>CM042017.1:20949149-21461649 GCA_023525715.1 Cichorium intybus | reverse complement strand
TCGGGGATTAGTCGGGGATTAATCGGAGACCCTAAATTATAAATAAATTCATTTAAAAATATATAAAGATAAAAATAGAAAAGTTCGATTCATTTTATTTCGAGATGCACATCAAAGATTATTCATTTGCATTTAAAAATAAAAAATAAAAAATAAATTAAAAACTTTTTAAAAATTAAAAAATGACCGTCAAGACCGATTAATCGGCCGCCAATGCCGATTTTTGCAGCAAACTGCCAAGCTGATCGATTTGGCCTAATCGTAATCGGTTGAAGTCAGCCAAGCGATTAATCGTCGATTAATCGGCCGCCAAGGCCGATTTCTGCAACACTAATATATATATATATATATATATATATATATATATATATATATATATATATATATATATATATATATATATATATATATATATATATATATATATATATATATATATATATATATATATATATATATATATATATATATATATATATAACGGTTCTTGTGTGAACAACAATTATTGTGCGATCGTGTGAACTGTGTTATTTGTGAGAAATAACTAAGATAATAGCCAATGACTTATAGCTTAGATGGGAAGAGGCACCGGGTTTAATACCCATATGGGATAGAGGGAAGGGGTTCTATCCCTGCAAACCTCTAAAATGTCTCATCTGGGGAAAACTAAGATAATAGGTTTCCGCAAACTCGGGGTTGGGTGAGGCTTCTGCTTATTCGTTGTCGTTTCCAAAAAAACTAAGATAATAGGTTTGCTTGGTAATGTTGAATATGAAAAATTAATTAGTTTATAAAATTAAATCTTCTGTAAGGGTCGTATAGACTTTTTATGATTCTCAATATATTAAAATAATTGTATGTTTGTAAGAATGAAAATGTGTTAGTGAGAATGTGTTAAAACCAGTGGCGGAGCCAGGAATTTCGACACCGAGATACAAAAATAGTCAAAATTCAAAATAGTATTTTGTACAAAGTTGCTATTATAGGTATTACTCATTATTCTAAACACTTACTATAATTTATAATTATGAAAATCAATGTTTAATAAGCAGTAATCAATCAACAAATTTATTACATAAATCAAACAATAACCTCAAAATTAAAATTCAATTTAAACAAAATGTTAATTTTATATTTCTATAACACAATCAAAGCATTCCTTAAAGGCCTAAAAAATTATTAAAAAACATACTTGTCATCGTATCACTTATGAGTAAATATTGCATTGATGAAGACTAAATTGACTGATCTTATTGACTCGATCGTCTCTTTGATCACAAATTGTGAATACATGTTATATCATCATATATCATATTAACAAAAAGAAGCATTTTAAAAGTGACACTCATAGGCATGTGGCCCATGGAGGCCCTGAGGCCTTCAACCCTTCTTCACGGGTTAATGACTTGAGAGGGTAATATACTTTTGCAAATGTTCACATTTAGGTAACATTATTTTTTTTGTGCATATTTAGGTAACATACTTGTTATACTTGTTCATATTTAGGTAACAATGTTTTTTTTGTACACATTTAGGTAGCATAGTTGTTATACTTGTTTAAAAACGGGTAACAATGTTTTTTTTTTTCACATTTAGGTAAGAATATTGTTACCTAAATGTGAACAATATTGTTACCTAAATGTGAACAAAAAAAACATCGTTACCTGTTTTTGAACAAGTATAACAAGTATGTTACCTAAATGTGCACAAAAAAAACATTGTTACCCGTTTCTGAACAAGTATAACAAGCACGTTACCTAAATGTGCACACAAAAAACAATGTTACCTAAATGTGAACATTTGCAAAAGTATATTACCCTCTCAAGTCATTAACCCCTTCTTCACACATGACACAAGCGGCAAGAAAAAAATTAAAAGAGGTATAAATTACAATATATTAAGCTAGAAGTGCAACATGGATAAGCTACTTTATATGTAATATATATATATATATATATATATATATATATATATATATATATATATATATATATATAAAAGAAATTAATTTTGCCTTTCAAAAAAATAAAAAATAAAATAAAAGAAATTAATTTTGGGGATACGGGTGTACCCCCACTGCCCTAAGTAGATACGCCCATGGTTAGAACAAGAATAAATGAGAGTGATTGAAAATGTGTGATAATGGAAATAGTTCTCTGATATTGAACGCATTCACATTAACAAATAATCTATTCTCTTAGGTGTTGTTACTTTTTGAAAAGATAAAACAAATCACATCTGCAGAAGAAGAAGAAGAGGTAGACCAAACGTCTGCAATTCGCAAAAAAAAAAAGATTGTTTGTTTTCTGAAGTCTGCAATCTGTTAAATAAACTAATTTTTTTAACTTAAAAAATATTTTCAATAATTCTAATTTTACAACACTGAAATTTATTTTATACAACCACCATAACAAAGTTTATTTAAAAGCGTTCATTCTATATTCTACAATAACTACCCAACAAATTCATCTCATAAATTAGTCATATATTCGCGATTCGTTGCACTACCATGTGAGTGGACCTAGTTCGCAAAAAAAAAGACTGTTTGTTTTCTGAAGTCTGCAGTCTGTTAAAATAAACTAATTTTTTTAACTTAAAAAATATTTTTAATAATTCTAATTTTACAACACTGAAATTTATTTTATACAACCACCATAACAAAGTTTATTTAAAAGCGTTCATTCTATATTCTACAATAACTACCCAGCAAATTTATCTCATTAATTAGTCATATATTCCTCATTCGTTGCACTACCATGTGGGTGGACCTCATATTCATCATCATCAAAGCATACATGGTTATTTTGAAGCGACACATTGAATTGATCATATAAAGTAAAGAACTCATTATTAGTTAACATTCCACCCTAGTTATCTAGTAATATATATTTATTAATATAAAATTGAAAATTTATATTAAACCTCAAGTAACATCAAATTAAGACATATAATAAAATATTCTTTTTCATTGCTACATATGATATTAGGATTCAACTTCTTAATATTTAAGTGATGGTACCGCTACTACATTTTAAACAATAGTATACAATTCAAAATTCATTAAACACAATTATCATTAATTCATTATTACGAAGATAAAATTTTAAAAATGATAATTCTAGTGATTATAGTTTTAAATGTAATCACAACAGGTATCTTAATTCATACTGTATTTTATAATAATACTAATTTAATTTATTAGATGTGTAACTTTAATTTAGATGTTTAATTTTCTTATATTTATTGTATCATGGGTTATACATAAAATGACATATATTTTAAAATAATCGGCTAAAAATATTAATTTTAAGTAATAAAGTTTTTTTATATTTTAGTTTGATCTAGAATATGTTTGAGATTTAGATTGTGACGGTGGTGGTGATGTCTATAGTAGTCTGCCGATTCTGGGAGACGTTATGTCATGTCTTCTGGAAGAAGAGGACGCGCATACATTTTTGGGTCTGCAGTCTTCTAAAAAACAAACAGTTTATAAACAAAAGGTATGCCCGACTGCAAACAAAAATGGCCAGGAAGAGCTTTTGGGAAAAAAAACAAATAGCACCTTAGTCTTTTTCACAGTATAGCACAGTCCACACGATTACATAATAATTGTTATTCACAATATAACCTATATATATATATATATATATATATATATATATATATATATATATATATATATATATATATATATATATATATATATACATATATATACATATATATATATATATATATATATATATATATATATATATATATATCCTATCCTAATAAATAAGTAACTCAAAGCCACATGTCATCTCCTCCTTGATTTTGCCACATGTCATTTTCTCATAATTTTGAATTTTTTTATAAAATTGTTTGAATTGAATGTATTTAATGTATGTATTCAATAATTCATAACTAAAGCAATAAATTAGGAACCTTTATTTAGGGATGAGCAAAACCGAACCTGGAAACCGAGAAACCGACAAAAACCGACAAAACGGAAACCGAAAAACCGAAACCAAAACGGAAACCGGTGGTGCGGGTTTGATTTTTTTAAAACCGAAACTGTCGGTTTCGGTTTCGGTTTTTCTTGTCAAAACCGACCCAAGGAACCGAACCGACCCAATTTGGCAGAAACCGACCCATAGGAACCGAACCGACCCGGGAATTAACAAATATGAAATACCTTTTATATATATATTGCTATTTATTAATTATTTATATGTCATTTATAATTTTATTTACACAAAAATCTAATAATCGGTTTCGGTTTTTCTTGTTAAAGTTTGTTGTCGTTTACTTGGTTGTTTTGTCGTTAAACTTGGTTGTTAAAGGTTGTTGTCGTTTGGTTGATTGTTTTGTTGTTAAACTTGATTTGGTTGTCTAAACTAGGTGGTTTAAACTTTAAACTTGGTTGTCTTCAAACTTTTAGCAATGTACTTTTGAATTGTGAGTTGATTTGATGTTAAAATTGGTGTTTTTGATTTTTATGTATTTTTTAAGATTTGCTGGAAAATGGGTTCAAAACCGACCCACGGGTTTACACCCAAAACCCACTAAACCATGGGTTCAAACCAAAACCGACCCAAAACCGACTGTAAAAACCGAAACCAAAACCGACTAGAAACCGAAACCGACGGTTTGTAAAAACCAGAAACCGAACTAATCGGTTTGGGTTCGGTTTTGGGTCTAAAACCGACCCAAACCGACCCATGCTCATCCCTACATTTATTTATGTAGCCACATATGTAGAGTTACTTTTTAAATAGTTCACCATTTACATTTTAAATAAATATATAGTTTATATTGACGACAAAAAATAAATATATCAATAATCACATTAATATAAAAAACTAGCTTTTTATATGCATTTGCATAGCAAACTAAATGCGTATGTATATTGGAAAAAATTCAAAACTTTGTTTTAGATCATTTTTATAAAACTATTAATTGTTGCTTTTAAAAATATGGGTATGTTTTTTAATAATGTATAACAAATATTTTTATGTTATTAGCATAACTTAAGTTCTTATTCAGAAGTTGAATAACGGAGAATATGATACGATATAGAAGATGAATATATAAACTTGAATCTTATCCTAATAAATAAAGATCTAAAGGACACTTGTCATCACGACATTGATTTGGCCACATGTCATTTTCTCATAGTTTTGAAATTCTTAAAAAAAAGTAATTTGTTTGATAGTTAAGTGTGACTCCAAAAAGATCGGTTTCAGTTTGTTATGCATTGTGTGCTGGCTTGATTTACTCTTTCAGTTACGATTAGTATAAAAGTTTCAGTTTCTTTTCAAATTTTCTAACGCCCCAATTTCAAAAATTATAAAATTTCATTTATTACCAAGGTTCCAAAATATTTATTCCAAAAAGTAAAACTGTTCGACATATTTATTAAACCAACAACGGAACATTTGAAAATCATAACATAGTTCATTAAAATAAATCTCTTGTATGCGATGTGCTGCCGTCAAACCTTGCCCTTCCCTTTGTCATTTGAAATACCTGAAATGTTATAAAATCAACGGGTAAGCTTAAAGCTTAGTGAGTCCACAAATTACCATACATGCCCACATATTAAACAGTCCGTCCTCGAGAACGACCTGACCCTACCCGCCATACAACAGCTACGGGCGTCCATCATACAACAGCTATGGACACGGGAAGGTTCTACCCACCATACAACAGTTGTGGGTTCCCGGTTATGGCCTAGCCCATCATACAACAGCTATGGAACAAGGCAATAGTCCAACTCGCCATACAACAGCCACGAGAGGACACGCATCAGTACTGAGCCCAACAACAAATAATCACATATATAGAGCAAATCATATAAATGTAAATGACATACAAGATGCCTAACATGCAACATCATATAGTAAGGTGAGGATACTCACCTGATTTGAAACCGCACAGATATACTCTAATATTCCCACTTAGCTCGTCCACACATCTATATCCCACATACACAACATGTCAAGCACTGACCAAACTCCTATAGACTTGCCTAAAAGTCAGACCCAACGTTTGGTAACCAACATTGTCGAAAATAAGCTTTTGGGTCAAACAGCCGCTCGCCGCGGCGCGACCTTTCTCTTACGCGTCGTAGACTATCATTACACTTACGGGGTTTTACTCGAACCCGCGTCGCCGACATAGCCTGTCCGCGCCGCGGACTCGTATCAATCCAAAGTCTTATTAGCCCTTAATCAGTTCAGTCATCGGCTAGGGTTTCACTCTATACCCTTCCTAGGATCTGAAACTACCCTAAGGTCACTTCCTTATGGACATGCAAGTCCATGCATGTCCTTGGTCCAAACCCTAATTGTTACAAATCATCTAAGACTACTAACCAAGGGAAAACACCATAAGACGGGATAAAATGAAGTATTAGAAAGGTAGATCCTCTTACCTTGCTTCTGGAAAACGGAGGAATGCACACGCTCGATTACAAAGCCTTTCCCCACGTTGTATCTCCTCCTTCCAAACTCTCAAAATCTTCAAAGCTTTGGAACCGAAGAGCCTCTGCTGAAACCAGTCGACTCCACTCCAGAAAACTTCCAAAAACACGAACCCTAGGGCTGGGACCCTTTATATAGGCATTCAAATCCGAATTAGGGTTTTCACCTTAGCGGCGCACCGCGCCACGGATCCTTTAAGTCAGCGCCGCGCGTACAAAATCATTCGTGAATCCAGATCCTTCCCGAGTCGCGCCGCGGATCCGTCCGGGCCGCGCCTCGGCGGAACGGGTTTTACAAATTTATTACAATTTATTGAATTACTAAAATTACGAATTTTGAACTTATTAGAATCTATTAGAATTACAAAAATTAAGGTATGAGAATTCGAATTGTTGTTTTTAATATCTAAAATTACGGGTATGAGAATTCGAATTGTTGTTTCAACATATTTCTCATATCTTATGAAAATTTGGTTTTTAAAATAATTAATATTTATATTCTCGTTAAATACGTTTTATTTATGTCATCCCGTGTAATACACGGGTGTTACAACTAGTATATATATATATATATATATATATATATATATATATATATATATATATATATATATATATATATATATATATATATATATATATATATATGTGTGTGTGTGTGTGTGAGTGAGATGAAATGATGAGGCCATGTTGTCATCAGATATTAACACAACCCCATAACACCCTATAACGTTCTAGATATCCAAAAAAACAATTTTAAAAAGGGGACGGGTTTACAGGGACCGGATCATGAAAGAGGGTGTCTTACAGATAAAGATGAGAAAAATAGATTTTAGGGCAGCAACTAGTGGGGATAAACAATTAATTTCTCTAAAATACACACTCAAACACAATAGGTGACCGGTCAATTTAGTATATAGATAAAGAGACAATAGTGGGGGCTAGGGTTTATGTTATAATGTAGGTTCGCCGTCGGCAGTAGTGGTGCTTAGTGACGAAGGTGGATAATTAGTTCGTCGGTCACATGATTGTTGCAAGGATGGTGGTTAATGTGTAATTATAGCCGTACTCGAATATGCATGTGGTGGCCGTGATGTTGGCTTTGGAGCTTTACAGGTCTTCCACCATTGTGTAGCTGTGAAGCTCTCATGGTGTCACAGTGGTTGCCGGCTACGAAGAAAAACAAATGTAGTATTTAGGGTTAGGGTTTTGATTTGTATAGTTGTGTATATCAGCTGAAACATGGATGTTTGTGTTTTATAGGTATTGTAAATTATATATGTATTATATAATGGTATGTGTGTGTGTCTATATATATATATATATATATATATATATATATATATATATATATATATATATATATATATAAACACAAAATAAATTTCTTGAACATACATATATACATCGTATATAGAAAAATAAAAACATAGACATCATATAGTCATGAATAATATAAAATTTCAGTATGTGCCTACATATAATCCACAAATGGAAAATAGTTTCATCGATTTATTTTCTATTCCTTTTATTTGTTGATATTGCATATCTAATTTTTCTAGAAAACAATGCAATATCAACAAATAAAAAAGCATTGACTTTGAATAGGATTGTACTTTTAGTGGAATAAGAGTGTATTTTTGGCAATTCCTTATTGTTCTATCCAAAACAGGAATCCACCATTCCACCTTCTAAGTTCTAATAACCGATTTTTCTAATTTTTGAGTTTAATAGATAGCCCAAAAACCTAGTTGCATTTAGCCCATGCCCAAGAGACCACATATCCACATCTCTCATTTCTTACTCGAATTTAAGTCACTTTTGTCGCTTTGTGAACTACTTTTTTTTGGCTATCGCTATTTGACTATTGTTTAAAAAATGATTGCATAATAAAATGATAATCTTCGTGCCCAATTCAATTCCACGTAAACAATTCCTAATAGGAATAGAACTCCATTTTAAGAATCAAATCTGAAATATCAAAATCCATATTTTAGCTAGATTGGTTCTTTTGGTCAAAACAAGCCAATAGATTCAATCTTAATATATAATATGAATACATATCATGAATGGACTAACAAGGTCGTTGCTTGGATAATAGAATCTTAAAGGAGTTCATTGCCTTCTACAAACTCTGCAATCCTGTTGACTCTCTGTAACATCCTTTATCTAGGGTAAATAATTTATTGAATAATAGTAATAATAATAATATTTAATAATCATAATCGTTACAATATAACAAATAAATTAATTTACTTATCTTGAAGAAATAATTAATTTAGAGTAATTAATTAAGGGTAAATGAGAAATCTACCATGTGAGGTTCTAGAAGGGGACTTTTATGCAATATTGGAACTTAAAGTAGTGTTGGGAGGGGCTTTATAGCAAATATGAAAGAGTTTGTGGTGCTGGAGGGACTTGATTGCAAATAAGGGAAAATCTTGAGGTTTAAGTTGGGAAAACCCACACTCTCTTCTCATTTCACGATTTGGAGAGAAGAGAGAGGGCTAAGGGCGATTTTCAAGTGGGATTCAAAGGGAGAAGTTCATTTCCAGCAAGATCTTAGTGAATTTCATCAATCTCTTGAAGATCTAAGGTAAGAAATCCAATCTCCATGTTGAAAACCCACTATTTTGGGAGAAATGAGTTCAAATTCGGGTTTTATGGTTGGGGGAGATGAACTCTATGATCCCAAAGGTTTAGCATACGAATTCTAATGATTATCTCTTTTCAATTCAATGGTTTCATGCTTGGAGAATCATTTGAATGTTGGTTGATACTCATGAACCCTAATTTTTGGGGAAAAACCCACCTATGAGTGGAACCTTGATAATTTGGATCAACTTACATCTTAAATGAATTCTATGAAGAGCTTAAGTGAGTTCCTAGTGATTCCAATTAGTGGAAGAAGGAATCCCTTCAGTTATGGACCAAATTGTTGAATGGAATTGAATATTCCTTTGATATAAGCTTATGAAGGAAAATGGAATGATAGCATGGATTTGATTCAATGGAGATGATATTGGATGGTTAAAAAGGATGCAATAATGTGTTATTTTGAGTTAGAATAATGTTATTTCAATGGTTATGAGTTTGGAGAAGTGTTGGACCTTGAATTGGATGAAAAGGAGTGAAAATGACCAAAAATCGGGATGTGCAGCAGGTCTACACGACCCGTGCAGGGCCACACGACCCGTGTGGAGAGTCTGGAGGCCACGGGTTGGGTTCCTGCATTTCTACACGACCCGTGTAGGGCTACACGCCCCGTGTAGCCCTGTTTGGCCAATTTTTCAGTTTTTAGACCTTAAGCTTTATGGTTTGGGCCTTGGGTTCTAAGGTTCAAGCCCACTCTTAGGACATGTTTAACTAAGATTTTACTCTTAATTAGTGAAGTATAACTAATCTAGAGCTATTAGTAATGTTGAATATTATTTCTTGTAGGAGAGGAGTAATCGAAGTAAAGCAAAGAATCATATCCTACTTTGGGACGTAAGAGAGGTGAGTTACCGGGAGTACACATCCCTCTTTTAACTCTTGTATGTTTTATCTCATTCCATGCATTCCTTTAAGTGCTAATTGTTGCATAAATCTATGTGTTCATGGCATTCAAAGAGCTATTTCAAAGATGTTTTTATAAAGGAAATACTACTATAGTTTTGAAAGATGTTTGAATCATTCCTCCATGCATTTCATATAGGAGGGGTAGACCGTGTGAACCTTTTTGACAAAGATGAAATGATTGTCCCGGATTTAGGGAAATCACGGGTTAATACCCAAATGAGTTGTTGTCCCGGATTTAGGGAAAACGTTTCCGACAATAGGAAACCGCATGAGGGATTTGCTAACCCTCATGGGACTAGTGTGGTGGCCACTAGTTCTAGTTTAGCCTATACGGGGATCGGATGACATGCTCCGTGCGTGTTATTCGTGAACTTAGGTAGGTGCCACTGTGGTGAGTTGGACTGCTAAGAGATTGACATGGGTTGGAATAGTTGCATTGATGCATCATGCTGCATACCCTAATTATCCATTTGTGTAAACTATCAAAATGTTTTTAATAAGTTTAAATATGAATAAAATCAGTATTTTTGGAGATTATCTCGAGTACTAAGGATTTTCCTTTCACTCATAGCAAGATAATCTCGGGTAACTCACTAGGCATTTCCATTGCCTAACTGTTTTGATGTGTACTCAGGTTAAGGCTAGGAGTTTAAGGCGAGGCGGGAATTTTAGAAGACCACGAGATGTGTGGCCATTTAAACATTGTTTTTGTACTTGAATTATGATATCTCCTCGCTATACATTATTAAACAACCTTTTGATGTTTTTGGGACCTAATTTCCGCGATGATGAAACTTCTTTTTGAATTAATGAAGTTATTTTAGAAAACAAATGTTTTAAATTATTAACCCTAGCGAGGGGTGTCACACACTCTCTCTCTCTCTCTCTCTCTCTCTCTCTCTCTCTCTCTCTCTCTCTCTCTCTCTCTCTCTCTCTCTCTCTCTCTCTCTCTTCAATGTAATATGAGAATGGAGAGGTTGAAATTTTCCTTTTATGCACAAATTAATCCTAGGGGTATCATTTTTTTTGGACATTGATGATCATTATACCTCTTTTATATATCTAATTTTCCTAGTACTCAAATTCAAATTTGGGTATCATTCTTATCATTGTTACATAATTCTTTTGTTTTATTCATTTCTTATAAGAAAAAAGATTTTATATATGTTATTAGTCTTTCTTAATGAGATACTACATTTGATATGACGAGTTTTTCATAAAATACATCTTCATAATCGTTACATATAATGTTATAGGATTTGTTTCTTGTTTCTTTCATAGCTATGTCTCATATTTATTTTCTCCTTTCACTGTTTAGGTTTCGTGGTGGATAAAAAAAAAAAAAGAGTATTGATATGTAGTCTATTTACGAAGATTGATCAAGATGAAAATAGATAAATATATATTCCTTACTAAAAATTAACATAGATCAAGCAGAGAACATGGAAGAAGTAAAATTGCATCCGGTTGGTTAAAGTAAAAAAATTGAAATTTCATTAAATGTTGTTTTCGTAAATGTTGAAATATGTTTTCAGATTATCCAACTATAAGGTTAGATCAAAAGATAAAAAAATGATAATGAAATGACGATGATGATGTTGACTTATGTGTAATCAACATAGCATATTGACATTGCTGCCAACATCAACTAAACTTAATAGATCACATACAAAGAGCAAATACTCACTGATACAAATATACAATTATATATGCTACTGCTAGTGAGGAATGCAAAATTAATTGTACAAGTTTTCAGACAATAAATTGAACACATAACGGATTTACTAGGCCCACTTGGGGTAACCAATCAAAATGCCCAATCCCAAAGCATGCATAGGAAGGAGGGCTCAAAGCCTATTGAAACCATGACCCCATCCTCTATAATTCAAAAGCGGATGCAAATACCCAATTTCGTAATGGTACAAAATTTAACAATAGAAAAAAATGGAACTTCGATATTATTTATTAAAAGAACTTTTAATATGTTACCACATAATTAATCTATTTCAGCAACAATATTGAACGATTCCAAGAGGTGACAAGCTAAAATCTACTTTTCACAAAAGTGAAAGTTGAACATTTTAATGTACTTACGAAAATTTTGAGTTATATAGGTAGAACAATTGTCAAACTGTTGAGATTCGATCATATAAACACACAACACATGCAGCGGAAGACAATCAAGATCAAATCACGGATTATCCATGAGCGCTGTCCAGGATCATGTAGTTTATAACGGTTATTGCTACCTAAAACTTAAACAGAATGTACCTAAGCAAGTCTCCTTCTTTGGTTTCTGGTAAAGGCCACGATTGCAAGGGATGATTAGGATCCAAAGTAGAATTCCTCTAATGATTCACACCCAATGATCTCCAGAAAATCAGACAGATCAGTATTCCACTTGGGAAAGGAGGCAGACAACTCAAACCGTAGAGGTGGATGAGAAATCGCAGAAAGGAGAGGGAGGGGAGAGGATGCGACACGGATTAAGGCTTGGGATGCCTTAGGGTTGAACCCCAAGGCTTCTATTTATACTGCTAGGCTCCTAGGGTTTCAACCTTAGGAGTCTTTTGGCGGCCGCACCCCCTGGACTTGTTTCCATTGATTAAACATTTAATTAATTACAATCTAGTCCATTTAATTGATTCTAAATTAATTTATCAATTAATTTATTGATCTAGTTTCTAATTAATGTATTTCTTAATAAATTAATAAACTAATAATTCTTTCTTTATTTATGACTCTGTTTGTTTTTTTGGGTCATGAGGGCAACCCAAAAGAACCCTGTTATTATTAGAAATATTATCATTAGTTGATGATCTTGGACACTATTTCAACACAAACATGGTTATCATTTAAGACATCTTTCTCATATCATAATAATGTGGTTTTTACTTTTTAGGGTGAATTTCGTGTATACCCTTGTTAAATACGAAAATATCGTATTCACCCAACCTTAAATCTAAATATCATAGATGCCTTCGTAACTGTTAAAATCTATTTGCCCAAAATTTTAATTTTAAACATTTAAAAAAATTATAGTCAATTATCATATTTATTTATATTTAAAATGAAAGTGAAATTGACCATTTGTCCCTAAACCCATTTAACATAACCTGATTTGACGTTCAGTGATCTTATCATCACTTTGGATATTCAACCGAATTTGAGATTCTTTCTCGTTAGAGGCAGCCCTTTTTGACATACCAAGTATTGCAAAGTGTCTCGCTATCCATTTCGACCATCGACGCAATTCTTGATATTGATCCAATTCTTCTAAAACCAAGTACAATATCAGTCGAAATAAAGGTCAAACATGGTTCTGTATTCGTCTACGCCCATCAGTTTGACCAATACGATATCTAACATTTCTTGTGATGAATTATGTGGTATAATACGCATCGCTATATTGCTAACCTCGGATTTTGAATTCGAATAAGTTCTTGTTATACGATTTCTAGTCATGCTTTATTTACTAAACCATTTTGTGTCGAATACAAATTCGAGAAGAAAGGTCGGGGGATTTATTAATGTTAGCAAACCCTTTTAATCTCTGTCTTCTTGACGATTGTTCAGTCCAAGTTCTTGATGATTTCAAATACAAGAGTATGGATGATGAACTTGTGGGTGATGTCGGAGATTCATGGGTGTTGGAAGCCGACTCGTTTCTATAACCTGGCATTCAATAAAAGGTGTTAAACAAGAATCATACATTTATTGACGCACTTATGCAAGATATTGAGGGTTTGGATTCAACTGCTATAACCACCACATCATCATACTTTTTTGGGAAATTGGTGGCAAGGGCAGCCAGGTTAGCATTGATAGCTGAAGAAGTTTGTTATCTTGATGTAATCCCCAAAATCTGAAAGTATTTGAAGGACACAATCGAGCCATGGTTAAATGGAACCTTCGGTAGTAATGGGTTTCTGTACGATAAATCCTGGGGTGGACTTATAACCAAACAAGGATTCATCAATACAGGTGCAGATTTTGGTTTGGGGTTTTACAATGATCATCATTTTCACAACTATTACTTTCTTTATGTAATTGTTGTTCTAGCCAAGATAGATTCGATTTAGGGAAGAAAATACAGACCTCAAGCATACTCGTTAATGGTAGATTTCATAGGTAGAGGTGCAAATTCAAAGTATCCCTGTTTGAGATGCTTTGATTTGTGGAAGTTGCACTCACCAACCCGTTCCAATGTTGAATACGATACGAGATACGAGATGTCTGGTTTGTGTAATCAGACTTCTTGATTGGTTTGCAAAGAAAGGGGTAAAAAGGTCAAATCATGTTATGTCAAAAGGGTTTAAGGGAAAAATGGTCAATTTAGCTTATATTCTAAATTAAAATGGTTAATAAATATGATAATTGATTATAAAAATTTTAAAATTAAAATTTTTAGGTAAATATGTATTTTAACAGTTACGAAAGACATCTATGATATTTAGATTTAAAGTTGAGCGAATAGGATAGTTACGATATAGACGAAATTTTACCCTACTTTTATGGGTTATATTTGTGTTTTTGCAAGGACGTGTCAATTTATGTAAGGAAATGGTTTTTAAGAGAAAATATGAAACATCAAACATGTCATCATTTATTCTACCCATTAGCGCAATTATGTTTCAGAATTTTTAGTTAACAATATTTATTTTTCTTTTATTAATTTATACAAACAATAAGAATTATTCTATCTTATGTCCGATTTGTGGAATTAAAGCTGAAGAGATGGAACATCTTTTTTTTTTAGTGTAGTTTTGCTCAAGAGGTGTTTGCTCGAATTGGGAAATAGTGGGATGTAGCTTTACCAACCGATTGGTCTTTAGAGAATTGAAGGTCTTGGCTTCAAGATTTGAGGTTATAAAAGCAGGCTAAAGAAGTGTTTGAATGAGTGCTTTTTGTGGTGTGGTGGTACATCTGGAGATTTCGGAACGATACTATTTTTGGAGAAACACTTCTAAAAAAAATGTGATCTTTGATGATAATGTTGCTCAATCGTTCATTTGGTGTGATAATCGGTCTAAGAAGAAGATAGATTGGAACTTGTGTATTTAAACCCTTCTTTAATTGAGATGTAATTGTTTTGTTTTTCAATGCTAGCTCCTTGCTAGTTGCTCTTAATAAAATTTCGCATTTAAAAAAAAAAAAGTTACGGGACACATAATACATACTCTGTTATCAAAATAAACAATTAATTACACATTTAAAAAGTTACAAGGAGAAAAGATAAAACTTCCTTAAATAACTAGGTATTTTATCCTCTCTCTATTCTAGACGAAGCCAAAATATAGCAAAACGACATACATTGAGAATAACGAAGTCGTTTTGGCTAAAATATTAAACAGGTCAATCGTCAACGAAAAGGGCGGTTAGGTTTTTGTGGAGAAGTTTCATTCATACGTCGCGATTGTGAATTGATGGAGTTGTTTGGCTACATCGATAACGATGCTTAACCAAACCGAACGAAAAATTGAATCTAAATAATTTTATTCATCTAATCACCGTATTTTTCTTATTATACCCGAAATTGTTACAGCAACTACTTACAAATTACAATAGAAAGAAAATTTGTATACCAAATCGTTGAATCATATTAATATACAACAGGATACGAGTCTAGATCACAATATTTGTAATAAAATTAAAAATTCTGACCGTAATCCGTCGCTAATGACCGATTTTCTGGATTGAATCGAACTCAAACTTGATATTGTTCTAATTGAACATCTTTTCCGCTTAAAGGCTCATACTCACCAAGATAACTTTCAAGATGGTTAGACAAATCTCCTTTATCGATGTTTTCATGGTGATACGATTTGCAAACGAGATAAAGTATCGTTTGAATAACGAGTCCAAACAGAAAGAATGTCAAAAGAAGCAGTGAACACAAGACACCGAACCCGACCCGTTTCCATGCCGCCAACGAGCTCCCATGAACAACGAAGATTTCAAATAGAAATTGTATAAGTGCGAATGAGATATTCAAAATAAAGAAGAGAGAAATCGCAACCCCTCTGTTTCCCTTAATCAGATCTTTGCTTTTTGCCATAGCTTTAAGCCCATACGAGCTCTCAAGAACCGACACAACGCTCGCCAGTTGCCAAATCACGGTCATGTAGACAAAACCCATACCGTAAATGATCAAGACGATGTACAGGAGGATGATTCCGATTGCGTTATAAGGAAGTGTGACCATACATATGATCATTACCAGTACTGCGATGAAGTTGTAAACGAAGAAAGCTGCAAACATGCATAGAAACGTGACCATGAGTCTTTTCCAGACTTTGGGGACGACGCTCATGACTTTCTTGAAGGTCAGGTCACGGCCGGTGTAGATGGAGGCGATGGTGTAGACGACGGCGGCGGTGGAGAGAAGGGATAGGATGAGGAGGATGGTGAAGTAGGCGACTTTGAAGAGTAATAAAGTGATCCATTCCGATGAGAGTGTATCGGAGAGCTTGTTGTACCTTGTGGTGCCTGGACGTGTGACGTCTTGTTCGTATTCGGTGTGTTTGATGTCTCGAAAGAGTGAATTTGAGATCTCGAGATGACCCAAGAAGATGAAGGTTAGAGGGAGGATTAGGGTTAGGGTTATTTGGGCGAAGATCTTTCGCCATGAGTGGATGATTTTGAAGCTTTCTTTAAAGATGCCGAAGAGGCCCATGAATTGCATTTGCTCCTGTTCTCTATCCATTTCTGCAAAAGATGAAGGGGAAATGGAATTGGAAATGGTCCATTTGGTATATAAATGCAAAATGGAGAAGATGAAATTTGACTTTGACTTTTCTATGATCAAAACTACCCTCAGACATTCACTTTAATTACCAGTTGTGCCATTTTCTCCATGTGTTATGCCATGTTGCGAAGATGACGTCAGGACAACCTATGTAAATAACATGGGCCACGGTGGAATGGTCTGGTTGTTTATTTGTCTGTCAATTACTTTATATATATGATAAGTATTTAATTGAATACTTTTATTTTTTTAAATTAATGTTCATAATTTATATGTAAGCCTTATATATTTTATTGGCTTTTAGGTTAACTACTTGTCATTCCTGACCATTCCGTATAACGTGTGATAAAATATGGGTACACTCTATATATGTATTTCTAGAACATCTTTGAGTAGGGTGTAAATAAGTCGAGCCGAACCGAGTTTGAGTTTGGTTAGGTTTGGGTTCGGCTCGTTTAAATTTATAGGACTCGAGCTCGAGCTCGGCTTGTTTAAATTCACATGGCTCGAGCTCGAGCCTGGTTCGTTTAAAATTTACAAGGCTCGAGCTTGACTCGTTTAATATTTATTTATCAATTAATTAATACTTATTAATAAATTAATATATAAAATAAAACATAAAAAATCTATTATATAAAAACATACAGGCTCGTTTAGACTCGCGAGCCTAAATCGAGCTCGATAGTGAGCCTCGGGCTCGAGCTCGTTTAATAAACGAGCTTGAAAACAAGGCTCGAACTCGGCTCGGGCTTGTTTAACTCGAGCTCGAGTCAATGTTTAACAAGTCGATCCCGAGTAGCTCGGTTTATTTACACCCCTATCTTCCAGCATGGCTTTTTTATATCCTTTTTGTTTTGTCAAGTTACACTTTGATTGTGACACCCCATTTCTACTGTTTGCAAATACTATGGTTTTTCCTATATATACATGATTACAAAAATACAGTTTATCAAAAACCGATTATTTATATGTTAAAAAACTGTGGGTGTACAAATTCACATCAAGCTAACCATAGTAAGCAAGAAGGATTTAACCTTGAGTCCAATATAGGAGCTAACTTAAGCTCCACTCCAGCTAAACTTCATCCCATCGATAGCAACTTATATAGACCTGGAATACATGGCAAAACATAGAATACGTAAGACAAAAATTGTCTCGTGAGTTACATGAGTTTTAGACTCAAACTTTTAACTTCTGTTCCAACCTTTTTATAAAACTTATAACATAAAAACATCTTTCAAGTTTTATAATAATATCATGCCATAGCTCTACACTTTTCAAAATCATTACATATCATACCTTGTAAAAATATCTTCTTTCAAAACTTTAAAATGACAACATACTATAATTCTTTACTTTTCAAAATCATTTTATGACATACTTTACAAAATTAATATCTTTCTTACTTTCTTTGACTGGTTTTATAAGCTTGCTGGATTTTTATACTTAGGGCTTTAATCACTATAAGTGATACCCCAAGTCTCTATGGCTAGAAAGAACGGATCAATCCTTACCATAGAAGTGCTGAGGCAGTCTACTTCGCGATGGGGCTTGTCCCCAGTAGACCCCTTACCTAACCCGGGAAGGTTGGAACATAGTTCCCTTACTAACGCTGCTTGCTACAATTACCAGTCATACAAAACATTTTCTGCTTGCTTGAACATTACATACATACATATAACTTATGGCTAAGCGCCAAACTTCATTACTTTCTGTCTTTATGGCTAGATGCCAAATTTATAATTTTCCAAAGATATTGTGGCTATATGTCCTTTCAAACTTGAAAACATATAAAGTTTGTAACCAAAACATATTTCTTAAACATTTTATGGCTATATGCCTATCCATACTTTCAAACATGTATAACTTGTATTAAACATGTACTTTCACATAATTGGTTCATAGACCAAAACTTACTTTCACATAATTGACTCATAAGCCAATATATACTTTCACAAATAAGTTAGAAATAAAACTCTTGCATATAATTTCACATATAAGATTTTATAAGAAATCTTGAAAATACTTACTTGCCATGTACCCCAGAATGGGTAAAAATACTGCATGTACTCACCTCACGTATTGCTAGAAAATTGGCTACACGTTCCTTGTATTTATACACTTTTGATCCATTAGTCACTTGGCATGGACCTATAATTAACATATTATACATTAACATTAATGCTAACTGATTCTATAACTCATTAGAGTCCTTATAATACTATCTTGGGTCATAATAAGTCTATAACTTTTAAATGACCAACTTTAGTTAAGTTGTATTTTATACGTATTTTGCTACAGTACCCTCGGGGATCGTATTTCGATTCCAACAATTTTTCATGAAGTTTCATAACATATTAGACCTATGTTTAAAATTTGAGGTCAAACGGACAAGTTTAAGATCAAAACTCAAAATCCATTTGGGCTTGGCAAGAGACTAATTGAGAAAACTGCATTTTCAATCTGCCGCTGGGCGCACCGCGCCCAAGGAGGGGCGCATCGCGCCAGCTGAACAGCAGCCCAGAATTGCCCAATTTTTATGCTACAAATTTCCATTTTCTCATATTAAGCCCTTAATACATGACTTAATCCCTAGGGTTTGTTCCAAGACCAAAACCATTCATTTACTTCATGTCTTTAATCATAAAAATCATAGATTTTGATTACTTTTCCAAACATTCCCGTTTTTGCATTTTTGATCCAAAAAACCGAATTTGTTTGAAATTAATCATTTCTACTGCTTTATTTTAACAAATACCACATATGGAACTCATTAAAACCCTTTAGGATTAATTTGATCATATAAAATTGAATTCTAAGGCTTTTGACAAAATTCCAATTTTTCAACAATAGCAACATACTTTGATGATTTTTAAGATATGTTCTTAATACTTGACTTAATTAGTTTAGAATCATTCTAGGACTAAAATAACAACTCCTTTATACATCTAAACCATAGTTTCTTCAATTTCACCACTTTTGATTGAAATCATCCCCAAAAACTCATTTTTACTCAAAAAAATCATTTTAATGAATTTCCAAGATTGGAATTGATTTCTCATGTCTTTTATGACACTTTAGACTTATTAGATCATTTACAATCAGTTTCAAACTCATAATTTGATTTATTTTCATAAAATCCCGTTTTTGAGAATTTTTCCCAAAAATGCAAATTTTTGAAATCAATCACTTAGGAATGTATTTATACATCTTAAGTGATTATTAGAACCTAACAAAACAATAAAAATCACTTTCAATTTCACAAACCCATTTCTAGGGTTCTTGAGCTAAAATTCTTATTTCTTGATTTTTAACACTTTCAATGGTTAAACTATGTTTAGGTAGTGATTAAGACACAAGTTAAGACTAGGAATCATAGGATAATCCTCCTCTAGCCACTAAAATCTCGAAGCTACAGTAACTTGCTTACGGGAAATGGGTTAAACAACTCTAAAATCATGTTTACTAACCTTCTTTGGCTTGGAATTCTTCAATTCCAAGATAGTTGCTTCAATTTCTTCATGAATCCTAGAAATCGTTTTCTCCCGTATCCTCTCTAGAACCATCTTCAGAAATTATGATTATTAATGAGATATTTCCCCATTTTTATATTTTTCCAACTTTGGCTTAATGACAAAACAGCCCCTGGACTTAATTTCTTCATATTTT
Organism: Cichorium intybus; assembly: GCA_023525715.1. Lineage (NCBI taxonomy): Eukaryota > Viridiplantae > Streptophyta > Magnoliopsida > Asterales > Asteraceae > Cichorium > Cichorium intybus. The sequence continues at coordinate 21,441,205 of CM042017.1, read as the reverse complement.
TAACACTAGAACCAACTCTTATTACACTAATTTTTATTTCTTACATTTTTTGGTCCAAACTAGAATTATACTTTTATAATAAATCTTATACATGGGCAAATGACCAAATTACCCCTTTATGGTAAAATGACAAAATTACCCTCTTTTACTAGAATTAACTTTCAAATACTTATCACCATTATTTGGTGTCAAAATTTTATTTCATTATATATAAACTCCAAAAATTATATTTTCCTTACTTAAAAGTCATTTGGATATCAAATGACCATTTTGCCCTTTCTCACCATCTTTTTCCAAACTTTTGGTATTTTACCACATTTCTAAGTAAATTATTTTAAAACTTTCAAAACATTTTTAGTCTTTTCTTTACGTATTTTCTCGAATATAAATTCGAGATTTTTGGGTCGTTACATTGATGATTTTATTGAACAAAATACTTATTAATTTACATATTTTTAATTATTGATTAAATGTTAGATTCAATTGAGAAGCAAAATTAAACAAGAAACCAATGAACCAATCGTATGGTCGGAAAGCAAAATATCGACAGCCAAAAAATATGTATATTTTTAGTTGGACGCGAATGTAGAGGATTATAGCAAAAAAAAATTATTTCGTTTTGTACGTTTTTAAGCTTAATTTTTTTTCAAAAAAACTAAATTAAATATACCAAAATTCATAATTTTTCATTTTCTATAAATAGACATTCATATTGCTATACAAATTTTTTTTTTGTTTTTTTTATATTTTCAATTCGTCCACAATCATTGTGAATCTGAACTGAACTGCATTGTTTTAAATATATACATTCACGTATAAATGACAATTGTATTCTTTTCAATAACTTTTGACCAATCACATATGAATTTTAAGTAATTAATTTGAGAATCTCAGTTAATTCAATTGTATATGATATCAAAATATTGAAATAGTAAATATATAAGTGAATTTACTTGAATTCACGTCTGAATCTAAAAATACTATAAAATGATTAACAATTATTGAAAAATTTGAGCTAAATGACCATTCATATGTGAATTATCTTTCATAAAAATTCAGGACATTTTCATATTCACATTGTAAATTTGAACTGCTTCTAGTTTTAGACATATTAATTCACATATAAATGTTAATTGTACCCAGTTTTTTCAATAATTTTTTATCATTCACATGTGAAATTTAAGCTACTTCATTTGTGAATCTCAATCAATTCATTTGTGTATGATCAAAAGGTTGAAATAGTGTGCATCTAGTTTTAGACATACTAATTCATATATAAATGGTAATTGTATCAGTTTTTTTCAAGATTTTTTTATCATTCATATGTAATTTTAAGTAAATTAATATGTGAATCTCAATTAATTAAATTGTGTATTATCCAAAGTTTGAAATTGTAAAGAATACAAGCGAATTTACTTGAATTCAATATGAATTTAGTCAAATTCACATGTGAATCTAAAAGTTTATTTACATTTGCATGAGTTGTTATTGAATGATTATTGAAAAAAAATAATGTTAATCATCATTCACATGTGAATTATCTTCTATAAAAATATGGTATAGTTCAAATTCACATTGATTCAATGTTGTGAATTTGAACAAAATTGTTAAACAATTCTTCCTAATTAATTGCTTAACATCTTAAACCCTAATCTTTGTCAATAAGTGATTAAACTCGAGTTTAGCCGATTTGACAAGTTTGATATTTCATACTTAAATTTCTCAAAATGACTTTTATAAATATTTGTAATTTAGGAGGTTCTACTTAAGCTTCTAACTATTGATTTATATAATATTGAAGTCCCTAACGTTAGCAAAGTAAATATCACACCTAAGTTTCTCAAGTTTCGCAAATTCAGTCCATTTTTACTAAAATCTTTCTTTAACCTTTATTTAATTTCAACTAAATATAAGTTTATTTACTTATTTTTTGTAAATTATTTTATTTATTCATATATTTTTATTTTTATTTATTTTTTCATTGATTTTTCCCAAAAGGACAAAATTGTTTCCTCAAAAGACTCATGCTACATTATAGTTCAAATCTACTTATGATAATTCCACATGAATTTCATCTATATATCATGCATATAGAAAATGTTTTTGGATATGGAAATTTTAGATTTCGAACAATAGTTATTTCTCTTGGTTTATAGTGAAGATTATTGATATAAAAGTTAGATTTATACAAGCTATTATCGTACCACGAAAAATACACACTGGTTTATGAAGATCATTTCAACAACATAAGTCATTCTTTGATTACCTGGGATCAACTTTTGTGGGAACTGAACACAAGCTATTTATGATAGATATTAGTTTTCTCATTGCAAACACGTATTTTGTAATCGTTTATGTTTTAAGAAAACAAGCTCCAATGACGTGCCTCCCGCTAAAGCTTAGTCTGGAAGACGTCCCAAATCAACAACTATTGTTATCTTTAATGCTCATGATAACAATCATGTAAACGTTGATTTACAAGTAGCTTATGGCTATTGTTGTGTCATTATGGCATAACTATAAATCACAACATTATGTTTCATGGAAAAATATATAGTATTTTGACTAAATGCCTACATTTCATCAAATGCACCACACAATAACTGTAATAATAAAAAAGTTGATTACTCTGATAACTATAAAAAATAATTTTATATATTATTATTATTATTATTTATTTATTTTATTATTAATGTCTTTCACATAATAATAATACCATCTATAATCTAGTAATGATAATAATAAAATATAACTAAATCTAATACTAATAATAAGATAAAGGTTCATTTGAGAGACAACCTAATTTTGTAAACTTTGAAAGCATTTTTCTAGTGAAATATTCTAATATTCAAATTTTATAAAAATATAAAATGTCAAATATTATAATGTTTTATGTTTTAGAATATTTGCAATGTAAAATGAAAGGTTGTTAAGATCGGGATATTACCTAAGACCGTGTTAAGCTTTGCAAGATCGAGATCGTAAGATCGTGATCGTCTGATCGAGATCGGAAGATCCTACTACTGAAGTAGTCTTTAAATTTACTTATTGTCATACTTTGTGTAGTACCTATTATAACTTAATCACTACTAATACATTGATGGTAGAATCAAAGTTAACTTCTTAAGCATGAACTATTGTTATTTTAGTTGGAATAACTGCAAAAATTAGGAAGAAAACATCTTTAGTTGAAAAATACACAAGTTCATCATTACTATCCACAAGTCGAGGTGGGATCGGATCGTATTAAGATCTTAAGATCCTACTTAGGATCATAAGATCCCAGTATAGATCTTGCTTCAGATAGATCCTATTATGATCGAGAACGTTTTTCGGTTAAAGGATTTTAAAGTCGTAATATATTAATATCAAGATCGGGATCTTAACAACCATGGTAAAATGTATTAACAATATTGTTATAGAATATTAGAGTTTTACACATATCATTTTTTATGAACGTTAGAATATTAGAATGTTTCATTTGATAAAAGTAGTTTTACGGTCTCACAAAATCTCTTTCGTCTTAAATGAACCCAACAATGATAATGAAAAAAATAACAAAAACAATTAAACTAATAATACTATTATGATATTATAACAATAATAATAGTAATAATAAAAAAATAAAAATAAAAAACCGAAAAATCAAAGAAGAAGGATGCATACGCATAATAACACCGCACAATATTTCGATTTTGTCTTTGGTTCATTGGGTCAAGGTCCCCCTATTAGATGTTTTAGAAGAATTTTCTGGCTAAGGAAAATATCCAATTATGTAAAATCAACAAGTACATTTCATATTAATTATCCAATGTTCATGTAAAAAAAATATATCGTTTTTTCAATTTTCCAATTAGATTAGTTGAATTAATAAATTTTGTAATCGTTTCGTTCAGGTAAGATCATATTTAAGTTTTATCTTTATATAAAAGCTATTATCGTATATTTACCTTATAAACTATAGATATATGAAAATATAGTTTTAAAATAGTGATGTTGACCAGGAGCTCGTCGTTTAGATGGGTTCCACAAATGCCTTCTACGCGTTGATAAGGTGGTCTAGACGTATAACCCACGACGGCAGAGGGAAGCTTCAGGCTAGAATTCCAGGTCTTCGTCCCACCATACGTTGACTAATTAATGTCATCGTTGACTTTTGTCGGCACCTTTAAAACTGCGAATCTTACCGTTTTGGTTTACACAAATGTTTAAAAAGGAATTGAAATTTTTTAGATGAATGAGAATTCGAAGGAATTGAAATCTTAAAGAATTGAAATCTCTAAGTTGACAAGGAATAAATTGGAATTATTTGTTGATTTCTATTTGGTTTGCAAATTTTATGTAAAGAATTGGGATTGAAAAGTATGTAAAATGACTAAACTACCCTTTATAAGGTTAAATATGTTATTTTAATTGGAGATAAGAAAAGATAAACAATGAAATTTGAATTATTAGACATTGTCCAAAAAAATGATAGATTCAATTATATATCGAATTTGATGGAATCTTATACAATTCAATTCCATCAAATTTCCAACCAAACACGTTTTGAACGGAATTTCTTTTTCCAATTCATTTGAATTCCATTAGAATATTTGAAACAAACACGCCACACGGTATATGAACAATTTTCATCGAAGGCATCATATAAATGTTTTTCGAAAACATTGATTTTTAGCAAAGACTTGCCCATTATCTCTCATCTCTCTTTCTCTCATACACAAAAATGTTTCACCACATGTTCGAAATACATTTTGGAGACGTTGTAAAATCCTATGTAGTGACGCCTACGTGACATGTTTGCGTACAAGATTTGGAAGGCACCAAACCCCAGAGTCTAATTGTATTATTTTTCTTTTGGTTAAAATTTCTATTTGAATTTTATCTTAATTCCAAAGCTTGAATAGCAAAGGATCCATATCAAACGGTCTCAAATCCATTTTATTTTAGGAATGATTTTTATAATTAAAAGAATCGAATTTAATAATAAGATTTAGATAAACTATTATGCTAAAACACGCTAAATGCGAGCTTTGTTATGTATAGGTAGTATTTATTAGAGAGATGATATTATGAAGAGCCTTAATCTAGATATATAGACATTTCCTGTAAAATTAAACTAGAAAAGACCTTTTTTAATACAAAGGTAGCAACAAATTACAAACGATGGGCTCATACACAACGCGAACCCTTTGACCCCTAACATTTTTATCCTTATTTCTAAACTATAATGACAAGAAAATAACTAAACATCACTAAAAAGTGTCTTGTTGTTCTTCACCTTGCCATCTCATTTTAGAGCCTAGGAATGGTGGCCTTGAGGTTTCTTAACCAATTGGAGCCAAAACGTCAAGAGATTATCAACCATTGGCAAGTATTCATCCATGATCCATTTTAAGATACACAAATCTATCTTCAAATCATTAATTTATAAAATTCGTAAATCATATTTTCAAAATGTAAAGGAGGGACAATACGATACACGTCTAAATCACTACTAGAAAAATAGCACTAGTGGCAGACAAATCCATTATAATCAGTCGTTAATGTTCCAAGTTTGCATTAAATCCGTTGCTAAATCCGGCGCTGACGCCTGAGTATCTAGTAGATTAAACCAAACTCAAACTTGATATTGTTCTAACTGAACATCTTTTCCTGATAGAGGCTCGTACTCACCGAGATAACTTTCGAGATGGTTAGACAAATCTCCTTTATCGATGTTTTCATGATGATACGATTTGCAAACGAGATAAATTATCGTTTGGACGACGAGCCCAAAGAGAAAGACTGATCCAAACAGTAGGGAACACAAGACTCCGAACCCTACCCTCTTCCATGCCTCTAATGAGCTTCCGTGCACAACGAATAATCTAAATAAGAACTGTATAAGTACGAAGGACAAATTCAACATAAAGAAGATAGCAATGACAATCCCTTGGTTTCCCTTGATCAGATCGTTGCTCTTCTTCATAGCTTTAAGCCCATACGAGGTCTCAAGAACCGAGACCACGGTCGCGAGGTGCCAAATCAGAGACATGTACACGAACCCAACCACGTAAATGATCAAGACGACGATCATGAGGAAGATCACAGCGTTATAAGGAAAGACTACCGCACAGATGAACATTACCAGTACTGCGATGAAGTTGTAAACGAAGAAAGCTGCAAACATGCATAGAAACGTGACTATGAGCCTTTTCCAGACTTTTGGGACGACGCTCATGACTTTCTTCAAGGTCAACTCACGGCCGGTGTAGATGGAGGCGATGGTGTAGACGACGGCGGCGGTGGATAGGAGGGATAGGATGAGGAGGATGGTGACGTAGGCGACTTTGAAGAGTAAGAAAGTGATCCATTCCGATGAGAGTGTGTCGGAGAGCTTGTTGTATGTTCTGGTACCAGGAGGTGTAATGTCTTTTTCGAACTCTGTGTGTCTGATGTCTCGAAAGAGTATATTTGAGATCTCGAGATGACCCAAGAAGATGAAGGTTAGAGGAAGGATTAGGGTTAGGGTTATTTGGGCGAAGATCTTTCGCCATGAGAGGATGATCTTGAAGCTCTCTTTGAAGATACCGAAGAGGCCCAGGAATTGCATTTGCTCTTGTTCTCGATCCATTTCTGCAAAAGATGAAGTTGAAATGATTCGTTTTATTAGTTTATATAAAAGCATAACGGAGAAGACGAGTTTTGACTTGACTTTTATAATGATCATATTACCCTTGGAAAGTCATTTGTACTTACCAGTTGAGTCATTTGCTCTTGTGTTGGGCCAAGTAGCCACAATGACTTAATGACTCTCAGACAATCTTTTCAGGTTTTAATTGCGCCAAGATAGTAAATATATCTTATGTTATTGATGTATGAATACGCGCATTAACCGATTACCATAACATATACTATTTTTATCATAACGATTAACGAAATTGCAATTATCTGAAAACTGCTCATGTAAAAAAAAATAAAGTTAGACTATGATTATAACTTTTTAATAGAGCACATGGACTTTCTTTATAATTTACCTAATTTTTATATTAACTATAGATATAATATTGGTGTTGACTACGAAGCCGTCTATTGTATGGGTTCCACAAATGCCCTCTGGGCGTTGATAAAGTCTTCACGCGAACCACTCATGAATCATGAGGAACCTTCAGGTTAGACTTCCAAGGTCTTCCTCCCACCATAAGTTGACTAGTCAATGCGATTTTTTATTTTTTTTGGAAAGCGAAAACATCCCTAACGAGGGTATCCGGGCAAGTTTTCGCATACTGACTAATTCCCGCTGCGAACATAAGACTTTGAATCATGCATTGGAGTCACTGCATGCGAACCTACATGGCCACAAGGGCTAAACAATGTCAGGATTAGAAACCGGGTCAATGAGTTATTCACCACATTTTCCACAAGTCTTTACTAACCTTCAATTACATGGTTTTTTTAGGAATTTAAGATAATAATCAATTTTTTTTTCTTTTAATTATCAAATTCAAAACATGGAGTTTATTAATTTTTTTAGAACGTCAGATATCATTAAAAGACCAGTGAGGCGCTAGAAAAACAACAGTTACAATTTACAAAGAGACGAATTACATCACCAAACATTCCAATCAATAAAACTATAGTTATCTCTAAATTTGCATCCATTATACGATGCAAATCATAATATCATCCGCCATATTAACCACCATGGGAGCAGTCTTTTTGAACACATAACGATTACCAGCCTTTCAAATGCACCAACCAGTAGCATAAACCAAAACGCACCTTAGCTCTTTTAACCTTTTGCTGCAACAATTATCATCGAGCAAGACTTTCAAGTTGTCGAGATCACTAGGAGCTGTAGAAGAGAATTTGACCACCCAATCATCCATCTCCAAACAAAAACCGAGAAAGAACAGTCAAAGAACAAGTGAACACGTCTTTCGTGACATTACTACAAAACAGACACATTGAGGAGCAAAGCGAGACTCCTCTAGCCACTAAGTTAAATGCCACTGGGATTTTATTAGGCATAAACCTCCATAGAAAATAGTTAACTTTTACAAGAGCTGTGTGACACCAATTAAATTTTGTAACATCACCATCCCATCTAGTTTTAGCAATGATATTGCGCAAGGATTTAACCGAGAAACAACCATCACTACTAAACTTCCAAATCCACGAGTCCGAACTTTCAGAAAAAGAAATATTCACCATAATCTTGTTTATCTCTTCTAACTCCTTAGACTCCTGCCTGATTCTAATATTCCGTTTTCAACTCCATCGATTTCTTGAGAGACAGAAGATGTATCAACAATAAGGCAATTCTTATTGGATTCAATAAGGAAAAACTTAGGGAATGCAACCTTTAAAGACATGCAATTAAGCCAAATATCTTTCCAAAAGTGGGTCTTGTTCCCTCTTCCAATTTTTCTGACAAACGCATTCTTTAATATGAAAATTATACTTCGAAAGATCTCCCTTCTCATCCGTAATAGACAGAAGATGTATCAACAATAAGGCAATTCTTATTGGATTCAATAAGGAAAAACTTAGGGAATGCAACCTTTAAAGACATGCAATTAAGCCAAATATCTTTCCAAAAGTGGGTCTTGTTCCCTCTTCCAATTTTTCTGACAAACGCATTCTTTAATATGAAAATTATACTTCGAAAGATCTCCCTTCTCATCCGTAATAGACTTCCAAGTTCCATTAATACTTTTCTTAGCAATAGGCTTCGCATCAATATTATCAATATTATGAATGGACCTAATACATTAAAACTCCTAGCTTTATGGTTGTGGTTTCATCCTCCAAATCCATTTAGCAGTGTTGTAAAAGTCGGCCTAGGCGGCCGCCTAGGCGCTAGGCGGGCGGGTTCCGCCTACGATTAGTGGTAGGCGGTCAAGTTAGGTGGATTTAGTTAACGGCGGTGAAAATCAGGTTTAGGCGAGTCTAGGCGGCAAAAGTTTCAATTTTTCAAATTTCAAAATTTCAAAATTTTCAAAAATTTTCAAAAATTATGAAATTCTCAAAAAATCAAATTTTTAGATTTTTAAATTTTAAATTTAGAAAATGTCATTAATTATGATAATCGGTGGCTAAGTTACGATTATTGATGATTAAAATAATCAAAAATGTCATTAATTAGTCTAAACATTCTAATGTTTGATGACTTACATATTTAAACATCTAGATTTGTCAAATTTTTATACTTATTTATTTATTCATTTTGTAGGGATATAGGTAATATCTAAATTTAAAAAAAAATAATTTTTGTTACAATTAATACTCCCCGCCTAGGCACCGACTAGTCCTCGCCTAGACCGACAAGTTCTAGGCCCCAGTCGACCGTCCGCCTACCGCCTAGCGACTTCTACAACCTTGCCATTTAGTAAGAAGAGCAATATTCATATCCCTAAGGCATCCTATTCCAAGACCGCCCAAATACTTGGGCCTAACAATCACATCCCAAGCAATCCAATGAATCTTCTTGGCATCCTCATTACCTCCCCAAATAAACATTCTTCTAATTTTCTCAATAGCATCAATTACCTTCATATAAGCCTTGAACAACGAAAAAAAAGAAGAGAGGGAGACTACTAAGCACCGATTTCACAAGAGTAGCCCTACCACCAAAAAAACATCTTAGCCTTCCACATGGAAAGCCTAGCGTGAATCTTGTCAATAATTGGCTTCTAAATTTCTACAACTTCATGTGAGCTCAAATGTTTAGTGAATTTACCCGAGGTTGACCCAGTGGGCAGTGTAACCACCACACTCAAGACAAACCCCAGAAATAGTTTTTAAAATACTTATAAAGGTTGAAGGAAATTCTCATTCCAAAAGTTTGTATAAAGACAATATTTTCTCATAAGGATCAAACAAAATATGGATAGTTATGAATGTTATACAATGCAATATGCAACTATCCGTATCCATGTCAATCTCATAAAAGTCCAATCTCACCCTCGATGACACCTACCTAGTTCTTAAGTAATACGCACAAAGCATACCACTCAATCACCCGATATGCCAAAACCAGTACTAGTGGCCATCACACTAGCCCCCATGAGGGTTAGTTACTCCCTTCATGCGATCCCGTTGAGGGACAAAACCTCCCAAACATCTTTGGTAATCCCAAATACGGCCATCGAAGGAGAAAAATTCCCTCATTCTGGGAAGCCGTATTTAGTCATCTTAGGTTCACATGGTCAATCTCATCCGATATGCAATTTATAAATAGGATGCTAAAAACTCTTTTCAAAAATATTGTTTAATTTGTATCTGAATCAAATTCAAAACTCATTTTCATGCTATGTACAACCATATGTATGTAACACATTACACACATATAGAATGCATGAAAATAGTTAGCAAATTACACAACAAAGTAGTAGCAATAGGCATGTGTACTCCCGGTAAACTCACCTGAAGGTCAATGATAACACACTTTTATATTGCATATTTTACGCGTTATTGGATCGTGTTTTAGTTATTTTATCTTTGTAAAAGGACTAATAATGCTCACTTTTAGTGTAAGCGCTTGTATATAGGAAAAAATTCTAACTAAAGGGTTTAAAGTGTAAAATTGGCAAGGATAAAGATAGAAAACGAAGAATAAAGATCAGGAGAAGCTCGCGACGCGGAGCATTAGTATTCGCAGTGCCAGATGTTGGAAAATAACGTAATCCAAAGTTTGACTTGAATTCAAAGGTCGAATAAGGAAGACCCGCGATAAGGAAGACCCGCGATGCGACAAGCCATAGTCGGTGGCGCGAACTAGCAGATCTTGCAACTATAAATAGAGGCATATAGGTCGAATTTCAGGGAGCGGAGATCGATCCATCGAGTAGAACTCTTGAATCTTTGACTCAATTTCCTATTATTTCAGCTTTACACTTCATAGTTGGTTAGTTTTTTATTTCGCAACAATTCAGTTTTTGTATCAACTCTTGTGCTACGAGTATTTCGCATCAAGGAATTTCTCCAACCACAAAGGTTAAGTTTCAGTTCTAGGAGCAAGCATTCGGCTCCCATTTTGGTTTATGTTTTGAGAATAATTGTCGGTTTCGATTTATTCTATGAAAGATTTGTTTTTAGTTTATGTGTGTTTTGATATATCGTAGAATATGCGTAGATCTGATTTGGTTTATGGTTTTGAGCATTGTTTTGAGTTTGGATGTTAATAGTACGTCTGCTATAGAGTGACACTATAGTACGATTATCTTATCGACACAAAGTGCCAACCACGAACTCCACGGTTCGACCATTACTTACCCTAGCTATTGGATAATAATGTTTTATTTTGTATCTTTAACTGTATCAACGACTGTGATGTGTCAAATTTTTGGCGCCATTGCTGAGGAGTTGTGCGCTTGACACATTGTGTTAATTTCCTTTCAATCTCTATTTATTTTTAAGTTTTTGTACATGTACGTTCTCAAATGGACGATTACATATATACGAATCAAGATATGTGATGGGAATATGAAAGCCCAGATTATGACCATTACGAGGGTGATTCATACAATGAGTCATTCAATAATGGGGTATCGACCAAGGATCCGAATCAATATGTAGACTACGACGAGTCCTATTTTGTAGACAACCAAGAAATAGAATTAAACCAAGTGATAGACCTATTGACTGAAACCTTCAACGGGGAGGAAAGCAACACAATTGCGCTGTTGGCAATGGCAGATCGCTTAGAACAATTAGTGGAACAACTAGAGGAGCAACTGAATCAACAATGAGACTCAACTTCGTCAGATACAGAGGTGAGTAATTTTTGCATCAATAATACTGTGTATGAACCTACATCACATGAACCGGAGGTTGTGATGGAGGATTATACACTTTGGGATAACCAAGAGACCGATGATAAAGTCGAAAAGTTTGTTGAGGAGGGGACAGTAGACGACAATACCACCCGCTACCCAACAATTTTTGAAAATGTTGAGAATTTTGAAAACCCAGCTCTGTTGATGAGTGATACTAAACCATCACCGAACATCATCAGTCGCTCATCTTTGGCACCAATCCTCACCTGGGATGATGACCAAGAAGATGTTATCGACATGGTGTTTGAAAAGGATGAACAAGGGTTCATATCCACTCATGATCCTTTAATGAATGGAAAATTGCACGTAATTAATACAATCAATGACTAACTCGTTATTGAAAATTGGGACCAAATGCTTTCCCGCAACCTAAAACTTTGAAATGTTTCGATATAAAATATGATTGATTTAGAAGAGTGTTTAAAACAATAAAGATACTTTTGAGAGCTTTTGGAACTAGGATTTTACAAAGATGGTTTTATAAATATTTAAGAGAACTTATGGATTAAAATGATGGTTTATAAATAAATTTAGTGAGGGTGTTACACTTTTCCCCAACATCCTCGAGTTGTCAAGAAGCATTCGCAATCTCTTGGCTCTTTTTTTTCAGCACACACCCGAAACCTACATTCGAGGCATCACCTGTATGCCACAAATCATCCTCGCCCTATGGTAAGGCTAATATTAGCACCTTTCATAAGGCTCGTTTCAACTGTTGAAATGACTTATGTTGCTCCTTGGCCCGCACAAACTTTTTGTTCTTCTTTGTTAACTTAATCAATGGTGCTGCCACCGAAGAAAATTTCTTCACGAACCGTCGATAACAACCCGCCAAGCCAAGAAAACTATGTATCTCAAAAGGATTTCGAAGAATCCTCCATTTTGTCACTTCTTCGGCCTTACTGGGGTCAACTTTCACACCTTTATTATTGATTACATGTCCAAGAGACTGGACTTCACGTAACCGAAACACACACTTAGAAAATTTCGTGTTTAGCTTCTCTTGAGGAAGAAGCTCCAAAACCTGCTGTAAATGCACCTTTTGTGCTCTTCCTGACTTTAGGGATATATCAAGATACCACCGATAAACACATCAACAAACTTGTTGAGGGATGCAGTCTACATTTTCAATCTTACATCCCAATTATAACAACTTCCATCACAACACCTTTCACCCTCGGTAGTGATTGGTTTGATTGCTAAGGAAAATGGTCCCATCAATCTCAATTAAAATCACTTTCATACTCGTTTCACCCGCTTTAGCTAATCCCTGTATGACAACTTACCTTATATGCATACCCCAGACATAACATAAAGAATAAGCTTACAAAAACTAAATAAGAAATCTTCCTGCTATGCACAATCACATACGTATCTTAACTTATAGAATGATGGCAATTACAACCTAACCATGTTACGATGTCAGTCTTTCAACACACGCTAACACTTAATTTATTAGTCACTACGACTATAAGTCTGTCGAATAACTAAATCCTAACACCACTACCCATTATTGTCTGCTACACATTGTGTCCCTTCACTAATTATACATATCCACAACCTTCCAACTTAGCTATACTTAGCTAAACAACCATACCCCCAACACTCTGGCTATATCAGCCAGAACAATTATATCTAGTATCCCAACCATGTAAGCTACAATTAGACTATTCCACTATTCATCACACATACCTAATATATCAACAAGAAATGAGGACCAATCCCATTTAAGCATTAGAGATTATTCGTCATAAATAGCCACACAAACTTGGTATCACAACCAAATAGGCTTAATAGCACTGCTACATTGGCTCATCTAGCTTCAAACTAATCATAGTATTTAATCTACACATGCCCAACAACACAGTCACTAAGGTCAGGAGGTGCCGTGACAAATGGGTGTGCGGTGTCCATGGTGGAGCCATAACCCCTTGCGGGTACACCATCCCGCTTGGGGGTTTTGGTGTGGGGTTGTCACACTTACGTGTTTAACACACCACATGAGTTTTCCTCCTTCATACATACATTATATATATATATATATATATATATATATATATATATATATATATATATATATATATATATATATATATACGCACACACACATATATTTTTATAAATATTTAAGTGAGGTATTGTGAGAGTATACCATTTCCAATAATTAAAAGGGTGAGGGGTTAGTGAGGTGGCTCCTACGTGGCACCAAAACCCCTTGGGGTGAGTGGTAATGACACATGTTAGTCTAAGGCTAATACCAACCCTTCAGTTACATTTGTCATTAATACTTCACCAACCACGAGAGTAACACTTGTTGTTAGGGCTTCAGCGCGCATCCACTAGAACAACACACCTAGTCAATCAGACTATACACTCGATTACGCAGACAATACACCTAAGTGTACTTCCGCTCCTACCATTCTGCTTCATCTCGAGCCGATTAGCTAGGAGCTGCGAATTTAGGTATTCGATACCCCTAGCTATGAGCCTGCGATTCACATCACGGCCCACAGGAGTTGGACTACAAGTTGCAATTGAACCGATTACTACTTACTACTACGACTTGCAATTCACACCAGGGGCTAGGAATACCATTCCACTTTGATACCTCCCGTTTCCAACATCGGTTCTTCAATTCTTGAAGGTTTGCTAGTGAATCTACTTCTATTCTTTAATTGTTCATTTGTTACTTCGATACCCCTAGTTTCCAACATCGGTTCTTCAATTCTTCGATTCTTGTCGATTTTGTGCAAGTATAGGGTCTACTATGTGGTATTCATAACTTGAGGGTTTAAATCTGGAAGACCGATATAATGTTATGAACATGATCCCTCTCTTCTCGCTCCCTACTCACGCAGTCACGCTTCAGCTTTACATTGTCTCTTCTGCCTTTCTCTCCGCCGTACCTCTCACGACTGACATCGTTAACCATCGGCGCCCGCCGTCGAGCCTGCCGACACGCCGAGGTCTCCATCTCCTATTAGTCCGTTGATTCCATCCATCCTCCCAATTGCTCCCTCTCCTTAAACGTATGCTTCCACACTTCACTTTTTAATCAAATAGTCTCGTTATAAATTATACGTTTTTATTGTTATCTAATGCAGTTTACATTATCTCTACCAGTCTAATGTGTCAATTTCGATTGCCGAGATGCACTTCGGTTTAAAAAAATTAGGGTTATGTTTAATTTTGGGGTTTTATGTAATTCGAATCGAACTGTTTAGGGGTTTTAATTTGTTTTACTTTAATACTGTTTGGGTTGCTTGATTGATTACATGTTACCTTACCTAGAACACACCTAGAACACGATGATGAAGTAATGTAGAAATCTGAAAATGTTCTGGTTCATTAGTAACTGTCCAGTATCTATGTATCTTTCATATATGAATGCAACTATTGTGCCAATTTGAGGGTTATTACTTACCAGACACCAAAAAATCTGAATTCTCTGTTCGTTTAGACCTCACAATGTTGTGCTTTCTTAGATTACAGGACAAGGAAAACGAATCTACTGTGAAAATTGAAGCTGCCAAACAATGGTAGCTAAGAAAGGTGCAAAAACAGGGGGGACTGCAGAAGATGCTGTAGAGGATTTGGCACGTGTCCCATTGCAAGCCATTCTTTTAGCTGACAGCTTCACCACAAAGTTCCGACCAATCACACTTGAATGCCCAAAAGTTCTTTTACCATTAGTCAACACACCCATGATTGACTACACATTAGCATGGCTTGAATCTGCAGATGTTGAAGAAGTATTTGTCTTCTGTTGTTCACACTCCAAGCAAATAATCAACTACCTAAACAAGTCAAAATGGGTCAACCAACCAAACTTTTCAGTCACAACAATCGAATCCCACAATTGCATAAGTGCTGGTGATGCTTTACGGTTAATATACGAACGTAATGTAATCCAAGGTGATTTCATACTTGTCAGTGGTGATACAGTCA
This sequence comes from Cichorium intybus, assembly GCA_023525715.1. Taxonomy (NCBI): domain Eukaryota; kingdom Viridiplantae; phylum Streptophyta; class Magnoliopsida; order Asterales; family Asteraceae; genus Cichorium; species Cichorium intybus. The sequence continues at coordinate 21,425,435 of CM042017.1, read as the reverse complement.
GCAACATGATGCTAACACAAGCCCTTCAAGAACACAAAGAAAGAAGACGAAAGGACAACAATGCTGTCATGACAATGGTCATCAAACAATCAAAACCTTCCCAAATCACCCGACAAACACGCCTTGGAACAGATGAATTAATCATGGCCATTGATCCTGCTACAAAGCAACTCCTTTACTATGAAGATAAAGCAGATGATCAAAAAGGAACTTTGACTTTAGATAAGTCTTTTCTTGCTGAAAACCCTTCTTTATCTTTACACAATGATAAACAAGATTGTTACATAGACATATGTTCACCAGAAGTCCTTAGTCTTTTCACAGACAACTTTGATTACCAACATCTTCGTCGCCATTTTGTAAAAGGTTTACTTGTTGATGACATCATGGGTACTAAAATCTTCACTCATGAAATCCATTCAAGTTATGCTGCTCGAATCGATAACTTTAGAAGCTATGATTCAATAAGTAAAGACATAATTCAAAGATGGACATACCCTCTTGTACCCGATGTCCAATTTTCAAACAACAATCCCACAAAACTCGAAAGACACGGGATTTATCGCGCATCTAACATTACACAATCACGTTCTTCACAAGTCGGGCCATTTACGTACATCGGGAAAGACACAATCATCGGAAACAACACGGTAATTTCAAATTCGGTTGTTGGGGACGGTTGTAAAATCGCTAATAATGTTGCGATTGATGGATGTTACATATGGAATAATGTAACAATACAAGATGGATGTAAACTAAGACACGCGATACTATGTGATGGAGTTGTAATGAAGCCAGGGGCAGTTTTGGAACCCGGTGTTGTTTTATCATACAATGTTGTTGTGGGACAAGAATTTATCGTCCCGGGGTACTCAAAAGTTTCTTTACTTCCACAACCCGTGAAAGAAGATAGCGATGAAGAGCTAGAATATGCCGATAGTAATCCCGGGATCATAACAAATAACAATCTTGAAAACGGTGATTCGGTGAACGATTGTGATGTATCTGAAATCGGTGAAAATGGGCGCGGTTTCATTTGGTCAATGAGTGAAGTTGACCACGAAGAAGAATGGCGACATTCGGTTGCACCAATTCCCGAATCAAAACTTATTGAACTTACACAAGCGGTTTATGAAGATCTTGATGTTTTAATTCAAGATGATTCTTTTCTTCCACTTTCTGATGTGAGAGAATCGGATACTGAATCCGATGATGATAATAGAGACGAGTCTCAGTACTTTGAGAAAGAAGTTGAAGCGACGTTTTTAAGGGCGGTTCATGAAAATGTGAAAGATGACCATATTATCCTTGAAGTGAATTCCCTTCGGTTGTCATACAATATGGCTTCAGAGAATTGTGCAAGTGCTTTGTTTTATTCCATGATGAAATTGGGGCTTGATACACGCGATAATTTTGGTAATGATTTGGTTAAAAGTGCAAATAATGTGATTTCGAAATGGGGGAAATTGTTGAAACCGTATTTACAATGTGTTGATGATGAAATCGAAGTGATTATGAAATTTGAGGAAATGTGTTTGGAGTCGGGAAAAGAGTACGCGCCTTTTTTTGTGCAGATTTTGCATGTTTTGTATGATAAAGATATAATTCAAGAACAAGCGGTTCTTGATTGGGCTGAAGAGAAAAAAGACGCGGATGAATCGGATAAAGTTTTTCTTAAGCAATCGGAAAAGTTTATTCAGTGGCTGAATGAAGCGTCTGAAGAAGAGGATTGAGAATTTTTAAGGTCATTAGGTTAACATATTTACATATCTACCCTTTATGTCTGTGTGTTATGCATGACATGACATGACATGATTAGACATGACAATACAGATTGTGACTGATGTCAATGAGACAAAAAACTGTAAGCTTTTTGTCCCGCTTAGAGGGACTTGATTTATTGTCTGTGCAAAAGACGTGAATGCCCTAATAAATGTAGGGTTATTGTCTAATGTTGGTTTGATAAAAAGTTTTTTTTATTTGTTTTTGTAGAAATGATGTGAAGTGAAGAGAACATGGTTCAATTGATGTTTGAGTGGTTGAAATCTATGTTTTTGATTATGTTTTGGAGGGTTTGAGGTTTAAACATAGATTTAGATTTTGGTAGGAATTTAGTGAGATTGATTATTGATATCTTATTGCTTTTGTTAGTGAAAAAGGTTTATTTAATTCCTATCATGGGAGAGTGAGTTTGTGCTTGCTATTTTATGCCAACTGGAATATTTATTTTTGCAAGTGATGTTGAGTTTGAAGCTTTAAAGCCTTTAAATAATGACATGCAATAATTCAAAATGCTTGTTATTCTTTCCTATGAAAATGGGGTGTAAACTAATTGATCTTGAATAAGAAGTTTCGTGTTCTTGGCTCGCATGTTTGTGTTCATGTGTTGATTTTGTCGGGTAAGTTTTCTATATTTTATATTAATATATCGTATACTTGTTTTCTCAAGTTCTTGAACTTTTTGTATAAAAATGGCGTCAACACAGTTTATTGGGTCTTAATGAGGGTTAGTGTCATCGGCACCTGACCATGTTGTCCAAGTATAAATTGTTTGGTGTACTGTATATTGCAAAAATTAGTTAATACTTTTGAGTTAGAAAATAAAGGTTTTAGTATGTAATTTGACAAAAATTCTAATAATCACCATTCCGCGAAAAACAATCATCAATTTTAAAAATACGATCATATTCTCTTGTTTATTATCTTTATAAAGGTTAATATCATCATAATTTTACTCTTTTAGTTATAAATTCGATCTAAACTTTTTTGGGTCGTTTCGGGAGATGGAATGGATACTAATTGAATCAATGTGTAATATGCTAATTTCTTTAAAAAATACAACACATTATCTGATGTCTAGTATCCAATTAGTTTATTAGTACTTGAAACAATTTTATCCAATGGCAATGAAATTAAACCACTATGAAGCTAGAAATTTTATATGGTTCCACATGACACAACCAATGAGAAAGAAATTTACTCAGAGAGTTGCCTCATGTATTTAGGTGATGGGTCCACATGGGCTTACCCTTAGATGGGTGCAGCATGAACGTCCAACCAGTGCCCAACATCTTTTTGTATACGGTATACCTATATAAATGTATCCAAGTTTATTGGTAATAAATTGAAAAAAAAACCCTAAGAATAAAGAAAATCTAAATACGAAGGTGGCAAATGTGTATTTAAACTGAAAAACACAACTCAAAAAAAAAAAAAAAAAAAACAAAAACAAAACAAAAAACAAAATGTATCAATATTTATTAGTTAAAATTGTAGTATAAAGTTTGCAACTTTTTCTCATGCCAATATGTCTAATATAGGTTCAAATGATTTGTTCTATGAAATGAAAGTGTTGCACATGGTTTTACATAATAAAATGATGTCTGCGAATGAAATTATGGAGTTTTCAAAATTTATAATTGTTCTCTAAATGTTTTCATTGCATAGACTCACAATGACATCTATAGAGAGTTTTTCAAAATTAAAGTTCCTAAAAGAATACTTTAAGTCATTAGTGTCTCAGAATGTTGAATGATTTAGCAATTTTAAGTGTCACTACGACATCTATAGAGAGAGTTTTTCGTAATTAAAGTACCTAAAAGAATACTTTAGGTCATTAGTATCTCGAATGTTGTTGAATGATTTGACAATTTTAAGTACCGAGACATATTAGACCGTTTTGATCTTGATGACATTATTACTAATTTTGCATCTCAAAAAGACCAAAGTTTTTTCTTTCATGAATTAATGGAGTTGATATTGTATATAAGTGAAAGCTTTCCAAGTATTTGAGGGGCATTTTTTTTCAATGCATGGAAGGAACGAAGTTCTTTGACACAATGACGATGTGAAAGTGAAACCAATTGAATTAATTTTTCCAAGCAAACATAAAGAACCGAGCCTAGCCGCCAAGTGCGAAATTGAGTGCCTTTTTGCTATGTTTCAATCAACCATTTTGCTCACCATCTTTCAGCTAAATTCAAGCGTTCTTATCGTAATTTTCAAACATATTGGATGTGGATTGTTTCAAAATTTAAAACTTGGGAAAATGACTTATAAGGGTAATTATGTTTCAAAACTGTTCAAAAAACATCATCCAAGTTTGGTCTGTTCAAAAAACACCATCCAAGTAAGGCCTTTGTACAAAAAACACCATCCAAGTAAGGCTTTTGTACAAAAAACACCAACGAACTACATGTTTTGTTCAAATTTTACCCGATGGTAACCGGCTCTTGCAGGTTAAAGGATGACTTGGCCTAATATTTAGTGACATGACATAATAACAGATGAACAGTTTAACCTGCAAGAGCTGGTTACCATCGGGTAAAATTTAAACAAAATATGTAGTTCGTTGGTGTTTTTTGTACAAATGCCTTACTTGGATGGTGTTTTTTGTACCAAGGCTTTACTTGGATTGTGTTTTTTGAACAAACCAAACTTGGATAATGTTTTTTGAACATTTTTGAAACATAATTACCCTTATAAGTTATTTTCACTGAAAACTCATATATAAACTTTTGAATGGTACGTTTATACAACATCATGTATATACTAACATCTATACGTTGCCTCTATACAACCCTGAAAGAATCGGCTATCTTTTTCAAATCCTGGTTGTGCCTCTTCCATTGAAGACCTGCAAAAATCCACAGGTTAATTAATGCTATGATCATGACTGTATGTGCACATGTATAAGATGGATTCATTACCATTTGCAAGAACGCTGAACAAATAGAGACGGTTCCCAGCAGCAGTGGCGGTGATCAGACAGTGCGGTGGTTCTAACTCGAATTGGTAATACTTTCTACCGGAATATTCTTTAACTTGACTATTCACCACTTTACCTTCTACGTTCTCTCCGATTACCTCTGGTCCAAACGCATTGATCACTTTTTCCGGAGGTCCGATCTTTTCTATCTTGGCATCGTCTTCTAGATCTATGTTTGAAATCATGTAATAGAATGTTTAGACGGAGAGAAAGCGTCTTAAAATTTTAGTTTCGTTGAATGATGAACTCACAATCCGCGAATCTGAGGACTGGTGCAACGATGACGAAGAGGCGGCCGTCACTTGGGCTGCTAAATCTGAGATCGATCTCTGTTCCTCCAAGATCAGCTATGGATACTGGTGTCTGGAAGAGATGACAGTCAAATCAGTGGCTAATTCCTTAATTTGATCGATTAGAAGGGATAATAATCCAATATTTGCAGTAAAAACGTTTACCTCTTCCCAACCATCAGGTACTGAAAATGCATACGGGATGATAGGGCTCCACCCAACTCCATGTCCGCCGGACTTCTCATCTGGTCTGCGGTAAGTCCTCCAACCTGTCTGAGCATGTTTTAGCATCGTCAAGATGATGGATAACAAAATTGATTCAGAACATGTAACGATTTTGGTACTTGTATCTAAAATAAGAAGGGAACAAACCTTGTTCATTAGGTTCAGACAGGCCTGGAATCCTACCGGCTAAAAGCCCTTGTTTGACGACGGCCAATCCCTCTTTTGGGAACCCTAATATTGCTGAAGAAACCAATGAAGCACCAGACACGATTGCCGTTCTTCTTCTCAAAACCCCGCACCCATTTTCTTCTGAATCTTCATGTGTCGAGACTCTATCAGGGGAGCAAGCAGAAGCAACAACAGGTAGGTTTTGCTTACTGGTTTTTAATGGAAATGCGAAATTTGTGAATCCAATTGTGCCCATCTTTCGAAGGGCTGCTGGTAGAATGAATTGGGAAAAAGATTGGAAGTGTTTCGTTTTTAGCCTGTATATGTTCTTACGCAGCTTAAGCACAATGTTTGATCGGTTGATGGTCTGAATGGAGAATTACTGTTTGTTCTGTTTTCATGGTTGGAATTCACTTATCTGAAAATTGATGAACCATCTGGCTCGAAATTGGCCACGTTTTCCACTACAAGACTCATGTTCAAATCTTTTTTTGGCTTTTCAAAAATTATGTTAAATACAAATGGCAACAAATCAATATATCAAATAGCAAACTTCTTTTTGGCAACATATATGCTTTATCAATTTTGCCATTTTGGTCATCTAATTATTTTGTATAGGCCGATTCTACTTTATTTGTATTAAATTATTGTTTAAGAGCTAATTATGTTGTACACTTGTACTTGTACTGGTTTCCATAATAAGAATTTATGTCGGTGATTTTGTGTTATTGATTATTTAAATATAAGTAGACAATCAACATCTAATGGGTGATCGGGCTAGACAAAGTAAGCACCTCGTCGTAAATTTTAAAATTATACTTTTAAAATGGTGACCAAACTATTAAATTTTAGAATTACTAGAATGGTTAAAATCGCAACTCTCTATCACTTGCAACAATCTCATAACATCATGTACATTCTCGACACTTTAGAATTAATCCCAACCATATTAACTCTCACATAGTAATTTAATATTACCGAGTACAACAGGCTGAACAGAGTGAGTATTAGATGAACATCTCCCATGGGTACCTGGCAACAACCCCACACATTGTTATAAACTGCCACTGGGATAAGAAAGCATGCTTAGATATTTATCGGATGGGAGAGAGTGAAGTCATACAAAACTATGTGGGTTAGATGATTCATTAGGGGAAAGGGCTCTTTTCTTACGTGTGTGGTTAAACGTACAATCAAATTGTCGTCAACAATGCTCTAAATTGCTGACTATACAATAGTTAGGTTATATGGTATGCAAGTCCCATCATATACATTTTTCAGTGAATAGAAAGATGTTATTAAAATTATTATATGGAATACATCGTCTAAAGTTAAATTGGGATGAAACGTTTTGGTTCGTTATGACTACATATTATGGCCAAAGTTGTCAAACACATACGAGTCACGAGTGTTTCATACGAGTTGAGTAATTACAAAGCCTAAAAGAGTCGACTTGATAGTGTGACTTGATTTTGAGTATGAGTTGGTCAAAACTCGTGGGTCATTTCTTGACTTGTGTTGAGTCAAGTCAACTCATGACTTAGAACAACCATATGTCCTGTGGGTAATCGGTCTCTCAAGTAGGTAATTGGGTTATCCAGTTGGTAACGAGCTTTCTTTTGGACCAAGAGCAGTCTATGTTGGGCGACCATGTATATACAAATTTCAAATCTACAACGGATCAGCAAGAGTTACAATGACTAAAAGACGTCGGATCTTCAATCTCGCCTAAAAGGACCTTCACTTTTGAAAATGTGCGCATGAGAGAGAGAGAGAGAGTCAAGAGTTGTTAGACCGATGTTTGCTTTTTGAAACTTCAAACACATTCTCTCTCTCTCTCTCTCTCTCTATATATATATATATATATATATATATATATATATATATATATATATATATATATATATATATATATCATAGGGGATACATATTTTGATGAAGTGGTGTGTGTTTTGGTATAGACTTGGCCAAATGTATATCATTTGCAAGATTTATAAATTATGGTGGTAATTCATAGTGGATTCTACAGACTCCAATACATATTTCTTTAGTAACATACTCGGCTTAGACTAGCTAAAGACTGATGCGATGACATCGAATATGCATGGCATTACAATATCCTTTTCCTCACAACATACCTTGGGGCCTTGATTCATATGTTTTTTGTCTTGTGTTTGTCATATGGTAGTTCCATTCTACAAGTGTTGTTATATTGGAATCACCTAAGTTATATGCTTAATGATGGTATCATGTGCACTTTCATCCTCTGTATTTCTTTTGGCCAATACCTTGGCTAATGCTTACTTTATGAGATGGAAATAGGCTATGAACATCATTTGTTTTTGTTAAGTTATTTGAGATATTGCAGAAGTTTGAACCTTGAAGAGACTTCCCCTTCCTTAGATATAGTTTCATATGTTCTTTCTTGTATTCATAGGATCCATTAGCCTAGTATGATATGAGCAATGAGTCACCAAACACATGTAGGTGTTATAAATTTATCTAGTGTATGAGATGTAAAAATAAAATATAGATTTTTTATTCGAGCTTAAAACATTAAAGAGTTTTTATTTGTACACTCCAACCTGTAATATAACTACACTCCACTTTATCTTTTGACTATTATATCTAATTATTTCGTTAACATTATATATATATATATATATATATATATATATATATATATATATATATATATATATATATATATATATATATATATATATATATATATATATTAATTTGCAACTTCCGTTTGAGAGAGTTCAATTTGTTTTGCTTATTCCAGAGATTAAACAACTAAATCCAGATCATGGTATATTTGCTAAATTGTTTTATACAAATTTCAAATAAGCTTTTGTTTGAAAATAGCAATTTTGGTTCTTTTTATAGTAAGTTTTTATATTTACGTTTTTTCCCCTCAACTAATTTCGAATTAATTGTTTTCATCCCTATTTATTATAAAGTTATTTTATTGGTATTTTGTAAGTGATTCTGGTCCCTTATTATATTTTAAACTTACATTTTCCGTCTCTTACATAATTTTTTTTAGTCGAGCTGCGTTTTCCAATATACCGGGCTTCCGCGGCATCGCGCAGACAGTTCAAACCCTAGTTATTATTTAATCATTACATTATTATTACTAGCTTTATTATTATTATTAACTTTCAAATTTATTTTTATATAAGATAAATAAGACAACAATAATATAAAATTTTTAATTAGATAATAGTATGAATATTATTATAAGAAAAATATATTCCGAACAAATTCTCCTAAATCTTTTTTAGTTATAAATATTATATAACAAAAATCTGAGAAAAAATAAGCTAACAACAAATTTCTCCAATTTTTTTAGTTTTCTATATTCCTCTTGTTAGGTTAGCGTAGTTATAATATAGACTCGAATGTATAAATAAAAATCCTTTTATTAATTATGAGTGTTCATTGAATAACGCACCACTTACATTATAAAACATTAATTGACAACACATTAGTTTCCTTCTCCACATTTCTCCATGAATTCCATAAATGGACTTGAACCATTTCATTTTACATTTTGAAATTTTACATTATATAATTATGATATTATTTTATTATTTAATTAGCACATTATTATTATTTTATTTACTTTTCTGATTAATCGTATACACTAAATCGAATGATTTCATTACTTACTTTAAGAACCTAGGTTTATTTAGAAAATAATAAAATATATATTAGATTGATTAATAATCCATTATTTATCGATATGGCATGTTAAAGGTTTAATATATTTTCTTTTTAGTTTTTTCCCACTGATTTATCAGAGGTATTGTATTAGTATATGCTCCATACATGAACTTTATAAAATGTATAAAAGGATTATACAACAGATATTAATAAATTTATAATTAAATACTATATAGTTATATGATTCATATAAAACCAAAGGCGTTGTCACATAAATAAAAAAATAAATGTTAAAGTTAAATTTGTCATTCAAAAAAGAAATATTTGTAAACGTTAATATTGGTCGTTGGTTAATAGTAAATCCATTTTTCTTCGGTTAATACCAAACGTCGATGGCGTCGACCGTTTGATTCTGGCTGCGATAATAATCTAATGAGAGAGACAGATAAAACTAAAAAAAATTGGAGACTGGTTGTTACTTATTTTTGTCTCAGATTTTTTTATATAATATTTAAAATTAAAAAAAAGATTAAGGAGGATTTGTTCGGAATATATTTTTCTTATAATAATATTTATACTATTATCTAATAAAAAATTATATCATTGTTGTCTTATTTATCTTATATAAAAATAAGTTTGAAAGTTAATAATAATAATAAAATTAGTAATAATAATGTAATGATTAAGTAATAAAGTTAATAAAATAATTAGGTTATAATAAAGTAATAGACAAAAAATAATAAAATGATTAAGCTAGTATAATAAAAAATAATACACTATTATGGTAGAGTATATAGGATAGAGTGTATATAATAACACCCAACATTAAATCATATTGCATAAGTCATATTGCCCCTTTTTAGGCTAGTAAGGACCAACCTTATACTCTATACCTATTAGTGTTTAATAGCCTTTCCGTATATAGGGTTTGGTGATTAGGAGTGTGGTTGACTTTATGTTTGTAGGACATTTTTTGTTCACGTCTTGGGTGACATCTGATTTGGCGACCCTTGGTCTGAATCCATGGTTACACGACCATTGGTCCTAACCGATTTACATATTAGATTGGCGAGGCCCTTGACCCCAATCCATGGTTATGCGACCATTAGTCCTAACCGATTTACATACTCGATTGGCTAGGCCATTGGCTCCGATCAATGGTTACACAACCCTTGGTCCTAAGCGATTTACATACTAGATTGGCGAGGCCCTTGACCCCAATCCATGGTTACGCCACCCTTGGTCCTAACCGATTTACATACTAGATTGGCGAGTCCCTTAGCCCCAATCCATGGTTACGCGACCCTTGGTCCTAACCGATTTACATACTAGATTGGCATAGCCCTTGGCCCCAATCCATGGTTACGAGACCCTTGATCCTAACCCATTTACATGCAAGATTGCCCAGGACTAATCGCCCAAAGCAGACTCGTAAATTGCTGGCTAGTATAAGCATAATCCTAACGAGGCTCAAAAGGCATAACCTTTTCCTTGAATCTCTGGCTGCATCAACCCAAGTACTAAAATGAAAAGATTTCAAGACTCTCGGCTTTAACCTACATATTAGATTGGCGACCCTTGGTCCCAATCCATGGTTACACGACCCTTAGTCCTAACCGATTTACATATCAGATTGGTGAGGCCCTTGGCCCCAATCCATGGTTACGCAACCCTTGGTCCTACCCGATTTACATACTAGATTGGCGAGGCCCTTGACCCTAGTCAATGGTTACAAGACCCTTGGTCCTAACCGATTTACATACTAGATTAGCAAGGCCCTTGGCCCCAATCCATGGTTACGCGACCCTTAGTCCTAACCGATTTACATACTATATTGGCGAGACCCTTGGCCCCAATCCATGGGTATGTGACCCTTAGTCCTAACCGATTTACATACTAGATTGGCAAGGCCCTTGGCCCAAATCCATGGTTACACGACCCTTGGTCCTAACCCATTTACATGCAAGATTGGCAAGGCCCTCAACCCAATCCATGGTTACGCAACCCGTGGTCCTAACCTATGCAACCCTCCTGCATATTACCAAGATCACAACCTCGCCATGTTTCATCATGCTAGCACTTCCACCATACATTATCATGACAATGACATTTCTTCCCTATAAGGATCGACAAATACAATCATAAGTTTATCTTTACTCAAACGATCAATACGTACTTCTCACATCAAAAAGGTTATTTCACAATAACAATACTACTCTAACAGCAGTCTTGCTACACATTATCCTGACGAAAGCCGTGTTGCTTATTATCTGGGAGGTAACCCTGTTGTGCATTATCTGGACAACAGCCCGACTGCTTACTACTTCTACAATAGCCATGCTACATATTATCTTGACTAGAGCCCTGTTATATATCGTCTTGACAGCAACCCCACTATATGTTATGATGGCAACCGCCCAGCTACTTATCGTCTTCCCAACAACCCTGTTGCATATTATTTTGTCAACGATCGCATTGCATATGATCTGGACAGTGGCCCTAGAGCTTATTTATTGACAACCACATGACATTAAGACAACAATTCAGACTTGTATATTTGTAACAACTTTTTCCTATTTGCTTTAGTGGCTACGTATCAGTTACCACATGAGACTGGGGGAAATCATTATGGTATAGTTTGTGTAAAACACTATGAAGACGCTTATTGGTGGATCTCCACCAAAGTACGACGGGGACGTTATGACAACCTTTCTGCTTTATCACACAATTGCCTTACCATAACCGGAACCACAACACAAAGGCAAAAGGATGAACAAATAAACAACCACGACACAAAGGGGTCCGAGACTTTGTAATGAAAACGAAGAAGCAGCGTTGGTGCGAGCATGGCTCGTAATTTCTCAAGATACTTTGACCGGTACAAACCAAACCGGCGCAATATTATGGAATCGAATTTTAATCCATTTCCATCAAAGTATGAATATAAGTATATACCGAAACACCAATGATCTTTCTAGCAAGTGGCAAGATTTACGAGTGGCATGTACTGCTTTCAACGACATCTTCAACAACCTTTCAAAAATGCAAAAAGTGGGATGAGCAATTTTGATGTGTTAAACATTGCACTTCAACAATATCATCAACAACACGTCAATAAAGCGATTATGAATTTGGAGGCTTGGGAAGTTTTAAAAACGTGTCTGAAATGGGCAATGAAACCAGATGTTCTTAGTCAATCAACAGGATCCAACAAACGGTCAAGAACAACCAATCAAACGACCAAACCCAAACTTCTGACGAACGTATCGAATTCGACCTCAATGACGACTTTCAAGGAACCGAACAGGAACAACCGCTTCAACGACCACAATGGAGAGATAAAGAAAAGCGAGTGGCCTCATCTTCGGGAAAAAACGTATACGACACGGATTTTGTGTTCTCTTATTTTAAATCGGCGTTGGATGAACTCCTCCAACTACAAAAAGAAAATGTCTGCATTTAACAGGAGGCGACTCGCATACAATATCTCGTCCACGACATGAACATTTTGAGGATGTCGACATCCGACCTCGAACCGGCCAACCTCGAAATGGTACTCGCGATCAAGAGAGAAATTCGTGAAAAATACGTACGTAATTAGGAATTTTTAGGTTTCATTATTTTTATTTTTAGGATTCGTAATTTATATTTTTAGTTTTATTAATATGATTTTTATTTTTAGGTTTGGTAATTTCTATTTTTATTAATGAAACTTTTATTTGGAAAATTGCAATTTCGTTTAATATATTTTGTATTAAACTAGGAAGTACACCCGTGCGCGATTCAACGGAAAGTCACAAAACGATTAAAAAAGAATAACAATATTATAAAAGAACTTGTGGAAATAGGTTTCTATTGTAAAAAAAAAGTTGTAAAAACATACATAAACAAAAAGTGTAAAAGAAGTTGTGGGAAATTTATAAGGATAAATTTTGGAAAGAGATTTTATTGTAAAAATATTTTTAAATGCTGTAAAATATCATATTTATAAAAATATATAATGTGAAAGTAACATAAAAATGTAATTTTGTAATAGGAAAACGTAAGTTTTAAACATTATAAATGTAAAAAAAGTGAATTTTTAAAATAAAATTGAGAAAGAGGTTTTTTTATACAAGTTGAAAAGATATCATATTATAAAAACATATTATGTAAAAGAACTAAAGATGCGTAAAATGTTATTTTGTAAGAGAAAAACGTATGTTTTAAAAAATATATAAAAAGTTGGGAAATATTATTTAGAGTTTGGACTAACTTATAAAAAATTTAAAATGTGGGAAAAATTGCCAAAAAATGTTGTTAGGACCAAAATGGAAAAAGTTTTTAACATCTAGTTTAAATGCATAAAAGCTGAAAATGGACCAGCGGAGTGGGTCGAGTCTGCAGGTCTGGATCTCAACGGGCTGGGCGGGTAGCGGGTCGGATATGAAGGAGAGTCTGCGTGTTTTCAAAAATAATCAAAGGAGTTGGAGGTGCTAGGGATAGAACTCAGCACCTTATGTTTGTAATGGAGCATACTTACCATCTTATCTACGGCTACTTATGCAATTTTTTTGCGCAGGGTATCATTTGTATTACGAGAAAGTACTGCAGATTGATTTGACTTTAGCTACAGTACTTTCATTTTGTAAAATGTTAATATATAGAATTTAATAAAAAAAGAAATAAATTAGGTGATGAGGAGCTATAAGTATTTCGTTGGTGGTATGGTAGAGAAATGAAGATGATGTAGAGATAATATGAAGCCACACTTATGTAGGTGAAAGGTAGACATGGCTTATAGCCTTAGGCCATGGGATGTGGTGCAAGGAATGTGTGCAAGAATGCCTTTCTTCATGTGTGCAAGAAAACCATACCGGATGACCTTATGTAGAGATTTCAAGCTCAAACCTTGTTCCTAACTTTATACAATTTCAGGGGTTTTTAGTAGCCGACGTTACTGACATGGCAATTGATGCTTAACGTGGCAAGGACTAATTAGGATCCTGACATGTGAATGAGGATAAAAACTCATGATTTTCTTATAAGAAATTGCAACGTACCAATAAACAAAGACATACATGCAAAGCAACCACCTCATCCAATGATGCATCATGCATGTGCATCCGCCGATTAGCTTAGACGACATGTACATTTGATATAAAAAGTTGTATATGAATAAGAAAATTTAGGGTGTGATGTAACTTGTAAGGCTTGCTTTTAACATCAACTAGTATTTGGTCCGTGCTCCGCACGTGTCCAGTGAGGATCTGACTAAACTTAATTTGTATGTGGAGATTTTTTAGCGTTGGCTGTTATAAAAAAGAAAAAAAATGCACCTCTTGTTGAGAACCAATTTGAACCAAAGTTGGTTTATTGTTTAGTAATGATTTCTCACATATCTTCATAGCTCGATGAAGCTCCTTTAGGTGCCCTTATTTTGGATACCTTGGTAACCCTATAACCTATCCAATAAAATATTTAGAGGGACAAATCGCAGGAAGAGCAACGTACTTTACTCTTTCTACCAATATAGGCAACATACTTTGTAATTAACTCATTATGAGAACTACTTAAATTTCTTTAGGCATAATAGCAACAAATTTACATTTTTTACTGATTATAATTTATAACGGTACGTAAGAAATAAAGTACATTACATTGTGCATACTGGTAGCAAAATGTAACTTCATTGCTTTCATTGGTAAAAAAACATAAGTACGTTACTATTATGGAGAAAGAAGTACGTTGCTATTATCAGTAAAGAAACGAAAGTACAATGCTATTACGGTTAAAAGAACATGGTAAAAAGTTCAATCAGCTACCCGTATTCAACAATTGGAGCTAACCGTATTCAGCAATTGGTGCATCATAATCATAACTTGTGGTGATAAATGGCCCGCCGGAAGTATGTCCAAAATAAACATTCAATTTGGGTGGTCAAAGTCAAACAAACAAAAGATTAACCATGAAGACACAAGAAAAGTCAAACTCCCCACAATTACTCCATTTCTTTCTTTTTTCTTTTTTTTCTTTCTTTCTTTCATCTGTTACCTTCTTGATATTATATGTCCACATTGTGGTTAAAAAAATTAAAAATTAATAAGAAAAGTGTGGTTCAATTCATGGTGTATGATATATCATTACATCATATTCCACATCATGTTTTTCAACAACTAATAGATGATCTAACAGTAGATATGGTCATAGATTTTCTGCAATCAAATAACCAATTTCATCAAATTATGATGCATGCAATTAATAGTAAAGGTGGAATTTAATATTGTGATAATAAAAATAGGAGTAAATACAAGAATCCAAAGTTCATTTGCTACTACATGAAAGCTTTTAATTGATTTGCATGGCTGAATGCTTACATTTTTGTCTATTGTAATTGACTCGTCAACTTTAATGCATTAAGAACAGAATGCAGTTTTTTACATATCAAATCCTTTTTTTTTACATTAAATTTCGGAAAATTAAAAAATGTCGTACCTGCCCTCCAAATTTCACACAGCTGGGACCTTTTTCCCATCTTCAATAAAGAAAATTGCAGTTTCAGAACATGCATATAATTTTTTTTTTCTTTTAAAATAGTAGCCTATGGGTTTTCTTTTAAGTCCTAACTTTTTTACAAATTTGCCCTTATGTATGAATTTTAAGAAAAAGAAATTATTGGGTTGATTACATCAGGCCATGTATGTCATATGCTATGTCTCATTGTACATCAATTTGCTCTTTTTCAGTTGGCCCCTGTTTTTTCACAAAGTTCAAAAATATTTATAAATATTTTTGTAATATTGTAAAAGTATCCAGTCATCCAATTTGTTTTACCTTAACAACAGAAGCTCCGGTAGCAAACTTCTTTCCAAGCTTTTTTGAAGCATCACTTACTTTAATGCCTAGAATGCATTATAAGAATATAATTTTTAAAAAAATAAAAATGAAATAATTGTGGGGTTATACCTACCAAGAAGTTCAAGGCCTTTTATGGTGGTGATGGACTTTCGTTTGCACAGGATCTCGCTCACTTGTACACCTAAGTACAAGTTCTCAATGCACAAACGACACCTCAAGCACTCTTTCTTCATCATCTAAGAGCATTAATGAAAGCCATCAACGATTCAACATCTCTGATGCGTACTTGATGGGCCTAGACAAATGTTTTGGGAAGAAAAGAATCGTTGGAAAGCTCCCGAGTTGTAATTCTTGTTTTGCAAACGACTTTTGGTCACCATCGGCTCTAAATTTACCAACCTTCACACCACTCCCGCTTAATTTATCAGCTAATTCAACATATGATGCTTCCATTGCCTACAAATAAACAGATCAGTTTACTGTTAATTATTTTAAAGTAAACTGCATTTTTTATCCGTGAATATAAATGATTTTGGCAATTTTGGTCCCAAAACATCTTCTACAATTTTGTTTCTGCTTTCACCCATGTTCTAGGTAATTTTTACTTAGAACATGGATGAAAGCGGTTACATGTAACAAAGCATTTTGAGACAATAATTAAAAAAATCAACTCTACTAACCAAAAATGCAATTTACTATTTTTTCTATCATAGACTTGTACTTTAAATTTTGTTTATTAAGATATTTTACTTAAAGAAACTCTATCCAATGATACCATTGTACTTTTAACTTTACATTTAAAGGAACATTATATTTTAAAAACTCTATCCAAATATATCGATAGACAATTTTGTATTTGGATGATATTGCAATAACTTGACACATTTTTCAATTTACAATTGTTCTTTCTTGCATTTTATCCTAATGTTAAAAGATATTAAATTTATTACCTGACAAAACAGGCACCAAGGTGCATAAAGGACAACCATCCACACATCTTTCAGGTCCTCCATCTTTACAAGATTCTCGATTTCGGTCCGAGTCAAATTCACAACATTTTGGCTCTCGAATATATCCGCAGCGGAATTCCCATTTCCATTCCCGTTACCATTCCCATTAACCGATTCCTCCTTTAAATTTCCTTTATGCAACCCACCTTCTTTAGCTTTCGCATCCTCCTACCACCACATTCCTTCTCTCTCATGCTGACCTGGCAACACCGACCTCGTACACGGCTCACACCCAATCGACACGTACCTTTGAGCATGCAAGGGGTTAACCGGGACATCCATGGTCCGTAGAAAGCTCCATATATCATTACCAGCTACATTAGCCACCGGGTTAAATTTCACCAAGCTACCCGATCCACCATCCATCCCTTCAAAAACCGGATGCACCTGGACCACTGGAACTTCCGATCTAGTCCCTGGAGACTGGTCTTTTCTTTGACCCGTTATCCATGCCCGCAAACCCTTCAAAACCCGTCTCAAGGGTCGAACCTTTCTGACCCGGCAACATTCTTGATGACCATCTTCGTAGAAAGAAAAAAGGCCTTTGGTTCTTACTATGGCTTGAACTTCGACGGCTTATGGGAACAGGTATTCGATCCGGATGTTGTAATGTTTCTCGACTGTGTCAAAGAATTTGTAGGTTTCAGGGTTCAGTCTTCCAGTGTCGAGTGAGAAAACCCTAAACTGACGGCCGGTTAAATGGGCGTATTCAATTAAAGCTACATCTTCAGCACCGCTGGAATTGAAATTTTATTTTGGGATGTTAGGGATTTGTTCATATTTGTAATTAATAGATTAGTAAGTTGTACCGTTGAATACCTGAATGCTATAGCGATATCGTTTCCGTATTTTTCGAGGGCTTTATCCATGATTGTAAGTGGAGATGAATTTTCAAGATCTTTAGCTAATTTCTCGATGTCTATAACCTCGGCTGCTTTCTCCACCACATCTGATACAAAACCCACGGCATTCTTGTTATTCAGGTGTAATACTTTGATGATTTGTATTTCAACCACTACAAATGTCTACAATTCAATATGAATACCAAAAAAAAACACAAATAGGTTCACAGAAAGAAGTTGGTGAAAGAAACAAATTCCAAACTTCTAAATTGATGCATAAAATCCGTAATAGTATTGCATTTAATCATTAAAAATCCAACCTTACAAAGTCAAAAAAAATATACTTACTGATTAGCAATACAAAAGGGTAACTTATTTCCACAAATTAAACCTAAAACACGACTGAATTATCACCAATTAATCCGGATTAATAATTACTTGATTAATTAAAAAAGAATGAACCCTAGAAATATAATGTGTAATTACACATACCAGGAGCAAAAGTGGTAGCAGCAGAAGGAACGATTGAGTCGTTCCTCTTTGGTTCAGCATTTAAAGCCTTCACCGCTGCAGATCGTTTCAGGGATAAATTTAAAGCCGCGGTGATCGATAAGACCGATCGGATGGTTGAAAATTGCTTGAAATGCTGAACCTCTATAACAAAGATTGAAACCCATGAAAAAACTCCCAATTGAAAACAAACCCACAAAAATCAACACACAGAAAGAGCAATTCAATGTTTAAAATTTATGAATTTACCTTGTTCTGTACGATTAGAAAATGAAAACACGATTGAAGTAGAAGAAGTAACAACTAATGTCATTGATGAAGTTTGAAACCTGTATCTAAGCAATTAGCACCGATTGAAGAAGTTGCTGCCATCATGAAATAGGAGGTGGAAGGAAGATTAAGCTAGGGCTTCGATTGCAGCCATACGGAGAAGAGCAGTGGTGGTTTTGGTGAAGGAGATGGAATGGATCCAAGGTGGGTTTTGGAGATTCAAAACGAAGAATCATAAAGGGGTTCTGTAATCGTTCAAATGGAAAAAAGCTTTGAATTGAGAGAGAAAGAGAGAGACAGAGATGAAAGGATCGGGAACGGGGACACGTCAAAAGGAAGCCGGGAACGTGGCAATCGGAAAGACGTCGAAAACGAAGCACCCCCTTAACACCCCCTACCTCGGCCAAACCTTCTAGAAAAGCTTTGTGTTTTAATATATACAAGGCTTAGAGTTTTCAAAAACGTTGGATAAAGCTGGAGACGTCACTCTCTTGGGAAACGTCGTCTTCCTTCGTCCCGATAGGTATCAACCTATTTCAAAATTCTCCAAAACTGAAACTGAAGAATCAATTATCGAATCCAAACAAACCTCCTCTTAACTATGGTAGCAAGAGACAGCAAGGAAAAAAAAAAGAATCGAGACTAAAGAAAGGGAATAGCAGGTCGTATTCCACACACACATACCTCAATTGTCTTACTATCAGGAAAGCGCTGTCTCAAAGGTGATGTGTCGAGAGAGACAGAGATGGTACCAGGGTGGCTGATAAAATTCACATCAGCAGAAGGCAACCTTCTTTGAAGCTCTTCAACGATGGGGATATTGAATGATGAGAGAGAAATCGATTGTGGCTTTGGAGGAGACTTACACGGGCTGAAGGAGGAGGGGGAGGTGTCGTGAAGAGGGAGCGCGGTGGAAACATACCTGGTGGCCTGTGGTTGGTAAACAAAACTCACCGCTAAAAATCTGAAAACCCCCAAACCCCTAGCAAACCTTCTAGAAACTTGCTCACATTTAAACTATATAAGAATGGCGATAAATTTGACGAAACTAATGAGAAAATGTGTCGACACTAGCGTTAAAAACTAAAAATAAAATACATGAAAGAAAAAGATTAATATATAACTAATTCTAAAAGTAATCTTAAAAAGTAAATCGCAATATGTGTCGACAGTTTCTTGTTTTAGTAAAACGGTGGGTATAAACTTTTCAACGCCTTTATCCAATCAAAGCAAAAACCCGGTGGCCGGTTTCTAGTTTTGGTATTAGCATCCTGTTTAATAGATTCTACCAACTCAATTCAGAACCATCTAGGGTTCATTAGATTAATGCACTTACTCGATCGGTCGATCCTATAAATACCTAGCTCTTCAGATAACTGTTTCGTATCAAGCAATTGACAAAAGCAATCAAAGTTGTTTTCAGATTCACTGTTTCAGCGATCAGGTAACAAAGAGAGAAAAATGGCGAGCACTACTGACCAGGTGATTCGATGCAAAGGTAAGCATATCATTCATTCTTATGTGATGTTCATAACCTGGCGGCTAAGTTCTTTGCCTTGCTGATGATGGATGTATATGTGACAGCCGCCGTGGCGTGGGAAGCCGGAAAGCCACTGGTGATTGAAGAAGTGGAGGTGGCGCCACCCCAGAAAATGGAAGTTCGAATCAAGATCCTCTTCACCTCCTTGTGCCACACCGATGTTTACTTCTGGGAAGCCAAGGTAATCTACTAACCTTTTACTTCAATTTTCGTCAAAACTGAAATCCTGAATAGTGGTATTCGATGAACATTTCAGGGTCAGAATCCTGTGTTTCCCCGAATTTTAGGACATGAAGCTGGAGGGTATGTTTATTCTTATATACAGTCAAAAATCCTGATTTGTATAAATAATCTGATCGATTTAACTGATGTGAACAGGGTTGTGGAGAGTGTTGGGGAAGGAGTGACTGATCTTCAGCCAGGGGATCATGTTCTCCCTGTTTTCACCGGAGAATGCAAAGAATGCGCTCACTGTAAATCCGAAGAGAGCAACATGTGCGACCTACTGAGGATCAACACCGACAGAGGAGTCATGATTCACGATCAAAAATCTCGATTCTCCATCAACGGAAAACCCATTTTCCATTTTGTCGAAACTTCAACTTTCAGTGAATACACCGTCGTTCATGTTGGTTGTCTCGCCAAAATCAACCCTCTTGCTCCTCTTGACAAAGTTTGCGTCCTCAGCTGTGGCATCTCCACAGGTACAAAACACAAATCATAATCAAATTCAACATTCTTCCGCTGCTAATGTCGTCGGTATTTTCTTGACGGAAATAATTTGATTGTTTCCAGGCCTTGGTGCTACTTTGAACGTTGCTAAACCCAAAAAAGGCTCATCTGTTGCCATTTTCGGATTGGGAGCTGTGGGGCTTGCTGTGAGTTTTCTGAAATTTCTAACTTTCTCAAAAAGAAAGCCTCATTGATGGCCAATAAAAGCTAATGATTTGTTTGTGATCAGGCTGCTGAAGGTGCAAGAATTTCTGGTGCTTCAAGGATTATCGGTGTTGATCTCAATGCCAGCAGATTTGAGCTTGGTAAGATTTTGCTGCCTGAAAATGTGAATAAAAACCAGTCAGATGAACGGTGATATTCATATATATGAATTTTTGGTTTCAACAGCAAAGAAATTTGGGGTGACAGAGTTTGTGAACCCGAAAGACTACAAGAAACCAGTACAAGAAGTGATTGCAGAGATGACAAATGGAGGAGTTGACAGGAGTGTCGAATGCACCGGTCATATTGATGCTATGATCTCCGCTTTTGAATGTGTTCATGATGTATGGGTTTACTTTTTGGTTTTTGATCTCATTTTTTATGCTTAATTACAAATTACAGTAACAAATATTGTAAATTTACAGGGTTGGGGTGTTGCTGTTCTTGTGGGTGTCCCACATAAAGATGCTGTTTTTAAGACAAGTCCACTGAATCTATTGAACGAAAGGACTCTGAAGGGTACCTTTTTTGGAAACTATAAACCTCGATCGGATATTCCTTCAGTGGTTGAGAAGTATATGAATAAGGTACTGCATTATTGCTTAAAAGTCGAATTATAAATAAATAACAAACGGTATGGAAGCATGATGAATTGGAACTTAACAAGTTTTTGGTTGATTTGATGATGGTGCAGGAACTTGAGTTGGAGAAGTTCATAACACATGAAGTGCCATTTTCTGAGATCAATAAGGCATTTGATTTGATGCTTAAAGGTGAAGGTCTTCGATGTATCATTCGGATGGGTGCTTAGAAAAGATTTTTCAAAATGTTGTATAGTGTGCAAGAGAGTGGGAGCTTTCATTCTTGGTTAAAGTCGTGTTATTTTTATTTGCATTTAAATTGGAATAATTATGCTTGCCTTTTTGTTTCTTGTGCACTTCTGGTAATTCTTATGGAGAGACTATTTGCTATTTATCTCAACAAGCGTTTTAGAATTGACATGCATTCTCATATTTCCTTTTTAGGAAAATTATAATTTAATATGACATTGTACTTTGTAACAAGTGCTACAAGTGGTGCCCATATCAAATCGCTTCTCAAAAGCAACATATTTCACATAAAAATCGGATTGTAGCTCTTTGTTTGCAAACAAGGGAGTAGTAACAAAATCAGAAATATTCTCAGGCCAACGGAATTATTTTAAATTAAGACTATGCAAAGGTCACATGAACAATGAAAGAAATTAGCTACAAATAAACAACATTCACGTTTGAATGGCCAAACTATAAAAGGAAAATCAAATATGATTGAAATGAATAAGAAGAAAACAAAATTTGGCTACGAGCTACTTGAGATTGGGTTATTGTTAAACAATTCTGAACCGAACTCGAGTTTAATTTGAGGCTCAGGAAGCGAAGGGAATGAGCTCGGCTGCTTCTCCTCCAAACTTCCTTTTCTCCGTGCCCGTTCCGCGAACTCGTGTTTCATTTGAAGCAAGTTTATTAAATAAGTTCAACTCTGTTCTCTCTAATTGTGAGCTCGATTAGGCTCACACCTTTTCGAGCCTCTATATAATACTTACTATGATACAGTATTTAAAAACGTAACTAAATTCTACAATGACACTATTTTCAATAAAAATAGAAATTAGAATTATTGAGCAGAAACTAGAATATATGACTTTCTGAGAGAAATTATCTATAATTTTGTTATAGGTGCATTGTTTTTTCCGTGAGTGGGTCTCTCTCTCTCTCTCTCTCTCTCTCTCTCTCTCTCTATATATATATATATATATATATATATATATATATATATATATATATATATATATATATATATATATATATATATATATATATATATATATATATATAGGGTAAAGTTCAATTGAGAACCTAAAAAAGCCTAGGAACCTAGGAACCCATTTTATGAACTTTTTTTCTACACAATATTTTTCAAAAAAAAATATACCAAAATTTTTGTTATGATGCGTCTAGAAGATTTCAAAAAAAAAATTCAAAAAAAAACATTTTTTTATTTTTTTCATTAGGGTTTAGGGTTTAGGGTTTAAGGTTTAGGGTTTAGGGGTTAGGGGTTTAGGGTTTAGGGGTTAGGGGTTAGGGATTAGGGGTTTAGCGTTTAGGGGTTAGGGGTTAGGGTTTAGAAGATTTCAAAAAAAAAAATTTCAAAAAAAAATCATTTTTTTATTTTTTTTTCATATGGGTTTAGGGTTTAGGGTTTAGAGTTTAGGGTTTAGGGTTTGATTTAGGGTTTAGGGTTTAGGGTTTAGGGTTTAGGGTTTAAAAATCTCTTAGACGCTTTAAATAAAAAAATTGGATGCAATTTTTTTTGAAAAATATTGTGCAATAAAAAAGTTCCTAGGTTCCTAAGGTTTTTTAGGTTCTCTCATGATCTCGACCCTATATATATATATATATATATATATATATATATATATATATATATATATATATATATATATATATATATATATATATATATATATATATATACTAGGTATAGTTCAAGGGCCGTGCTTAGCACGGCCCGTGAAGGGTAATTTTGGTATTCCATTAAAATATTTCTGAGGTTTAAAGACTTGTAAGCAGATTGCTAAGAAGATTTGTCCTTAGATTACATGTAAAAACCAAAGGCATTTACATCTACAGATGTAAGAAATTGTCATTAGATTTGATTCTCATATTTCGGCCGCCATTCCGTCCTCCCTTTCACAATCTCACCACCACCATCACCCTGAAATAGGAGCAAATGTCGGCAATCAACATGGTTGGAGTCTGAATCAGCAATGTCGGATCAACAATTTTAGCCTTGCCATCACCCAATACCGAAGTGATAGACTTCAGCTCGTTATCCTTCCTGCATTCTCTACGATACTCCAGAGTCATGCTAGCAAGCTCATACTTCTCCACAACTTGTTTTGGAGCACTCCGATAAATAGCAACGTGCTTTCATCGGTTTGTTTGATGGCTATATTGTTTGAAGTTTAATTTCTTAATAAGAATAAAACCGAGGCTAATCACAAAACCAAAAATGGAAAGGTAATATAACAAAAAGAAACCATATTTTCAATTTTTATCATAAAAAGTCCCACCTATTTCTCTTTTCGCCAAATTGCTTTTCCATCGTTTCTCACTACATTTTTTCAAGTTTTTCTTCGCAAAAATGACATTAATCACAAAGAAATGGCGTCTTTCTTTCAAAATAAAAAACTCATGAACTTATTTTATAAAAAATTTTCTAGTGGGGACAACTAATAAAGCAATTTTGCGAAGAAAAAAATTTATTTTGCGAAATAGGTTGTCATTTTGTGATATCATCTTATTTTTTGGTTATTTTTGTAATTAGCCGATTAAATTGAAAGTACAATGCTATAATTGATAGGAGATTTACCTCAAGGGTCCAACTTTACATTGTTAACATGTTTGAGTGACATCCAAATCACTCAACCTTGGCTATAAATATTTGTGTAAAGAATAATCCAAAATTTAATTCAACACTAAAAACTTGGTTAATAAAAATGGTATAGATTAAGGTTGACTTACAGTAAAACCAATGTGAACATAGTCAGCATTGGTTTCTTCAAGTTTAGGTAATTTTTTGTTGTCATCTTCCACAACTCAACGAGCATCTATAAAGTAATGCTCTATTTCAGCTCGAACTTCATCTGGAATTGTTGATTATTTTCTTGTTTCTTTATTCATCATAAGCCAATTACTACAACATAAACCAACATACAAATCAGCCGGCATTATAATCTTTAAGAAACAAAATTAGGTGATTTGGAAATGTTTAATAAGTTAAAAATAACCTTGAAGCTCTTGTTAAACTTTCGCTTGTTAAACTTCCACTCCCCAAGACCCCAACCTCAGAGCTATCATTATAAGAGATTGAAAATTGTATGTTCCAATATGCAACATATGATTTAGTTATTTGCTGAAAAAGCAATAATGAAAAATAATCAATTTAATATTCCAAAAAACTATATGGTATTTGTTAAATTGATACTTAACTTTATTGATTATGGGTCTCTGTAATGTGAATGATTAATCAAAGGAATATTTACATACAAACTCACAAAGTTCATGGTCTTGGTTGAAGTAGCCTCTAGCCATTTTTGTCTCGAAGACTACAAAATCAAAAACAAAAACTTCGACAATATTAATCGTGTATATCGAACATTAAACACTATTAAGCAAATACATGCACATGAACACTTTAAATTTAAAAAAAAAACAAATTAGAGAAACCCTTAGGGGTCTAAATATGGGTAGAAGCTGAGAATAAAGAGGAGAATACATATCAAAATCCCGTTTTAGGGATTTACACAAACTGATTTCTGGTTTAGGGTTCTCGAGTTGAGCGTAATAATGGAAGCATCGCCTCCATAAATTGACACATTGCCTTCTCTCTCAAAGAGTACATATTTGATTTTCCTGATGTTCTTTTAAATTAATTAGAATCATATTGAGAGCAGCAAAGACTACCTTCGCCATCGATAGACCTTTAATTACCCAATCCCTAAATCCAAAAATCAAAGAAATAGGAAATCGATGAACCGGAGAGTTCTGAAATAGGTTGTGACTTCTCATTGCGCCACCGTGCGGTGAATGACGAGTTTCTCATTCACAATAGACCTCTACTGAATCATATTCTATAAGAGGAAGACGAAGATAATGAGAGATCGAAGCTACCATTTTACCGTAACCTACCATATAAGCGTCAACTATTTTGACAGAGGGTCGTCAGATTTCCAAATCCCATAGGTGTTCATGCCCCGACCCTCAGATGCGGGGTTCACTGATAAAAATTGAGAGTTTCATAGTACGGAATATGAGATGGCATCAATCGAAAGGTGTATTTGAGCTATAGGAGACGAAGGTCCATCAAAATCTTGGCTTCCAATCTCCTAATCTCAAAAAATATAAAGACGAAGAACCTGTGGTGGTATTATAGTGGGGTAGAGAGAAAAGAAGAAAATACTACAGATTATCTCTCTCCAACTTTGTGGAAGAAAGAGAAGGGATAAAAAAGGTGGTAAAGCTTTAATGGCTAGCCGAGAGGATTAGTGGCGGTATTGGGAGCGATGGGGCGGTGGGAACAGTTGTCCCACGAAATGCGTGTTGGAAAAGCAATGGAAATACATGAATAAATTCAGAAAATCTCATTTTAAAAATACTTTTGCTTGAACTCCAAGACCACCGACGTTCTATTGTTATTTATATAAATAAACAATAGAATATGGTATCTTTTATCCATTGCTGATGTGGCAACCTCACAAAAGCATCCTCTTAATTTTTAAGAGCCGAGACTTCTTTCACATTCATCCTCATCAATTATTTTGCTTGAATTCTAAGCCAACCGGTATTTATATATATATACTAGGTACATTTTAAGGGCCGTGCTCAGCACGGCCCATGGGTGGTCTAAGGATTCATTTAAAACAGGAGAGATGAGTTTTTGCTTCATCGTTGGAGCTCTGATAATTGGCATATTTGATCAAAACATTCATTCAACAAAAACAGAGCCCCAAAATAGTCGTTATTGTCTGTCTGTTTCATTTGTGGGTTAACATTTTGCGATCCTTAAATCAGAGCTACCTGGGAAAAGTATAATTGGGTGAATTAAGGACAAATGATATTTATAAACAATAGAAAACGTTGAATCACATTTTCTTTGTTACCAATTCCAAGTATCTGTGAGAGGCGCAAACATCATATTAACAACCGTTGCCATATTTGGTAAAACCGGAAAATTACTGGCATTTGAGGTGAGACAAATTGGAAAAATAAAATAAAGAGTAAAATGTGACTTAGTTTTGGTAAACTTGCCATCAAGTTAACAAGTTTTTCAAACTTGTAGTGCTTCTTTTTAGCTTCGATCAGATACTGCTTAAATGAAACATGTAAGAGAACAAAAATGGCAAATGTTAACAACGCATAAACAAAAAGAACCTAATAATTGGTCATGGTGCTTGGAGTTTAAACACCCGTATAAGAAATATGCAAATGCAAGATACAAGAATTTGAGAAAAATTAAGTTTACTATTCAATAATCAACTTTGACAAAACGAAGGAATCACAATAAGCCTCAATAATTTGTTATACGAAGGTGGGCAAAAAGGTAATTTCAGCTTTGATAATTTGAGAAATAGAGGCTATTGTAATTTTCAAGGGACAACAAAAATTGGAAATTATTGCAATTTTTATGAGTATGGAAGGAGTATAACTTTCAATTTATTTAGTTTAGTTTTGTCTTTATAAATGATATTTAAGGCAAGTGAAGCCCAGCCTAGCTGGGTGGATGCATCCGGGTTATATACCCATGTGGTGGGAGGTCTGGAGTTCGACTCCGTCTAACTCCATGTGGGGGATTTTCCTGGAAAGGCGAATTAGGTGGAGGAGAAAGGCCTTTGCGTCTTAGGTAATCGCCAACCGCCCTGGGTTGCGGGGCTGATTACCCTCAGGTGAAACCATATATCTATTCGCTGGTTCCAAAAAAATGATATTTAAAGAATATTTGAGAAAATGGAACTATACTTGTGAAAAAATTAAATGTGGTCAAATCTGAAATTGACTTTTCAAGACTCTCTATTTATTTGACTTGTTTTCAAATATTAATCCCAAGTTCCAGATGCATTTCTTGATGACCTAGAAAAAAGTGCTAGGAAGCTTGAACTTGAGAAATTGAAACCTTTAGGAGAAGAACAAGAACAAAAAAAAAAAAAGAACTACTGAGAGATGAATAATTGTAGCCTACAAAAAAAAATTACATGATGTGTCCGTGTGTGTTGGCAACTTTGCTGAAGCTTGGTCTCCAACCATGAGTAGATCAGCAATCATAATTGTAGCCTACATGATTAACATAGAAGGAAATACAATGTTAGATGAAAAATCATACAACAAATATTGTCTGTGGAACTTTGAAAGCTTTATAAGGTGAAACTTGGCATAAAAGAGCTCAGAACAAACTGGCTTCAGGATTCCTTGACTTGCAGCCAGCAACACCACTCTCGCCATTCGAAAGCACCCATAAATGTCACATCTACCGTGTCTATTAATTGCATTTCATGAGAACTGCATTCCCTCTACAGCAAAAACATTGAATCCTCGTGACTTTCTTGATTACATTTGACAGCATTGCATTGAATGTACTTGTGTAACTCATTCTAATCCTCAACGCTATATGAACTATAAATTTAACTTTTGTGGATACCCAATACAGCTATTGTTGTTGAGACCTATTTCAGAGGAGCGTCATTAGATCATCTTAAATAGATTGTTGTTTGCATTAAATTGCTAAAAGTTAATATTTTGTATGATAGACATTTTTCGTACAGTCATTTTAGTAATTAACTGTACTTCTTTTAACGTAGTCATTCATAATCAATAGCAACCATCACATTAGGTAGATTTGCTTTAGCCTTTTTTATCTCTTTGTTAGCACCCACCAATCAGTTAGCACTTCATCAATATTCATCATCTTCTACCCTTTCTTTGCTTTACTTTAGGGTTCATGCGAGATCCTGCTATATTTTCCCTCATCAACCATTTCTTATAAGGCATCAACCCCTCAAAGAAAGAAGTCTAGGTACAAATTAGGTACCATTCCAATATTTTCTTGAAAATTTAATTATTATATATAACCGTGTCTTCCCAAACATCTGTTAAAACTGAAATTTGTAAAATTTAATAAATTATATGATATATGTCGGATAATTAAAATTAAAAATAAGGGGGTGCAATGAATTACCTTCAATAGCGTACTACCAAATCTGTAAATCCTCTGCAGCAATCTGTGACAAGAGCATGGATGGTAATGTGGGTCTAAACTAAATCAGACATAATGAGAAACTTGGTAAATCCGTAACAAGTAGGCTGATATTGTGCAACTCAGTATAAAAAACACATGATCAATGATAGATTAAACAAAATGCTATGAATTTTAAAAAGGAATGGATATTGAACTCTATCAATTAGATTTTTTGACTAAATCAAAATGGCAAAAAACCAGCCACACTGACCATAGCACAAGATTAACTTATTTAACCCTAAATTCCAGAGAGATTTTTATGAAAAGTACCTGATAGAAGATTCTTAAAGAATATATGAACCCAAAAAATATGAGAACTCAATCAAATTGCATATACGATGACTTTGAAAGGATTATAATAAAATATAATTAAGAAGCACGAGGGGTCATTAACATCAAAAAGCCCTAAAAACGAACTATAAAAATCAGAAATTGGGCCTCACCAGTGCTGATGCTGTTGCGATTTTGGCATGAAGGCAGATAACTTATGAAATTAGGCTTTACAAAAATCTGCAAAAGAGGGGAATGAAAGAAGATGAATCGAGTAACACAAATCATTAATTGAATAAACAGAATAATCAATTAACTGAGAGAATGTCGTTAGAGTTACCACCATTAGAACCCGCTTTGCGACTTTCTGATAAAAAATCGCAAATCAAACAAGAAATTAGAAGAAAAAAAAAAGAATTAAGAGAAAAAAATGACAAATTCTGGCGAATGATTTTGGGATCGTTTATGCAAAACCAGAAACGAAAATTGCTCTACAAACAAGAACAGATAAATTCAAATAAATAATCAAGGAACATGGGGTCAGTCACAACTGGTTGCTCATATTCATAATTTATAAAACCAAATTCAATCCAAAGGTGAAACTTGGGAATCACATGAAAGATCGAATTGATGCAAATAAACATCCTAGATGTTAAGAAACACACATACCTCTGGCCTCTGCTTCATTAACTCGCTTCAAAGCATTTGGTTAGAATGAGAGATCACCGAGGAGAAGCCGATCATAAAAATGTTAATTAGCCTCCTAAAAACCAAATTCATGAGAGGAAAATTAGGGTTCACAGACGGGGGAGTCTTCAGAGGCGAGGGAATGTTGGGGGTTTGTGCGTATCCAGAATATCCAGAGGAAAGGGCGGATGACGGAATTACGATTTGAAGTGGTGTGGATCCAGTTTGAAGAGTCGTGATTCGTTTTAAAGTTTAATGGCGTCCTTCGAGGCATTAATACGTGAGGCTGGTGTGTGTAATATGAAGAGATGTGACCCATCATGGCATCGTTTAAAAAGTCAATAGGTGGCGTAAGGAAATCCAAGAAGAAGATGAATGCGGTGATTGGAATTTGAAGAGATGTGAACCGATTGGAAGGGACATGACAACGTTCAAAGAAGAAACAGATGGCGCAAGAAAAAACCGATGATAACCGGAATACGAGTAGGAGAAAAAAAGCCTTTTTATATATAGTAATGATATATATATATATATATATATATATATATATATATATATATATAAACACATACACACATAGAGGTCCAACTTAAGAGGAAAGACAAGATGGGCGACCGCCCATTGCCTAGCAAGTTTGGGGCCTAATTTTAAATCTACTGTTATCTCTTAATTGAGTGTGTACTCAATTCGCAAAATAGATATTTGTTCACTTGGTTTAGTAAGAGGGTGTTTGGGATTGCTTTTTGAATTTAAAACGTGTTTTTGGTAAAATTGCTTATTGACTTATGGTGGTGATAAAATGAGTTTTTGAAAAAGTGTTTGAATTAGTTTTATAATGAAAAAGTCAATAAATTGATAAGTTGTTTTTTAAAAAGAGTTTGGTTTAACTTATATATGTAAAATGTCCAAAAAAGACATTGTGTGTAGTGTAAACAACAATGGAGGTGGAGGGCTGAGTATGAAATGCCTAAAAGATGATCAGATTTATTAAATTAGGAGTAATTGTGGTATTTTAATATCAAAAATCCAAAAAGCAGTTCAAAAGTCAGGTTTTCTGACTTTTCAATTTCATGGTTCCAGAAAAGTATCATCTTCGTTAATCAACATATTTTAGTTTCAGAAGAATTAGTTATCCATTACCGGGTAACATAATCATCATTGATTGATGTTCTTATTTTGATACCCGAAAAACATGTTTTAACGCACATTGTAATCATCAATATTTAAACGAGAAATAGGTCTGAACAGTTGAGAATAATTTTGAGATTTGACAAATCAATAACAAAGCGGGATTCGGGACTGAAATAATCAATAACAATATTGATATTTTGACGAAAATGAGAAAGCGAGATCCGAAATGAAATATGAATGGCTTGAGGCTTTATATAAATTTAGTAAACATATAAATATGAACAGATTGAATCGATTAGGAGAAGGAGGAAAACAAAAACGTGAATCTGAAATTGAATTGATTAGTTGAATTAGGATAATGGATTGAGGATTTGAATACTGGATTCTAAGTAATTAAAGCCTTTAAGGCTTTAATCACAATATCAGCTTGAATTTAAACACTAGAGTATAAATCAGATCAGCAAGAACGATATGAACATGATGAACTGTAGCAAATTTTTAAGGACATGATTTGACTGAGAGACTGACCAAAAATAAACAGAATTTGAATGAATATGATTAAAATCGTCAAATCTGATATTGTGCATTGAAATAACCGCTTGAATCTTCAAGGTACGACTTTGATACTAATGTTGGGAAATTATAAGTTCAGATTTGGCATGTGTGCGGATTAATAACGATCATAAACACTACAAAACAATATACAATGTGTCGAATGATTAATATATGAGATAATAGTACAAATAATAGGAGCACGCCTTTTGGTTGCTCAACTACATTACAATACAAAGCACCCTATTCTTTACATTGTGAGCTCTCTCACCCAAAAATGAATAATAAATGACTATATATAGTGGAGCTACACAACTAGTCAAATGCCGATTATCCACATGCCATAGTGGCCTTCCAAACCCGCAAGTCATCCTACCATGGAGAGTTTTGTACCCTAACAATCTCCCTCTTAGAGCTTAGAAGGGATGATGTGGCTCTAAGTACCAAAACGAGTAACTAGCGAATCTGAACACCAATCATGATATGAAATATAGAAGCGATCAACAAGTATCAGTTCTTATGAAGTCTTCAAAACGAGTTCTAGGATTGTGAAAATATGACGTCGTGCTCCAAAAGGAAATCTCATCATAGAGCAACAAAAAGCAATCCCAAAATAAGTATCTTAAGATGAAACCCCTGTTTTTTAATGTTGTTGTACTAAAATTTAGATGTCATTAGCATTAGTTTTTTTAAAATAAATTCTTGAACAAACCTCAATCAAATATCAATGGATTTTATATAGACGTTCCAATGAAGTTAATTTATCAATTTATATATATATATATATATATATATATATATATATATATATATATATATATATATATATATATATATATATATATATATATATATATATATATATATATATATATATATATAAACCATATATAAATTACAACCACTTTATGCACAATTGTCTTAATTTTTAAGATAGTACCACTACCTAATGCACATTTTGATGGAACCCACTTTCAAGAAACACATCACATGCCACCATCATAAACTAACCCACTTGCAGGAAACACATCCATGAGCATATAATATTAAAAAAAACATCTGTATCATTTGATTTACAGATATCTTTTTCAAATTCAATCCACACCTTTTAATTTTTTAGATGAATCTGACACATTCATTGAAGTCTGATCCATCTAACCCAAAAACAACCAATCACATTACAGGATTATGCAGGATTATGAGTATAAAAGCCATCCACCCCAACATTCTTCTTTCATTCAAAAATTTCCGAAACATCCTAAGATACATTTAATTCTCCCCTCCATGTTGATGAACTGCAAGATATTGTATGCTAAGCCAACGGCGTTCTTTGTCTTCGTCTCTTCATTGTTCATCATTTGAAATATCAGAGTTTGCAATTTTTTGTATGAAACTCAGTTCTGTAATATTCCAAAAGCACACAATTTCGTCATTTATTTTGATTTGTTATCTATCTCATGCATGAATGTTTTGATTTTTAATATTTATATATTCTACTATGTAGATTTGAAAAAAAATCTACTGGTATCAAACCTTTTGAAAATTTGAAAAATATAATAAGTAACATTTAGATGGTACCAGTAATATTTAAATGTAATATTATCAAGTGCAATAAATTTACTGATGTTATTAACATACAGAAAGCATCAGCAATACTTGAATGCAATATTATATGCAAATTAATGGCTCTTTAATTTGTCTTCCAAATCTACAATGAATGCAAAGGGTCAGTTTGCGTACCTTTCTTTTGAATTTATGAAGCACAGACATATCAAAGATGCAAATAGATGGTTATTCTGTTTTGTCTTCAAAATCCAACATGAATGTATGAGTGATTTATATCTCTTTATCTCTTTATATCTGTATACCTGTAATATAGTATTTTTCTAGATCAATACTCTGCAATTTTTGAAAAATTAAAAAAATCTGATTGTCGTCCTCTAAAACAAAGCTAAATAAAAACATATGAAACGTGTCTTTACGAAAGCGTTTGTAATTATTTCATATCTACTTTACCATTACACCTTTATTTTATTTCTTTAGATCACTTTATAGGCTTTTGAGAAAGTATTTATCATTATTTAACATTTACTTTACTAATACACTTTTTATTTTATTTATTTATATCCTTTATTGGCATTTGAGAAAGTAAATCAAAATGGGGTAAGATGTCGGCCATGTTTCTACTTTACCACTAACATTTTTATTATTTATTTACCTTACATTTATAGGTGGACAAGTCCGGCCAAGAAAATGAATTTTTTAGAAAAACCAAAAACTATACCAAAATTTGAACTACATATATGTTTGAAATGTCCCGATTAGAAAAATTACAGGTTTATTGGAAGTTAATATAGCACCTTTGGTCACCAATGTCCTTAATGCCTGTTTCAATTTTATAATTTCTTCCACCTTTTTATATTTGGATATACTTCCTCTAATAAATATAACATTAAAAAGCTCAATCTGTATATATAAATCATACCAGAAGTTGTTTTCCTAAGTGCATCCAATTGGTAACTCATCCTTCTACCTACATACCACAATCACCAAGTTGTAAGACAGATAAACGAAATGCTTTGATTTGCTTAAATATCATGTCAATGTTTTTACCAACAACAAACACTATACACACACAAATGACGACAGACAAATAGGCAAATACACAAACATGTAACTGGACCTGATTTCTTTTCCAAGTAACCAAAGGGATCACCGGATGTCCGGAACATGACCGTTGATGTCTAAATCTGAAAAAGATAACCAAAATCAGATCCATATACGAAATCTTGATTTAGGAATTGGAAAAATTAACAAAATTAGATCTAATAACCAAAATAAAAAAATAATAAAAATGCATAGATTAAGATTTGATATCCGAATCGAAAAACTACAACTCGACCCAAACTAATCAGATCAAAACAATTGCTACCGGAATAGTGCTAATAGCATTCCATTGCCGTGAGTACATATCACCAACTAATCGGGGGAGGCTAAATATCAGAACCTGGATCATAAAACACAAACTAAATAATCAGAAAACAAAGTTTATTTGTAACTAATAACGAAAATTAGATCCAAAATCTGAAAACACTCGAGTATGAAACAGAAACCGATCCAAAATCTAATAATCACTAATCATAAAACACAAACTAAATAATCAGAAAACAAAGCTAATTTAGTCGAGTAAGAAACAGAAATCAGATCCAAAATCTGAAAACAAAAATGAAAGAGATGGATCTCACAATCTGAAAACAAAAAAGAAATCGGAGGTGAGGGATTTGAGTGCAACTTTGCTGGATCGGGTGTGTCGACGGCTTCAATCGGAGAAGGAGACCCAGAGAAGGAGTACCGAAGAAGGAGTCGCCGGCCAAAGGGTTGTAGACGCCGGCCGAAATAATCTGATCCTGATACTGTCAAAATCCGATTCGGGTCCAGTCAAAATGCACCAAAAAGTAAAACGCATCAAAATCCCATGTAAGGGAGAGCCGATGGCTGCGTGATCTGTGCAGGTGGGATGCACGTCGGTCGGTGAAGCAGATAAAAAGAGAAGGGCATATCAACTTTGCTGAATCGGATCGGGAGGCAGTAGATCTGGAGGCAGTGGAGGAGTACCGGAGATGGATATGGAATAAGTTTGATCTGTAGCGGATCGGTGGTCGGAGGCAACGCCTGGTCGGAGGGGAGGCGCCAGAAAGATGGGAGAAGATGGAACCGGAAGTAGAACACATAGAGGAAGCCGTTCGGATGAAAGAGTGCTCAAGGAGAAGGAGAAGGTAGCGGTCAGTATACACAAGGAGCCGACAACTATGGAGGTCATCGCCGGCTGAATCGAGAGGCGTGGAGGTCGGCTGATTGGTTACGGTGGAGGAACTCGGGAGCCGGATGAAGGGGAGTTCGGATGAAGGGGAGCTCAAGGAGAAGGAGAAGGTAGCGGTCACACAAGTTAGCGGCTGTAGTATAAAGAAATTTAGCGGCTGAATTTTGTTACAGTCTTCCAGACATACTACCAATAGAGCAACTCCACGATGAACCGGAACTTTTTCCTGAGTTGAACATTAACTCAGAAGATCCGGTGCATGTATCTTTAGATTTTGCACATAATACTAGCATACACCACCCCTAACTCCCCTATAATCTCTATTCATGCTCACAACATATCATTACACGTCTAAACACACTATTGTCGTTTAAGCAACCTCTTTCCCCTTCAAATAAATAATTCTCCCCCACTTGGGTTCAAACCCGATCCTACCTGATCCTTTCAACGACATGCCACCTATTCCTGCAACAATGCTCCATGCTCTTTTACTTTCAATCACATTGCGTGTCTTCATTCTAGCAATTTCAGCTGCGCCAAAAGCTTAATTTCATTTCTCGTAGTCACCCTCGTTGACTTGACCGGCTCCCCCACTTTGATTGAACATAACACTTGCGTCAAAGTCTCGACACCTCTTAAGTAAGCACACTTTACTACCACCTTCCACTTCTTCAATTCTTTGGAGAATGAAAAGTAAACCTAGCTTATCAACCCAACAACTCACATCGAAGCCAAACACCATCTCATAACGCGTGTTTTGACGATGTAAAGACATTTACATCAACCATCGTATACTGCTCATCTTCCGCTAGCCACTCTAACCGTCCCCGACATCTCCTTGATCGTGAGCTGTAAAGCTCAACCACATGCCTTCTCCGTCCCTGCCCTAACCACTCTTGCAGCACATGATTGCTCCATCACTTGTGTCATCTCTGTGACTTTCCATGTCATCCCAAACAAGCTCTCTGTCGTCTGCTCAAAAGTCAAAAAAAAACTCGTGGGAACTCCGCTCCATCTCTACTTGAGGCACATACTACCTCTGGAACCGTGTCACAAAATCCTCCCAGGTCAACACCCCGACCTGTTCCGCTGGCATAGATGTGGTCTCAACTTTCTTTGACCAACTTTTACCAACCAACTTCTCATATCCATTGTTAGATACTATTTAGCTAATGTTTCCCCATATTCTTTCTTATTTACTAAGAAGAAATATAGCTAACATATTTGAACTGTCATTTACTTCTCAAGCAAAATTAAATTACCACTTCCATAGACAACTTAAGTTTTTACCTTTTACCATTTATTACTCCTTACTTGTTATGACTAATACCAAAAATAACTTTTACCTTTCTTATTACCCCAATTGCATCATAATAACGCTTCAATAAAGACTTGCATTTTTAATTCAACAATTACTTGTTTTTATCTCATTACACTTGTTAAGCATACAATACTTTTATAATCATATAGATTACCACTACTTTTCATGGACATTCAATTTCTACGTCTCATACATTTTACTTATAGACATTTTTGGGTTTGAAGCCCAAAATTTCTTTCGTTGTATCTTTTACCGTTTCTCTCTATGTGTCATAAGGCTATATGCCCAACACATTACATTATTCTTTCATGTAAACTTCATTTCATCACACCCTTTACTTTTACATTTCTTAAGGCGATATACACTATACATTTCTTTACAACATTATATATTTCATATTGCATATAAGACTTACTTCTTATGTATCTTTAAGTGATACACAACTCCCATTTATTTTCTCGTTATCTTTCGTTCTTTTATATTTCAGGCTATATGCCAAATATATTATCTCACCCTTTTACTTCACACTTTATAGTATTCTAATTAGAATTCCTATTTCATAACCTCATTTATACTTTTATACATTGTATCAGTCCCAAAACTTATTCATTCTTTTACATCTATAAGCATGTATAAACATATATATAAACATTCTTACGTTTCATTATTACTAGCCATGTACTGATTCATTTCTCAAAATCTTTGGATACTTTTACCCGTTATATTCATTCACACTCGGAAGTAGTAACTTCCTATCTGTTTATTATAATTCTTATTCTATCTTTCATCCTTCGTCCAATGCTTATTTTGACATTTACTCTTATTCCTTACCTCATATCAATTATGACCTTTAGTCATCATTCTTACATTCTTTTTGTTATCCTTGGTTAACGTACCATGAGATAACCTTTTATCATTTGTATTTCTTCTTATACTTATTTTATGTGATCATTGGATTTAATTCCAAATAATAATTCATCTCATCATCATTTTCTTTAATAACTTTCCTTATACTCCTCTGATTATCCTCATCGTTTGTCTTTAACAATTTTCCAATTTTCATTTCTTTCCCATTCGGATAACTTACTTTGTTATATCATTCATTATAGCACTATACTTATGACGTATCTATTTGCTTCAATCATTAGATGTCTTTATTTGTCGTATTTCCTTCTGGTTTGGAAGTCACAACTTCCCATTTCTTAATTTTCATTTATGCCTTTGATTCCTTATCTAATACTTAATTAAGTATTTTACTTTCATTTTATAATAACATTTTTTTTATCACAACTTTTAGTACACATACCTTGATCCCCTGGTTGTCCATGGGAGACACATCATATTACTTCTCAATATTTAT
This sequence comes from Cichorium intybus, assembly GCA_023525715.1. Taxonomy (NCBI): domain Eukaryota; kingdom Viridiplantae; phylum Streptophyta; class Magnoliopsida; order Asterales; family Asteraceae; genus Cichorium; species Cichorium intybus. The sequence goes on along the minus strand of CM042017.1, from coordinate 21,387,396 downwards.
TCTTTACCCTTTCGTACAATCATTGGGTTCGTCTATAATTACAAAACTCAGCTCATTTCCTTTTACCTTTCCCAATTAAATGTTTTCCTTCTTCTTTCTTATATGAGTTTTATTCATATATATACGTATTCATATTCTTTTCCATTCTTTCTTTCTTTGGTCACCGTAGTGGAACTATTTTTTTTAATCCATAATCATATACGTTTCCGTTAGACAACGGAATTTTCCAGTTATACATTTTCTTTTATATTTGTACTATATACCCCATTTCTCCCAATTCCAAATTCTCAACAGATTTCTACATTCTTGTCATATTTCTTTTACTATTTTTCTGAAATTCCATTACATATATTTTACATTATTCCCCATATGGTACGGTGGTTATCACAACCACATATTTGAATTTTTTCCCTCATTACCTTTCCCACACTCGTTATCTTATCTTCAATACTCTTCATTCATACTTTCTCATGTTTTATAACATGTACTTTATAATAATTCATATAGAGTATGAGGTTTTCCCCTACTACCTACCTCATACTTTTTATTTCATCTTTAATACTTTTCAATTATACTTTAACATTTTCAGTCTTACTTGATTTTATTACATAGGTATACCAAACCTGTACCCCTCAAACCTCCAACACTCATCCCTTGCAGATTCACATGATTCCTGGGTGGTTCCACCAAACTCAAATATATATCCTGTGATTATGATAGTACGGGCCCATATTATTATAACCACTTATACATATTTGCTTCCAGCTTTACCACCAGGACTCATGTTTCACTGTTTCAGGTTTATCCCCACTTCTACTTACTTACGACCTCATATTTAAGTATGTACTTTACTTAACTCCTACACAGTTTAAGTCTAGGTTCAAGTATTGACACCTAGTTCGCTTAAACTATGGCTCTGATACCAAATTGTAACACCCCAATTTCACACCATTTTTTTACAAAGAATTCATAATACAAAACATTTAATTATAAATATAGGGTATTACTAATCCGCATCATTACCACAATTTAAACATTTTGTTACATACTTTACATAACGAAAACTATCGTCCCACGCCCGACTCTTCTAAGTCATTTCCTGATCACCTGAGTATATAGCATTTTAAAAACATACGTAAGACATATTGTCTCGTGAGTAATATGGGTTTAGACCCAAAATAGTTTTCCATATTTCAAACATTCCAAATTTTCATATTATTTAATTTCTTATGAGCGCACCCATAGGTATTCCTTTTCATTTGTGAGCACATTCCTACGAGCGCACCCGTAGGCTTTATACGAGACGCACCCGTATAACTTCTTCCTCAATAGCATGAAACGGATTCATCTACCAAGGTAAGACAACTACTTCGCGACGGGAGGTACCATCCCAGTAGTGTCTTTGACCACCCCTACCGTAGCAGGCCGTGATCTTTATCCGGATACTAAACAACATATCATCATGGGCCAATCACATTATTAGTTCACTGTATTTCTGATTCTCTTTCTTTACACATTATAAGCATCTTTTTCATAAAATACTTTTAAATCCATAAAACCACTTTGACTCCAAAACATTTTTGAATAAAATTCATTTTGCTATCAAAAATCCACATAATACTCACCTCGAGTCGGCAATGTAGAAATCCGTGCGGCAACTCCGCAAATCCAACCAAGCTCAAAACCGCACACCTTATATTCCTATAAGGTATATTAAGTTATTATATGTCATAATAATTAAGCCCCACCTTAATTATATACTTGTATAATTAAAATATTTATTATATTTATTTTCAGCTTTTAACCTCAAAGAAGAAAGTCTGTTTATGACCGCTTAAGCTCATCGTAACCTCCACAAATCAAGGATATATTTAGATATTCACCTAGCCCATCTCTTTACCTTTCCAGGGATGTAAGTAATATGTATTAACTATTTTTCCTCTATTTTATATGAATTAACCAAAATTGGGTATCAAAATATGTTAAATCCAGACCAGATTGCAAAGATTGCCACTTTAAACCTAGAAATGTTCATCAATAAATTCTAGGAAAAATATTGGACAAACAAGACCCTAAAGCAAGACTACAGGCCCTGACCTCATGTCATTTGCCCCTTCCAAGAATAAACGAAAAATCACCAAAGTTGACTTATACAATTAGTTCACCCACTGAACCACCCTTGAAGAAATATTAATCGATCAAAATGAGTTAAGAACTGAATTCTGAAATATGGTAACGACAAAATATACTTCAAAAGTGAACTAAGGCAAGTGGCCTTGCTCCCAAAAGAGTTTTGTACAATTTACAATGAATTTCTCAAGGCAGGGGACCAAATTTAACAGAAATTAGACCACTCAGTGAATATTGCAATATTAATCTAACCTAACATAGGAGTTAGACCAAGGACTTCTGGATGAAGAAACTACACACCTAGACCTTTCCAGAAATGTATGGTTAACTTCAAATGGATGAACACACTATTTTATACGAATTTTACAAATTGACTTAAAAACAGAAAAGTTCCAAAAACACATAAACTGATACAAGGGTTAGGGTTTGCACCCGCCTAAACCCGTTAAGTCAAGCCATTAAGACCCTTTAGGGTCTGAATACATCCATATACATCTCAAAACAGAAAACATTGGGTAGAACACAATAACTTGAGCCACAATCACGAATACATATTTGCACACCATGATTCACATGTTTAGCGATCGGTGAACAAGAAACACCAAAAATCGAAAGATGAAGCTTTGAATCAAAATCAAAAGACATTAGGGACACACCATGCACAACCACCCATACACAACCCACGGTGGGGTTGTGATTGTGGTGATTACCCACGACTAGAACCAAGGAAAGGAAGAAAGACAAAGCGGAACATAACTTACATCATTATAGAAGACTACGCTCACCAGGTTATCTCTTTGATTGCCGATCGTCCCAATAACAAAAAGGAATTTTTCTTTGTTTATTTATTCATGTAAAAGATGGTCAATGAATCTTTTTTTTCCTTTATGAAAGTAGAAAGAGACGTGAACGTTTAGAAATCATACATTGATTTTTAAGTGGAATTTGCAACTTTGGTCCCTCAAGATTGAACTCATATTTTTGTTTAACCCCAACTTCATATTAACCCACATTTTAAGTATTACAATTTGACAATTCCTACCCTCTATTATTATTATTATTCGCTAAAATAATAAATCTAAAACTAGGAACGTACTGGAAAACGGGATTTAATTCTACAGTCCGCTTGCTAATTAAATTTATTCTCATTTATTTAAAAATATGAGAATAATATAATCAACGTTAACTTTAACGTTAATGCCAAAAACCGGGTGTTACAAATAGGGACTAAAAATGTTAAGAAATTGGTATGTCCATATCTCGAGATCCGAGTTAGATATCAAAAATGTTAGTGTTTAGTTGTTCGTTTTAGGGCTTTATAAGTGTCTTAGAAGTGGCGGTTGAATTTATGGCTTAACGGATTAAGAGAATGACTAAAATGTAATAGAAAACCATTACAGAGGTACCAGAACCGAACTGGTACATTTTATGCATTTGTTTTAAACAATTCTTGCGCTTTCATTTTAGTTTCAAGCAACCCCTACACTATAAAGTTTCAAATAGTGCTTGAACTTTCAGTTATGCTCAATTCTATACCCGAAAACTAGTACCCGGTACCAGAACCGAACTGGTACTGTACTCGCATCATTCGGTTCGGTTCTTGGCTCCCTAAATTTTCAATTTTTTGTTTTGGTTTTTTAGTTCCGATACGATTTTGTACGGTTTCCGAATCAATCTCAAACCTAATAGTCGATGATGGAAATGTGTTTTTTGAACAAATGCATAACGTCAATGGTTATATGTGTACAAAATGCTATGATTTGATGATATTTTTTATTAAACAAAGTTGAATGGTGTTTTTTGTATAATTTTGAAAGTTTGTTATCTTTTAAGTCATTTTCCTTTTTCTTAATTTATATGTTGCCAATGTAAAATTAGAGTGGAACATACTATAGCCGATGATGGATCATGGAAATGTATTTTTTGGAACAAATTGATAACTCTAATTCTCTAATAGTCATATGTATACAAAAGCTATAGTTCGATGATATTTTTTGTATTAAACAAACTTAAATAATATTTTTATATAATTTTGAAACTTTATTATTCTAGTCATTTTCTCCCAAAAATATAGTTGGAGAAATAATAAGGATAAACGGACGAAGCAGGAGGACTAGTGGATATCATCCTCCATCCCCGTTGACTTGAATGCTGAAAAGATATCGATTACCATTCCGATCATCGTCTGCGGTGAGTTCTTTGCTCTGATAGTCTAGCAGTAGTGTGCTTGATATGTTGGATTTTACTTTCTAGACTTTCGTTCATGCTATCTACCGGAAACCCCAAAATGATGCACTATAAGCAGCGACATAATTTTTGATAAGGTTAGCTTTTCAAGAAAAATTCGATCGTTCTAGTAATCTGTAACCGTTATGAAATCAAAATACCTTAAACTACCTCAAGAACTCAGTCCGATAAATATATGTATTACCCGAGTAATTGTTTATAATTTTTATGGTAAATCTGTATCTAGGAGGTTTGGGGTAGAGGTGTACGTGCTTAACGGTGTATGGATAAGGCTCATCTAATAGTTACGTAGGAAGGTCATGCATCTTAAACAAGAAAACAAACATGTTCAAACACAAGAAAAATGTTAGACACAATAGCTACCCTCCCAACAGATTGTAATCGATATTAATTTGATGCTAAACATGTGAAAAGATTTACAGCAATATTTCAAAATTTCCATATGCCTATGACGAGTCAAAAGTGGTGGGGGTAATATCATTTTTATACGATGCTCATGATGTGTCCCCTAATGAAGATGCCAATGTGGTGTTTCAGCTCTGGCTCTATGTTTATGTGTGTCTAACTATTTCATTTCAAGGATTCTTTTGTTGCACCGTTTCATCAACTTGTCATTCGAGCAAACAAAGTTCTCCTATTGTCGGCAGTAGCATAGATAGAAGCTCTAAAATTCCCAAATTGTTATTACATTTTATCTTGAGGGGACTGAAATTGTAGGGGAGGGCCCGCACCTGCTTTCATCTTCCTTACTCAATTGTTAATCTTGCGGTTACAAAAGGAGAAGAATTTTATGATGAATACATTCATCATTAGTTTCCTTGACCTTTTGTGATCTCACTTCATTAAATGGAATTCATATTGTATGTGTATGTAGTTTGAACATTGATCACTTGCCATTGATAACCAATCAGATTAATCAACTTGCAGACTTGCCATGCGTGTATTGTGGATACAACATAGTTGCAGAGTACAGTACTTTTTGCTGCCACTCCAGTTTACCACCAAGGTCATAAGCTATTGTTGATATTATTCTTGTATATCAAGGAAGGACCATGGCTGATGTTCTCGAACTTCTCGTCATGAACGTTCTGTTTGATGACGCATCAGTAGATGATTTGTCGATATCTGAGCAAATGCCACATGGACGAGAACCACGAGGGGAGAGAGAGTGGCGTGGGAATTTAGATTGTCTCATGAATCACCTGAAAACGATAATGCTAGGGTATGAAAATGAGAAAGCACAAGGCTTGCTTGAAGAAATGGAAATAATGGCTCTCGAAGTTACTCGGCGTAAAGACTTTTACATGGATCGCGACAAAATTATAATGCAAGGTCTCTCAATTGAACAAATGGTATTAATGGCTCATGGACTCACATCGAGCCACCTTGGAAATGGCTGGAGGGATAAGATGTTATCGATGATTGAAGAACTCTGTAACATCAGATATGGATCAAGTGCAGAGAGAGAAGAAATTTTTGTGGGCTTCGATGATGAAGTAAAAACACTACTTGATCAACTTACTCATACTTCAATAAAGCAGTTCCAGGTTATATCAATTGTAGGAATGGCTGGGCTTGGTAAGACAACTTTAGCTAGAAAACTATACACGGATCCACTAATTGAATATTACTTTGACGTTCGAGCATGGGTCTCTGTTTCTCAAATATACGTGAAGAGGGATTTGTTACTTGGCATATTAAGCTTTTTCGTCTATGATGTTACAGAGGATATCTACAAAATGAGCGATGAACAGTTGGGGGAAAAGCTATACAGACTTTTAAAGGGTCGTAGATATTTGGTGGTCTTTGATGATATATGGGATTGTATGGCCTGGAATCACATCAAATTCTACTTTCCAGATGACAAAGTGGGAAGCCGAGTTGTATTTACTAGCCGTGACATTGACATAAGTTTGCGCGTGGGGGCGGCCAGACCTGCTCATGTGTTGCGTCTTCGTACTATAGATGAAAGTTGGGAGATATTTATCAAGAAGGTATTTAGAACTGGAAGATGCTTATTTCATTTGAAGGTAATTGGAAGGGAGATCGCAAAAAAATGTGAAGGTTTGCCTCTGGCCATCGTCATAGCTGCAGGTCTTGTGAAATATGATTGGTCAGTCTGGTGGTGGTCAAAAATTGCTCATAGTCTGCGATCATTTATGGTTCAAGATCCAAACCAATACATGGACACACTAGCTTTAAGCTACAACCATCTGCCTCCTCACCTAAGGTCTTGTTTTCTCTTTCTTGGTGTTTTTCCTGAGGACTATGACATTCCTGTGAAGAAGTTGATCTGGCTATGGATTGCTCAAGGATTCATACATCAAAACGAAAGCAGAATCTTGGAAGATGTTGCAGAGGATTTCTTGATGGACTTGATCAAAAGAAGTTTGTTAATGACTGCCAAAAAAAGGGTTGATGGCCATATTAAAGCATGTCGTATCCATGATTTGTTGCGTGATTTATGCTTGAGAAAAGCCAATGAAGAGAATTTTGCTCCAGAAAATTACAGGTATGGTCCTGTTGAAGGATCTTCAAGTACCATTACAAATATGGTATTTGGAAGGCCGGTAAATGGCATTGCATCACACACCCTCACTAGATTATGCTATCCATTTGAGTTAGGTCATGTTCTTCAAGTGGGGGGATCAGTTCTTACTGACAGCTATGAATCACTTTCGGTTCTAGATATGGAGTCGGTCCCTCTTTCCATATTTCCCTTGGGTGTGACAACACTTTCTAATTTGAGATACTTGGCCATTCAAGCTCGTGATGGAAATCCTCAAGCATCAATATCAAAGCTTGCCAACCTCCAAATGCTGATAATTTTGTCGCGAAAAAATATTGTTGTACCAAAAACCATATGGGATATGGTAAATCTACGACACCTATATATCAAAGCAGGGGAAATTCTTCTTGAGGAGCCTTGTTTTGTGCAAGTGGCAGAGAATGTCGGTTGTCCTCGTGGGTTGGGTAGCTTGCAAACCTTATCCCAAATAAGTCCTCAATCTTGCCCCAATATATTTTCAAGGACTCCCAATCTTAGGAAGCTTGGGTTTTGTGGACCATTAATATCAAGCCTAGGTGATCTTGAATTTCCAAATATCCGCTCTTTGGAGCACCTTCAAAAATTGAAGTTATTAAATACAATTCCCTTCCCTGAACCAACAAGATCATGCAATCCTCTTATTTTTCCTGAAAAGCTTAAGAAACTGACGTTGTCGAATACTGGGTTGGATTGGGAAGAGATGTGGACATTTGCATGGCTACCTAACCTTGAAGTTCTAAAATTAAGAGTTCACGCCTGCATTGGAGAAAAGTGGGAAACAAGCGACTCGGAGTTTCAGAGGTTGAAGGTCTTGAAATTGCACGACTTGGACTTAAGACAATGGGTAAGCTCAAGCCATAATTTCCCGAGGCTGCAACGTTTACTGGTTCACCGTTGCTTAAATCTTGAAAGCATCCCATCGGATTTAGGGAAGATTCTGACACTGGATATGATCCATGTAAGTGGGTGCAGTGCTTCTGCAGAGTCCTCAGCATTAGAAATTCAAAAAGAGCAAGAGAGTGAAGGAAACTATTTCTTGAAAGCCTACACATCCAAAAATCTTTGAGGAAATTTTCTCATTCCAGGTTAGTATTATTTGGATGTCACATTACATTCCTTGTTGCAGTAACGGATATACATGCCAATTAAATATGTTGAATCTGGTTTGGTTTACCGGAGATAGTTCTTGTTTAGTTTGTGAGATTATGTAAACAGCCAAAAATTCAAAATTATGGTTTTTATAGTCTTTTCTAATCTCTCTATGCATTGATTTTATTATTTTGCTCGATGAACATGGATGAAACAATAAACATGCTTTTGGTAGTAGGTGAACTATGACTTTACGATGTTTTTTCATGTATTTGTATTTGTATGGATAAACCATTGATGAAATATAGGTGTACTACTATACGAGGATGTCGTTTTGTGTAAAATAGACATCATAGACTGATTAATCAATTGCACCATCGTCTTCTTTTTCCAACTGTTGCAAGCGTGCCTGAGTTTCTGATTACTCTAATTCCATTGCTGCTTCTCTCATCTATTTTGTTGCTGCCGTTGACACCAAGGAATCTCCTTATATGAACCAACTACATAACTTCTGAAGATTCCGATAATAATATGTTAGGATTATTATTATTTAAATCAGTTCTTATCTTTATCAATTAGTTCATATCTTTATCATTTATCTTTATTTAAATAGTGTTAGTAGATAAGGGTTATCAGTTAGGAGATAACTATTAGTCGCATATATATATTCAATTAGTTTTTCCCTGCAAAGTATTACGTGAAATAATATTCAGATTTTATTCTCCTTCTTTCTCTCCCTGATTACCGTTCATCATGGTATCAGAGCAGGCTTGATCCTGCAATTCTTAATAATTTCTCCTGATATCTGATTCGATCATGCATGGGTTAAAATTTGGGGGATTCCCCACTGCCTTTGTCGGTGAGGCTGAATCTAGCTCCACGGCTGAAAGTCAAAATCAAGCAGTAAACCCTAATACTGAATACAGTATTCTTCCAACCGGCTACAAACTAAATGGTAACAATTATAACCTATGGGCACACTCTGTTTCAATCTTCATAGGAGGAAAGGGCAAAGAAGATTACTTGTCCAACACACTCGTTCAACCTGAAGAAAAGAGTCCGGCCTACAAAAAATGGAAGACGGAAAACAACATGGTGATGTCGTGGCTGTTAAACACTATGACTCCAGAAATTGGAGAACAGTTTATGTTTTACAAAACCGCACTAGAAATCTGGGAAGCAGCTAGAGACACTTTCTCAAACCAAGACAATACATCAGCCCTCTTCGAACTCAAAGGTATCCTTCATGACCTTCGGCAGGGGGATCTATCCGTGACAAGTTACTTTACCACCCTTAACCGCTACTGGCAACAGTTGGATGTTCTTGATACGGTGACCTGGACGTGCTCTGCAGATGCTAAACAGTATAAACGGATACTAGAAACCGAAAGAATTTATAAGTTTCTACTCGGGCTGAATCACGAACTTGATGAGGTACGAGGTCGAATTCTTGGGACAAAACCCATGCCCACTCTTCGGGAGGTTTTTTCAGAAGTCCGAAGAGAAGAAAGCCGCAGACGGGTGATGCTTGGCACGAGTACGAATGTGACTACCGAAGGATCAGCTTTTGCATCTCGCTCCCAGGCTAATTCCAAACCCTCAGGCGGATCAAATTCTGGAACCAATAAAATAGGGGTGGCAGACCCTGGTGTGACCATTGCAACCGATCTGGTCACACAAAAGAGACCTGTTGGAAGATTCACGGAAAGCCTGCTGATTGGAAACCAAGCTCACGAAGCAATGTTGCCACAAGTGATCACCAAGAGTTACTTACTAAAGAACAACTCGAGGCTATCAGGAAAGTCTTGCAGAGTTTAAAAAGTGAAGAAAACGGGACAAGTCTAATCTCACAACAGGGAGGATCCTCATCAGCCTTTACGATTTCTGCATCTGGATCAAAACCGTGGGTGGTAGATTGTGGTGCCACGGACCACATGACTGGTGACAAAAGCACGTTTGCAAGTCTTCAAGCTGCTCCAGATGGTAGAACTATCCGTGTGGCTATTGGAAAAAATGCACAAGTTGCTGGGATTGGTACAGTTATCATATCTAAAAATATAACACTGCAATATGTGTTATATGTGCCTAAACTCGATTACAATCTTCTTTCACCAATCAAACTTATGAAACAGGCTAACTGTATCACTATTTTAACCCCGTCAGTTTGCATATTTCAGGACTTGAACTCGGGGAAGATGATTGGCAGTGCTAAGGTCCGTGACGAGCTCTACCACTGTAATGTCAACAATTCAAGAAGGCCTCAAGTCCAAGCTTTATCCTCCTCGATAGATAATACGAGTGAAATTATGTTATGGCACAATAGACTAGGACATCCCAACTTTCATTATTTAAAGAAATTGTTTCCTGTTTTGTTTAATAAAGATCCGAGTTTGTTTAAATACGAAGTGTGTCAATTGTCCAAACATACTAGAAATTCATATGCTACCCTCCCATATAAACCTTCATGCCCGTTTCAGTTAATCCATAGTGATGTATGGGGTCCATCTAGAGTAAAAAATGTGTCTGGTGCACGATGGTTTGTCACGTTCATTGATGACCATACTCGTGTTACTTGGATATTCCTAATGAAAGAAAAATCAGAAGTCGGGGCCATATTCCAACAATTTCATAGAATGGTTCAAAACCAGTTCAATACAACAATCAAAACATTGAAGTCCGACAATGCAAAGGAATATTTTCAAGCAGAACTGGGAAACTACTTGTCTCAACAAGGCATTGTTCACATCACATCTTGTGTCGACACGCCGCAACAAAACGGCGTTGCCGAAAGGAAAAACCGACACCTTCTAGAGGTAACCAGATCATTACTATTCTCAAATCTTGCTCCAAATCATCTCTGGGGAGAAGCAGTACTAACTGCAGCCTATTTAATTAACCGGATGCCATCTCGGGTAATTGGCTTTCGGACCCCACATCATGTTTTTCGATCCCTCTTCCCTCATTCTCGGAACTCCTCAGACCTATCGTTGAATGTCTTCGGATGTACCTCATTCGTTCATAATCACTCTCCAAACCACAGCAAGCTAGACCCACGGTCTGTGAAGTGCATTTTTGTCGGTTATTCCCCAAGTCAACAAGGCTACAAGTGCTACTCCCCAATCAACAAGAAATTCTACCATTCTAAGGATGTAACATTCTTTGAAAACGAACCGTTTTATTCAAAAACCAATATTCAGGGGGAGAACGATACTAGGGAATATCAGTTTTTAAACCAGGAACCAATCATTATGCCCATCACAGATACCGAGGCTCAAATAGAAGACCCAAGTCCAACAAATCAGAGTGACCATCTGAAGTCGACTACTAATAACGATTATATTGTTTATACGAGGCGCCCAAGACAACCAGTGGTAGAGCAAGTCACGACTACGGCTAGCAGCCATGAATCAACCCCGGATAACCAAGGTAATTCTGAAACTTATACCTCGACTACTCACTCTGATCTGGATATTCCGATTGCCTTACGGAAGGGAAAAAGAAGTTGTACTGCACACCCAAACCCAATAGGGAATTTTGTTTCTTATGAAAAGTTATCTCCTAGATACAAGGCTTTTGCTCTGTCTCTCTCTGAAATACAGGTTCCAAAAACGTTTCAAGAGGCAACAGAAAAAAAGGAATGGGCTGATGCGGTATCAGAAGAAATTGCTGCTTTGCAAGAAAGTGAAACCTGGAAGTACACGAGACTTCCATCCGGAAAGAAAACCGTGGGGTGCAAATGGGTTTTCACTGTGAAGTACAATTCAGACGGAAGCATTAGTCGGTACAAAGCAAGATTAGTAGCTAAAGGTTTCACACAGTCTTACGGGATCGACTACGCTGAGACATTCGCACCCGTGGCAAAGCTAAACACCATCCGAGTTCTATTATCGTTTGCTGCAAATCTTGACTGGCCACTACACCAGCTGGATGTAAAAAATGCATTCCTGAACGGAGAACTTGAAGAAGAGGTATACATGGACATCCCACCTGGTCTTGAAAATGAGGATAATAAAGGACTGGTATGTAAACTAAAAAAATCCTTATATGGGCTAAAGCAGTCACCCCGAGCATGGTTTGAACGTCTCATACACGTAGTAAAAGGCTACGATTTCACCCAGGCACAAACCGATCATACTATGTTCTTTAAACACTCTGAATGTGGAAAAATTGCAATTATGATCGTCTACGTTGACGATATCATTATCACGGGTGATTTCACGGAACAAATGGCAGAACTGAAAAATATTTTGGGGAAAGAGTTCAAAATCAAAGATTTGGGCCAACTTAGATACTTCTTGGGAATGGAAGTAGCACGGTCAAAGAAGGGAATTTCAGTAACCCAAAGGAAATATACCCTGGATCTCTTAGAAGAAACAGGGATGTTAGGGTGCAAGCCAGCAAGTACACCTATGGAACAGGGGAAGAAACTACATAGTAAAGGAGAACCAGTTGACAAAGGAAGGTACCAAAGATTAGTGGGAAAATTGCTCTATCTTGCTCATACCAGACCAGATATTGGCTTTGCTGTGGGGATGGTGAGTCGGTTCATGAATTCCCCGACTGTACAACACATGGAAGCCGTTTACCAAATACTACGATACCTGAAGCAAAGTCCAGGGAGTGGACTGTTATTTAAGAAAACCTCATGTAAAGAAGTGGAAGTGTTCACGGATGCTGACTGGGGAGGATCTAGTGTGGATGGCCGGTCTACTACAGGCTACTGTACTTTTGTTTGGGGAAATTTAGTCACCTGGAGGAGTAAAAAGCAACAGGTGGTGGCTAGGAGTAGTGCTGAAGCGGAGTTCAGAGCTATGTGTCAAGGATTATGTGAAGGCATATGGCTTGGAAGAATGCTTAAAGAGGTAAAGTTCTCGGGACACATACAAATGAGCCTTTATTGTGATAATAAGGCAACTATAGAAATTGCAAAGAATCCAATTCACCATGACAGAACTAAGCATGTGGAACTCGATAGGCACTTCATTAAAGAGAAAATAGATGCGAAAATTTTGAAGTTATCTTACGTCCCAACCGATTTTCAGAAAGCTGACATTTTGACTAAAGCTCTACCGAAGAACAAGTTTGAGAGTTTGAAGAACAAGATGGATATGATTAATATCCATACCCAGCTTGAGGGGGAGTGAAGATTCCGATAATAATATGTTAGGATTATTATTATTTAAATCAGTTCTTATCTTTATCAATTAGTTCATATCTTTATCATTTATCTTTATTTAAATAGTGTTAGTAGATAAGGGTTATCAGTTAGGAGATAACTATTAGTCGCATATATATATTCAATTAGTTTTTCCCTGTAAAGTATTACGTGAAATAATATTCAGATTTTATTCTCCTTCTTTCTCTCCCTGATTACCGTTCATCAACTTCTTTACCAAGATTGATCATTTGTTGGTTCAGTCACAAGTTCAATCTACATGACAGCAAGTTAATACTTTAATAAAAGTTTACTTCTCTATATCTATTATTTCTCATTTTATTCTATTGGAACCGGTGCAATGAGTATGTTACTTATTTGTTGGCAATACTCATTATGGACATTTGGTAATACGTGTTCGATGAAATGCATATAAGATGTTTGATGAAATGCCTTCGTTAAATGCTTCTCATAATAATATTGATACCCTTTGGTGTGCAAAAGAGTATGAAGAGAATCCTAGTTTTGCTAATCTCCTAAAGAATTGACTAGGTCTCATCCTAAAGTCATCCGTGATTGTACTTTAGCTCAACTTCTTTCTTAATGTCCGTCATTTTCTATGTAGTGTGGAACTGAATTTTGTGGACCTTTCATATGCATTTACTTGTGTTCGATCAAAAGAAAATATCATGAACGAGTCATCATGGGATGAGCGGGTTTAGGGCGGAAGCTTAAGGGTGGTGAGTGGTGTTAGGATCGAGACACTTAGCATACGGACACGGAACTCACACACTCAACTCACAAATTAAGAACACAAGAATTTAACGTGGTTCGGTCTAATCTGACCTACGTCCACCAGATAACTAGGAATGTTTATTGCTATGTGTTTTTTGTGTTGTGTGGTACATCTAACTCTTCAACTTGAACCTCTATATATACATGTTTGGAATGTATATAATATACATATAAATGTGATGCAAATGTGACTTTCAAAACCATGCAATTTGACTCGCCTAATATTTGAGAAAAAATCTTCACCATCTTTTAATATTCAAACTTTACCTAACAATCTCCAACTTGAAGATTTTGAACAACGTAGTCTTTCTCTACCGTCCAACTCTTGCAATGGTTTTCCAATCTCTCACTTGAAGCCACGGAACAATCTTCACCTGTGCTTCAACTGTGCATTCCAAAAAACACTTTTGATCTTAGCTCTTTCCTAGTTACCCTGGCATTCTCTTCAATTTACCTGAAGGCTAGTTGAAGCTTTCGTTAGCTCCAACACATTAGTCATGGCTAAGTCTGCCACTGACCTGTTCTCTGTCTCCACCGGCTCCCACTGAAATGAACTGCCCGATCCTGGAACATCCTGAGAACAAACGACACTCTCCATGTGTAGCAGATAATCTGGAGAGAATTTTACAGATGGAATACTGGTTTTCTTAACCCACTGTGTTCTGGGTATTCTAGCTGAGACACGACCCTTGCTCCCACTGCTATGAATGCCCTTGACTGGTTTTTCTAAACCATTCCAAACACGTTCAACCTGAATCTGACCTGTGACTCTGGGTTTGCCATCTGCAAAGCAAACCTTCTTCTGTCTACGAGACTCTATGAACCGGACTTTGGTCTTTTTCTGAACTGGGACGGTTACTCCCTCAGACGGTAAACTGACCATATATAATGAACCCCTCTTATGTCCACGAGCTATCACAAGATTTCCTTCGACTACCTTCCACTGTCCATTCCTGAACTTAACCTCATGCCCTTGTTCATCCAACTGCCCAACAGAAATCAACTGTTTCTTCAGACTTGGAATTACTCGGACGTCCTTCAAAGTCCATGGACCGACTAGAGTCTTCAGATCTAAGTCACCTATGCTCGTCACATCAAGAACCTCATCGTTTGCCAGTCTTACCTTACCAAAATCCCCTTCTTTCAGATTCCGCAGTGCTTCACGGCTGTGGGTAGCGTGAAATGAAGCACCCGAATCCATAACCCAGGAATCCACATTGCTCTCTACACTACAGATCAAAACATCATCATCTGAATGGTCTACTGCAACGTTAACTTCTTTCTTGTCTTTTGGACATTGATTCCTGAAATGTCCAACCTCTTTACAGTTCCAACAAGTCACATCATTTCGAGTCCTCGACTGACTCCTTCTCCTGTTCCTGCTCCCACTACCTCTGTTATTTTTTCTACCTCTGACCGCATTCAATTGTTCACTTGATGATTCCCTAGAATTTCTTCTTCTGACGTCTTCGCCTAGAATTAAATCCCGAATTCCCTCAAAAATGAGCTCTTTCGATCCTGCGGAACTAGTAACGGCTGTAACTGTTCCAGACCAACTGTCAGGTAATGATGATAACAGTAGTAAAGCTTGAACTTCATCCTCGAACTTTATTCCCACTGACGCAAGTCTGGATAAAATCGAGTTTAAATTGTTGATGTGCACTGTAACTGAACTTCCTTCCCTCATCCTTGTGTTGAATAGTTCCCGAATCAGGACGACTTTATTTGCTACCGACGGCTTCTCGTACATATTAGACAATGCCTCCACGATTCCTTTTGTCGAGGTCTCCTTCAAAATGTTGAAGGCAACATCCTTTGACAACACTAGTCAAATAAATGCCTTGGTCTTTTTATCCAAAGTCTCCCACTGTGCCTGTGTCATCGCCTCCGGTTTTTCACCTAAAACTGCGTCCAAGTCTTTCTGTACGAGCAAATCTTCAATTTGCATCTTCCACCAACCAAAATCCTTCCCATCAAACCTCTCAATCTGAATCTTGCTGCTTTCTGCCATTATAACGGACAAGCTGCACCTTTTTCAGAAATTAAGGGTAAAAAATGCAATTTTTCTGAAGTTTAGGGGCTCAACTGCACTTTTCTGAAAGTTCAGGGGCTAAACTGCACTTTTCTGAAAGTTCAGGGGCTAAACTGCACTTTTCTGAAAGTTCAGGGACCTAGCTGCAATTTTTTGAAAGTTCAGGAGCTAAACTGCACTTTTCTGAAAGTTCAGGGACTAAACTGCAATTTTTTGAAACTTCATGACCTGTTTTGCAATTTTCTAGACTTGAGGGACCTGTTATGCAAATTCTGGAACTTCAGGGACCTATTTTGCAAATTCTGGTACTTCAGGGACCTGTTTTGCAAATTCTGGAACTTCAGGGACCTGTTTTGCAAATTCTGGAACGTCAGGGACCTGTTTTGCAAATGCTACAGTACCGCTACAGTGTCGCCTTCTCTGGCGGAACTCCGGTGCTACAGTGTCGTCTTCTCCGGCGAACTGGTTTTTCCGGCCAACTTTCCTGCGAGTTTTGACCAACTTTGACCGGCGATTTGGAGGTCTTTCGGTGCTCAAAAAATTCCAAAAAATATATTTTCGGAATCTGCGGAACGAGACCTTTCCAATGGCATAAACCAAAATCGTTTTTGAGACAAAAAAATTTTTGACCAAAAAACAGAAAATCACTCTCTGGAGCTATACCAAGTCTCTGATACCACTTGTTAGGATCGAGACACTTAACATACGGACACGGAACTCACACACTCAACTCACAAATTAAGAACACAAGAATTTAACATGGTTCGGTCTAATCTGACCTACGTCCACCAGATAACTTGGAATGTTTATTGCTATGTGTTTTTTGTGTTGTGTGGTACATCTAACTCTTCAACTTGAACCTCTATATATACATGTTTGGAATGTATATAATATACATATAAATGTGATGCAAATGTGACTTTCAAAACCATGCAATTTGACTCACCTAATATTTGAGAAAAAATCTTCACTATCTTTTAATATTCAAACTTTACCTAACAAGTGGGTCGGAATGGGTGATGGAGAGTGGATTGTGGAGGAGGAGGGGTCTGAGGGAAATTAGGTTGAACGGGTAGAGGCAAAAGGAGATTGGGCCATTTGGGTTAGGTCTGTGGTCTCGGATGGTCCCGTAGCTTAATTAGGGAGAAGGAAAACCGAGAAATAAACGAGAAGTGGGGGAGGGGTCGACGAAGTCATCATGAAATGTATATGAGGGCAGTGCGTGTGTATGGGATCATGGAGTCGAATGGTAGAGTGGAATAGTCAAAACTGACGTGAAGGGTGATTATAATTTTTTTTTATGGAGAAGTCAAGGCATTGAAGGCCACGATGGTTCAAAAAGTAGCTGATGAAAATGCACGGAGCGGTGTGAGGGGTAACAACAACCACCAAACATACAAAGATGAGTGTATGTGGGTTCGAATAGGTGATGAAAGGGAGTTTCAACGGTTATGGATGGGATAATATTAACAAGGTGAAAAGTCATGTGAAGGGTTTTGACTCAATAGGTGGGTGGAAAGTGGGATTGGTAATAATAGCTAGGCCTCTATTATTGACGATGTGTAACATGTGTTCGAGCTTGCCATTTTGTTGAGATGTGTATGGGCAAGAAAACGAGCAAGGATGCCATTGGAAGCAAAAAGGGAGTAGAAGACGTGGTTGTCAAATTCACTACCACTGTCATATTGGAAAGATGTAATTTCACATTGAAATTGGGTTTTACATATGCACAGCATCTGATTTTCGTCTAAGTGGATTACCCATCAAAATTTAGTGGTGGAACTTTATTCCATTATGACTTTAAATAGGCCAACTTAATGAACAATTTTCAAATGGAAAGAAAACAGTAGAAGTTGAATATTAAACAGAAGGCCAAACATGTTTACCTTTTTTACAATCAGGTCACAAAGTATGAGACCGGATATTATTACCACAAATGAAATTATGAGAAACTAAAAACATGAGAACTTGATTGTAAGCTGATGTCGTTGATGTCGTAGGGAAGAACCGGAACATACAATGATAAAGATCCAAACCCAGTTATTTTAAATGACCAGCCCAAGCCCAACAAATGGATTGTTTACCAGCGAAGGCCTAAGACACGTGGCGTAGATTGAGTGGAGCAGTTTGTTAATTGTTATGGAGTAGAATCTTTTTAGTGGGTGGGGAATACGTTGCAATGATCATTCTGTTTTTCTGTTTCCAAAAGGGGTATCTCCCATTTTTGTATTCGGCCTTATGGCTTGGGCAGTGAGCTTCCATTGATGGAACTCATGTGATTGTCGATTGATTACTTTATTGAGATCTTTTTCTTTGAATTTTCTTTTGCTTGAGTTGTTCTTATCAATTGGTTCCATTGCCCTTTCTGCTCACCATGGTGCAGCCCGAACCACAGATCTCCACCCGGTTACAATCTAGAATTGATGCTCAAGATGAAAAAATTACTACCCTCTCTTCTCAGATGACTGATCTCACCAAGGTGGTTCACTCTATGCAGGAAATGCTACAGAAACTTGTTCCACCAACTCCAAGTCCTGCGAACCGCCCCCTCCCCGCAGGTCCTGGTACTGCCGAATCTCCTTCTTCTGGGACTGTTATTCCACCTTCTGGTTCCGGTAGCAAGTCTCCGGGTACCCCTCCTGTCATCCGCCCTGACCATTTCGAACCAACCTTGTTCTCTACGCCCAAAGTGAAGCTTCCCTCATTTGATGGCGTCGACCCCCGAGGGTGGCTCACCAAAGCCGACCTCTATTTTCAGGTACACCGCACCCCACCTAATCAGAAACTTTATCTCGCTCAAATGTGTATGGACGGACCGGCTCTTAACTGGTTCACCACCCTTTTATTCAAACACCCCACCACCGATTGGGTGCAATTCCGTACCAAATTCTTGACCCGTTTCAGCGGTACGAAATTTCGTAACCCCCACGAGGCCATTGGTTCCTTATTTCAAGAAGGAGATATTGATTCTTATATTGATGAATTCGAGGCTCTCTCGGCTCTTATTCCCGATCAGTCAGAAGAACAAGCTATTGGAATGTTTTTACGTGGTTTACAACCCACCGTTCGGAATTGGGTTCGTACTCTAAATCCGGCTACGTGTGATAGCGCCATGGAATTTGCCAGACACGTTTGTATCGCCACCGCTCCTATCACAGATTCCCAGTCGTCACGTTTCAAAACACTATCTGGACCGACTTCACTTACGCCCTATTCGAATTCCTGGACACCCAATTCTCGGTCCACTAAATCTAGCCCAACTCCTAGCCCATCTCCTGTTAAGCCCACTTTAACACCTCTTACGACCCCTTCCCGTTATTCCACCCCTCTTTCTTCCCCCACTGTGAAATCCACCTCTCCTCCTACACGCTCTCTCTCTAAATCCGACTGGGAAGACCGCCGCCGGCGAGGTTTATGTTTTAGCTGCGGTCAAAAATATTCTCCTCAACATAAATGTTCTGAGGGTCAACTTCGTGTTCTCTTATTAGCCGATGACGAGGACACCGACGACTCCGATTGCCCTGTGGTACCTCCGGATTCGTCTGTTGATGATGGGGAATGTACTGCTATGGCTCTTTGTGGGTTATCTCCTGACTTGCCCAATACCCTACAGACCCTCAAACTCACAGGTACCCTGAATGGTTTTCCTGCTTTAATCCTAATCGATTGCGGTGCCACGCACAATTTCGTTTCCAAGAAATTAGCCCAGGCCTTGGGATTAGCGATTATCCCCATTCCGCCCTTGAGCATACGCTTGGGCGATGGCAACCGGGTATGGATTTCCGAACAGAGCACCAAAATTCCTTTACGGTTTGGTAATTTCCAGTGTTCGGTTGATGCTCTTATTTATGAACTGGGTCCTCTGGATTGTATTTTGGGAATTGCTTGGTTACGTACTTTGGGCGATATGTTATTTAATTGGAAAACCTTGCAAGTTCAATTCCGACATGAGGGTAAATTGATCCAACTCCAAGGTATCGCTGCCCCCCACACTGCCCCACCATCTCTTCACTCCTGCATCTCGGGTCACTTGGCTCACCTCACTTCGGATCCGACCGCCTCTACCACCCTCACCATTCCTCAACAAACCCAACTGAATAATTTGTTGTTGGAATTTACTCAATTGTTCCAAGATCCTCAAGGTCTCCCCCCTTCTCGTGCTATCGAGCACCGCATTGTTCTACGCCCAAACCACGGTCCCGTTTGCGTCCGACCCTACCGGTACCCCCATACCCACAAGGATGAAATTCAACGTCAAGTACACGACATGTTAGCTGCCGGTACCATTCGCGTGAGCCAGAGTGCCTTTTCTAGCCCGGTTATCCTAGTAAAAAAAAAGGATACCTCTTGGCGTCTATGCATTGATTATCGTGCTTTAAATAAGGCAACCATTCCTGATAAGTACCCTATCCCAGTGGTTGAAGAGCTTCTTGATGAACTCCACGGGTCTATCTACTTTTCCAAAATTGATTTAAAATCTGGATTCTACCAAGTTCGTATGCACGAATCCGTTATCGAGAAGACGGCTTTCCGGACTCACGATGGACACTATGAGTTCCTCGTGATGCCTTTCGGGCTCACGAACGCCCCGGCGACTTTCCAAGCACTTATGAATGAGGTTTTCCGGCCATTTCTCCGCAAGGGCATTCTCGTTTTTTTTGACGATATTCTCATTTACAGCCGTACTTGGGAACACCATTTAGAGATCCTTCACACAACACTTCTCCTGTTACAACAACATACTCTTTTCATTAACCAAAAGAAGAGTTTCTTCGGTCTCTGTAAAGTTGAATACTTGGGACACATAATCGATCAACACGGTGTTTCTATGGACCCCGCCAAAATTCGCTCCATCCTTGATTGGCCAACACCAACAACTGTTAAAGGAGTTCGTGGTTTTCTAGGCCTTACTGGCTACTACAGGAAATTCATACAAGGATATGGCAAAATCGCACAGCCCCTTACAGAAATTACAAAAAAAGACAACTTTTCATGGGGTCCCGCCCAACAAGCAGCCTTCTTGGAATTACAGTCGCGCATGACCACGGCTCCTGTCCTCGCTTTACCAGATTTTTCAACAGAGTTTGAGATCGAGTGTGACGCCTCCGGCAGTGGTATCGGGGCTGTCCTAATGCAACATCGGCGTCCTATCTCGTATTTTAGCAAGGCTTTAGCCGCTAAAACCCTCACCAAATCTGCTTACGAGAAAGAAATTATGGCACTTGCCTTGGCCATCCAACATTGGCGACCATATTTGCTGGGCCGCCACTTCACGGTTTTTACCGACCATAAAAGTCTCCGCCATTTGCTTGATCAACGTATTACCACCACGGATCAACAGAATTGGTTAGCCAAATTAATGGGTTACCAGTTTTCGATCCTCTATAAACCGGGCAAAGACAACCGCGCCGCTGACGCGTTGTCCCGTATTTCTGAAGGCGCATCCCTCACTACTATGTTATCTTTCCCCCAGTGGCTTGACGGCGCCACCCTAACCGATGGGATCGACACCGACCCTTTCTTACAGAAAATCATTTCCGACATCACTACGACCCCTATGTCCCACCCATGGTATACTCTGTCTGAAGGGCGCTTATACTACAAGAACAAACTTGTCCTCCCTGCATCCTCTCCTTGGATCCCTAAGCTTCTGGATGAGTTTCATAACAGTCCATCCGGGGGTCACTCAGGTTTCTATCGCACTTACCGACGCCTGGCTGCCCACGTCTACTGGGTTGGTATGACCAAGACGATTCGTGTTTTTATTCAAGAGTGTGATCATTGCCAGCGCTATAAAGCGTCAACTCTTGCTCCTGCCGGGTTACTTCAGCCTCTCCCAATTCCGTCCCTGATTTGGGAGGATATTTCTATTGACTTCATCACCGGCCTACCCAAATCTAAAGGGTTTGAAGCCATACTGGTTGTGGTCGATCGACTTACCAAATATTGTCACTTTATCCCCCTCAAACACCCGTTTTCCGCTCGTTCCCTTGCCGAGATCTTTCTTCGCGAGGTCATTCGCTTACATGGCATCCCAAAGTCTATCTTGAGTGACCGTGACCCGCTTTTTCTTAGCAAATTCTGGCAGGAAATTTTTCTCCTACAAGGGAGTAAACTGAAATTCAGTTCCGCATACCACCCCGAGACCGATGGCCAAACGGAGGTGGTCAATCGAAGCTTGGAAACCTATCTTCGGTGCTTTGCAGCGGAACAACCCAAAACCTGGTCTTACTGGCTGTCTTGGGCCGAGTTTTGGCATAATTCAGCCTTCCACGGAACCACCAACACTACTCCCTTTGAAGCTGTCTATGGCCGTCCTCCACCAGCCGTTTTCCAGTTCCTTCCAGGCGAAGTCAAATGTGAAGCAGTCGCCCGTGATCTTCAAGACCGTGATGAGGCTTTGAAACAACTAAAATACCATCTGTCCCGTGCCCAATTACTCATGAAAACTACGGCTGACAAGCATAGACGTGACGTTGAATTCCAAGTGGGCGATTGGGTCTTTCTTAAATTACGTCCCCATCGTCAACAATCTGTCATTCGTCGTATCAACCAAAAACTATCTGCTCGTTTCTATGGGCCTTTTCTGATTGAGGCCCGGGTTGGTAACTCCGCCTATAAACTTCAATTACCTGCTACATCCAAGGTTCACCCCGTCTTTCACGTGTCTCTTCTAAAAAAAGCCGTTGGAAACTCCTTAGTAGAATCGGAACTACCAAAAGGAATGGAAATGGACCTCCAACCTATTCCTTTGAAGTGCTTAAACACCCGCACCATTACTCGCATGGGCAGCGACGTTCCACAAGTCCTTATTCTTTGGCAGCCAGGTGGCGAGGGAGACTCCACTTGGGAGGATTTGACTAGTTTCCAATCTCAGTTCCCAGATTTCCGGCTTGAGGACAAGCCTGTTTTTCAGGAGGCGTCCATTGATAAAGATCCAAACCCAGTTATTTTAAATGACCAGCCCAAGCCCAACAAATGGATTGTTTACCAGCGAAGGCCTAAGACACGTGGCGTAGATTGAGTGGAGCAGTTTGTTAATTGTTATGGAGTAGAATCTTTTTAGTGGGTGGGGAATACGTTGCAATGATCATTCTGTTTTTCTGTTTCCAAAAGGGGTATCTCCCATTTTTGTATTCGGCCTTATGGCTTGGGCAGTGAGCTTCCATTGATGGAACTCATGTGATTGTCGATTGATTACTTTATTGAGATCTTTTTCTTTGAATTTTCTTTTGCTTGAGTTGTTCTTATCATACAAAAACTTGAGGACGATACAAAGTCATTGGAGAAAGATCATCGGTACTGTCACATCTAAAAAACTATATAGAACAACTATTGGAAGTTGGAACGAGTAAATTGATCGCCCGATATGAGATTTTATATGATATTTTGGGGTAATAAGGACATTGTGGAATTGATGAGGGCGATAAGGATTGGGAAGATCTGTGTCCCCGGTTCGTATTACAAGAATAGAAGGAACCTTTATGAACTAGGGCGGAATTAGTGTTGCACTTATTGCTAAAGGCGCGGATTTGAGAATACTTTGGTCCGCATGAAGATAAGATGTCGGACCCGTGTCTATGTACCATCCCGAGTCAGTCGGGTCATTTAGCAGCATTGAGTTGAACATTGTTGGAAGGTTGGTGGATTGATAAAGTCTAGTTCCAAACCATTACCATGGTGCAGGAGTAGTATTTGAGCCCGCATAATGGGCCTGGGCCATAGGTTGATTCTATCGTGTAAACGGGGATGGTAATGGTTTCGAACTAGTCTTGTTACATTTTCTATACATGTTCGGGGACAATCATGTGCATGGGTATCTTAGAGGGCTATTTGGCATCCACATATCACGTATGATATATTTAGGGGCTTTAACTTAATTCATTTTAGCTTCTAGAATATATCATGTGTGGGATACGTTGGCTTGCCCAGTGCGCTTGTGGGGTTAATTATACAATTGTTTTCTTTTTTTGTTCTTTTTTGTTGAAATACAAATGGAATCACCAATATTTTCAATTATCCGTGTATATATTAATTTGGAAATTCATTTTGCATTCTTGTTATACAGATGCTTTTGAGAAAATGTTATATCATCAATTGTTGAAACGATGAGATATAATCAACTACACAGAGCTTATTGATCAGAAAGCCAGACTTGGAGATTTCTTAGACAATGGACTTAATAGACACCAACAACCACTATAAATATAGCACCGCCCTTGCACCCGTAACTGATTACAATAGTGAGAGTTTACTTTTACAAGTGAATTTCAAAGTCAAAGAGATTACAATCGTTTTGATTTGTCAAGAACACGTTCTTCTATCTCAATTATAGTCCTTCCATATATCTCTCTAGTAAACAAATAACCAGATTTGAAACTAAATTCTTGTGATAAAACTCATTATTGTTCAAATTCATCTATCGACATTGTAGCACAATCAAGTTTGGTGTTTGTCATGGATTGTAGCACTAAAGGTTTTTTTACGCAATAGGTCACTAAAGTTGAATTTTACATATTAAATAAGGGTTCGACGTTAAAACTAACTGGTTTACAGGTTAACCCGCTTAGTTGGCATGATGACGTAGCAACACATAGGCCACGTCATATACACATTCTGGTTGCCTATGATAACCATTTTCTCAATGTCGTTGCCGACGAACATAATACGCAATTATAACTGAGGATGTTTGGTCAAGAAAGGTGCAAGTCGGAACTTCCAACAAAGCCAACAATTTTCCATGAGAATCCGCCGTCCGGAGAAAATACTCATCCAGTTCTTTAATGATCTTCAACATCTTTAATAATCTCCATCATGTCCTTGCTTTTACATGAAACAAACAACCACTGGCGTCTCTGGGTGGCATTGGAATCAGTGATTTTAGAAAACCCACTAACAGTAGACGGCAGCGCAGCTACGCTTGTAGACCCTACGGTGGTGGTCGTAACCATAGTCTCTAAAAACACGTTGGTGGACATCTCCTCCCATTCGTCATCGTGCATCGTCTCCGACCTCTCGGACATCGGCATGAACGGGCCCAGAAGTCCCATGCAGCGGAAAGGTAGTAGCGGAGGTGTTGACGGTAGATGTTGCCGATGATTCTGATGATGAATTCGTGGGTGGCGGAGGAGGCGGCACTGGTGGTGTTGGAGGTGAAGACGAACGGGCCCAGAAGTCCCATTGTCTTGTTACATTTTCTATACAACTTTACATTTTAACCTCTACAATTCATTAAATTATTAGTTTGTCACATCAAAAATCCTATCTTTTATTTTTTATACCTACATTGTTTTATAAATATTACATAAGATTCAAATATTATACTAATTGAAAATCAAAACATAAGTTATATAAACATAATACACAATACATGAAGTCATGAACTATATTCGAGCAAATCACAAAAATAACAAAAAGTGCAAGGGTAAATGACCACCTCTTCAACTTCTATAACAAAATAAGAACTTATACATCAACATACCAAATCAAGTCTTAGTAACCTCAAACAAATGAATAGATAAATAAATCCAAACTCGATCCTCATCTTGCAACTATAATACAACAAATCAATCAAATTTTTGAGGAATTGTTGTAATTCTTCCTAAATAGCCGTATCATTTACATCAACATGACTACCTTCTCATATCACATTAGTAGTACAATTCTTGTATTATAAAATTTCTCCATATTCAAAGTTTCAAACTATCAAAACCATCACAATTTAAGGCAAAGGCATCGGTGCTTTCCATTTATAGAATTCCACCAAGTCTCTATTAACTATCGATCCATTATGCAACCAAAACGTTTCACTTGAGTGATGAAATTGTCTTGTTTTCCTTTGAAGTTCCCATAATATCCCAATAAAAGCAGAACACGCCTCTGAATCAGGACCATAAACCCATAAACATCTCAACTTTCTGCCACGACCTATCATCTCCTCTATTCTTTTATCTAACCATATAACAAAACCAAAACGATTAACAACCATACTAAAAAGGCAACCTACTTTAAGGGACCATTTTTAGAAAAACAAACCTGGTATGGACTCCAAGTAGTCCAAAAGGTGGACACCAATTCGTGAAGATGGCCATTTGATTGATATTTGGGAGTAGTCAACAACATTTTGAAATGGTAGCTCTGCTTGATCTGATAACAGCACAGGTACACACTCCTGTTTTGCATAAAAGTTTCAATTTTTTAATGAGCCCGAATTTTCTAAGTGTAAAAGAAAAAAATACACACACATACCACGAAAAA
Source organism: Cichorium intybus (assembly GCA_023525715.1). Classification (NCBI taxonomy): domain Eukaryota; kingdom Viridiplantae; phylum Streptophyta; class Magnoliopsida; order Asterales; family Asteraceae; genus Cichorium; species Cichorium intybus. The sequence continues at coordinate 21,361,143 of CM042017.1, read as the reverse complement.
GGACTCATAAAAGCGAAGAGTCCAAGATGATTCCCCACGTGGGGCCAAACAAAACTTTGCATTTCGCAAGTGTAGAAAGTAATCGGTTCTCCCCAATTTGTCTGGACCACTAAACTTCAACTCTGGAGATTCCAACTGTAAAAAAAAAGATGTTACTGTCTTCTGTTTACTGTCTATTGTCTATTGTCTACTGTCTACTGTCTACTGTCTACTGTCTACTGTCTACTGTCTACTGTCTACTGCATCATGAAGTGAGGAAAAAGTAAGTACATACCTTATGTGGGAATTGTTTGGCAAGATCTATTAATTGAAGACGACCAAGTTTTCCTTGTGCACGGCCTAAGTAGTTTGCCAAGTATTTTCTTTTGGATAATGGCAAAGGTTCTACCAGCCTTACACCATTAGTTGTCATACCATCATCAACATTTCCAGGGATAATTATGTCTTTCCATGTATTAAAAGCACTTGTGTCCCGTTTATCTGTCCTGTCTCCCTGTATATGCAACATTTTGACTCCAATATAAATCAAGAAACACCTTATGGATGTGTTATTTTGTGTTCACTAGGATTTGTGCATTTGACATTTTGACTAACCTCAGGAGTGAGGATTATTGAGCGGTTTATGTAAGTAGCCCATGATTTGAATAAGTGGGCCCCTGCACCACTGACAGATGGTAGTAGTTGACTCGTTGTTAGTCACAATATACAAAGATTCAATCAAGTTATAAAAAATGACATCAAGAACAATAAATGGACATATTATAATGGTAAGGAATCACACCTTGGAAAAACAAATATGTGGTCACGACCACCTGATAACCTGAAATATGGCATTTGGCTTAATACCTGAAAGCAAGAAGACACTATATTAGGGATCTTTTATCTTAACTATTTCTTAATTAAAGTACAATTTCTTATCCATGAGCAAGTATAGCATATACCTTTACATAAGTTTGGTTTATTTCTTTATCATTAAGACCACCCATCATTCGAACACATTTAACATAAGATGGTACAAAGAAAAGATCCGCTTCTGCTTTCTTGTGTGTACGAAACCTTGATTTTAGTAGAAGCCTGTGTATCTTGACCTATGATGTTGTGTAAGAAAAAGTACATAAAAATGTTATTCATGTTGACAGAAATATATATACTTTTCAGAAAAGATTGTAGCACTGATTTCTAATAGGGTCACACTATGCACCAAGACTTGCATTCATGGGATTGTGAGTGGTTGTGGTAGTCTATGCAAATACATCTATGTGTTCTTTCACGAAGAGTGCTTAAATCACAAAAAGATAAAACCTTGTTCTTGGAAATGAGATTGTGGGTGTTTTTAGTAGTCTATTGAGCTTTATATATGTGCATTCTTTCATGAAAATTGCTTAAATCACAAAAAGATAACAGTGTCTCTGGTAAATGAATCTTACAGGAACATAAAAGACTGGACTGGTTATCTAATGAAACTGATAAAATTCATTTGAAACTAAACGACAATAATGCTGCAACATTGTTAAAGCAAAAGGAATTCAGCCCGCATCCTATACAACATCACCAGATCAAAATTATGTTTCCGCTTTTGATCAGAGTTAAAGTGAATCATGCAAAACAATAACGAATCTCAATAGATAGGTAACATATATTTTGGGCAACACGACTGTGATTGAAGAAAAAATTAGTATCACACATTAAATTAATCGATTGCAAGTTCCCTAATAAGATGAAAATGAAGATCTATAGAATCCACGAACACGGTAATCTTTGAAAAGGGGAATTGAATTACCTGAGTACCCCATTGGCCCTTGAGGCAAGAATCCGCCGATATCTTTCCATCACGACCATACAGGAGCTGTTTAAGGCCGTCGATCTCATTCTCATCATAGACGTAGATTTTGAGGGAGATGTAGGGCCCATATCCGCGGAGAGGCCACCGTACTGAACCGTCATCTTCTGAGAAACGTATAATGTTGGATTCATATCCATTCCCATTGAAGGTTGAAGAGGAAGAAATGGAGGAGGAGAATGACTGGTCTAAGAGTCTGGTGGCGAAAAAGGTAACGGCGACGAGGGCTAGGGCTCCGATCTGGTGTGAGCGAGTGCAGGGTGTTGAGGTAGAAGGTCCGAAGACTCTGCTCTTGATGTTGCCTGTGCTGCCCATTGCTTTGGTCGACTATGAGTAGCAGCAAGTTAAGCAACTCATACTGTATGTGGAAGAGAGATTTGGAGGAAGAAAGAGACCACGACGTCGTTCCTCTTTTATTGATTATTTTGCCTTTAAATGTGTAAATTAAGAAAAAAAATCTAACTTCTTGTTGTTTATAATCACAAGAATCCACTATATTTATCAAACCTTTATCGTTTTCAAAAACTGCAACTAGTAACACAGGTAATTGGTGCAATATTTGGTACCGGCTTAAAAAACATAAGTAATATATGTTTTTCTTTAAGTCATAGTAATGTCGTATTATATGTTTTTTTTTTTTTATCTATAACAGTAATTCATGTATTTCATACGGTAAGGCTAACTAGTACCGTCTATCCGCTACATGCGGTTTCCATCTTGGAGGCTATTACCCGCGTGGATACACCGTCCTGGTTGGGTGGGTGACCACGGGTTTAGCTCTCTCACGGGTATATTAAGCCTCACGGTTTGAGGTTTTGAAGTTTCATTTTGGCCCCCAAAGTATGTTTAACTTTGTAATTTCTCTCCTCCTAACGGCTACTAGGTTAAAATAAAAATATTATATATTTTAAATTTACCACCTATAAATACCCCTTTCTACCCCATTTAAAAATCCCAATTTTCTTTCTCAACTCTCTATAAAATATAAAACAAGCTACAAAGTTTTATAGAAAATGGCTGGCGCCGGAAATAGAAATATTCGTTGGGAGATTGACTCGACGAGAAGAGGCAGCTTTAACAACTGTGTATATAAACATCAACGAAGAGGTACATGTGGGGAACAACTGTAACACCCGACTTATTAACAAAACACCTCGTAAAAATTTTTATTTTTCAAACCATATATTTTACAAGAAAACATTATCCAAAGGGTATTTGTCAACATAAACAGGTACAAGTGTATCAAGGAGTACAATACATAAATTTATTATACATCCATTAAGCCGGGTTGTCACTTCACCATCCTAAGTCCTTAGTCACGGACTTTATCTTTTCCCTTAGCGGGATCACGCTCACCTGCAGGGACATATCAAATAAAACTGTGAGCTATAAAGCCCAATGAGTAATCAGCAAATAACATTACACATATATAAGAGAATAATAACAATTAACTCTTAAACAGTTTCTGTCCCATATATCATAGTCATCACTGACCGCACCAAATATCATAGCCATATAGGCCGCACCAAATCATTTTAGTTAATCACATCATAGCCCTAAGGCCGCACCAACAGTTTTATCGTTTATATCATAGCCCAAAGGCCGCACCAATTTAGGTTCAATAACCCAAAATCATGGTCCTAAGACCGCACCATTTAGTTTCAAGATTAAATATCATAGCCGTGAGGCCGTACCATTTGGATTCTCAATCCAATAATATATCCGTATATGTTTCGGGAATTCTACCCTTATCTCGTGTTCAACTACTTCAAGTAGTGCCATTGTAATCATCGTATATCACACTAGATATAGTTAAGATTACTCACCTTAATGCAATATTGTCAATCTTGGGCTCAAACCGAATAAAACTTCAAATTCGGGAATCTAAGGGAATTTAGATCATCTACTGATATTCAATCACTTTATTATAACCCCTGGAATCTTGAAATCTTCAATCAAATCTTCAATTTCTTGCCCAAAACGATTGGAAATGATGAAGGAAAGTTGTAAGGAGTGTTCTGGAGTTTTAGGGCTGAAAATATCATAAATAGGAGGTCAAATCCGTGTTTTATGATCCTAAACCCGAGTTGGGTCGGGTTTGACCCATTTGGGTACCCGTTTGACCCTAAAACACTTAAAACTCCATAACTTTTTACTCGAAACTCCGTTTTTGATGAGGTTTTCGCCTACGCGTTCGTAATGAAATTATACATAACACTACACAAGCATATTCTCAAAAATATTACTACAATAATGTCGTATACTTGACATGTGGAGTGTCAACTTTACTGAAACGACAAATTTGGTCCATTATTTTACAAATTTCATACTTCCACACACGCAAGTATGCTTACAAGTTTAATTAACACTCTAACCTTGGGGTGTTACAAATTCTCCCCTCCTTCAAAAGATTCCGTCCCCGGAATCATACAAATAGTTGAGGGTATTTCTCTCTCATTTCGCTTTCGGTCTCCCACGTCATGTCGGAACCTCTGTGATGTCGCCAAAGTACTTTAACCATGCTGATTTTCTTATTTCGCAGCTGTCTTACCTTTCGATCTAACACCCTCTCGGGTTGTTCAGGGTATCTTAACTTCTCATCTATTTCAATTTCAGCGAGGGGTACCCGCTGAGACTTGTCAAACAAAGTCTTTCTTAAATGAGACACATGAAATACATCATGTATACCATGAAGTTCATCGGGTAATTCCAATCTATACGCTACAGCTCCAACCCTTTGGGATATGCGGAAAGGTCCAACAAAACGAGGACTCAACTTTCCTTTCTTCCCAAAACGAATTAAGCCTTTCCAAGGGGATACTTTAAGCATTACCATGTCCCCCACTTGGAATTCTAGCGGTTTTACCCGTTTATCTGCATATTGCTTCTGTCGATTCTGGGCTACTTTCAAATTTTCTCGAATTTGTTTAATTTTTTCTTCAGTCTGTGCCACAATCTCAGGTCCAGCTAACGGCTTTTCCCCAACTTCAATCCAGCAAGTCGGAGTACGACACGGTGCTCCATACAATGCTTCATACGGGGCCATCTGTATGTTGTAATGATAGCTATTATTGTACGCGAATTCTACCAGAGGTAAATGATCTTCCCAACTTCCACCAAAGTCTATTACACATGTTCTCAACATGTCTTCCAAAGTTTGGATAGTTCTTTCAGTTTGGCCATCGGTCTGCGGATGGTATGCAGTACTCATTAGTACTTTTGAACCCAGTTGTTCTTGAAGACTTTGCCAAAACCGGGAAGTAAATCTGCTATCTCGATCGGACACGATCGATACCGGTAATCCATGTCGACAAATCACCTCATCTATGTAGATTTTTGCCAACTTATCCACCCTGTACTTCTCGCTAATCGGTATGAATTGTGCTGATTTTGTCAATCGATCAACAACCACCCACACCGTATCATGACCTCGCGGTGTCCGCGGTAACTTTGTTACAAAATCCATAGTGATGTTGTCTCACTTCTTCTCTAGGATCGGCAATGGTTGGATTTCTCCGTATGGTTTCTGATGGTTTGACTTCACTTGCAGGCATGTCAAACACTTTTCTACATATCTTCCAATATCTCTCTTCATTCCGGGACACCAATACAACGGTTTTAACGTCCGGTACATCTTGGTACTACCCGGATGAACTGCATATCGACTACAGTGTGCATCTTCTAAATGCAAGTTCCGCGCTTCTCCTTGTTTTGGGACCCACACACGACCTCTAAAGGTTTTCAATTTCTGTACATTTTCCTCCAGATGCTTCAAATACCCAACCATTCGTTCGCTTTTTGCATGTTCAGGCTTGCACGCTTCTTCCTGTGCCAAACGGATCAGTTCGGGTAACCGACTTGCTACACCCAAACATGCGGATGTAACTTTCAAAGGAGCTTCTTTCTGGCTTAGAGCATCTGCCACCACATTCGCCTTGCCAGGGTGGTACAGAATTTCACAGTCAAAGTCTTTGAGTAGATCCATCTACCTTTGCTGTCTCATGTTAAGCTCTTTTTGATCGAATAAGTACTTCAAACTTTTGTGGTCCGTATAGACAACAAATTTCACACCATACAAGTAGTGTCTCCATAGCTTTAGTGCTAGAATCACCGCAGCTAATTCCAGATCATGAACTGGATATTTCTTCTCTGCTTCTTTTAATTGGCGGGATGCATAAGCTATTACCCGACCTTTCTGCATTAATACACATCCAAGGCCGACTCTAGAAGCATCGTTGTAGATCACATATTCTTCTCCGCTTTGCGGTAGTGCTAACACCGGTGCTTCACACAAGGCTTGTTTCAACCTTTGGAAAGCTTCTTGCTGTTTTTCCGCCCATTCAAAATTTTCACCTTTCTTGGTCAATTTGGTCAACGGGGCAGCTATCGAGGAAAAATTCTCGACAAATCTTCTATAATAGCCTGCCAAACCAAGGAAACTTCGTACTTCAGTTGGACTTCGAGGCGGTTCCCACTTCATCACGGCTTCAACTTTCGCTGGGTCGACTTTCACTCCTTCAGCATTAATTACATGGCCAAGAAATTGAACTTCTCTTAGCCAAAATTCACACTTGGAGAATTTTGCATACAGCTTTTCTTGGCGAAGCAACTCCAGCATTTGTCGAAGGTGCACCTCATGCTCGGCTTGGCTTCGTGAATACACCAGGATATCATATATAAATACTATCACCGAAGTATCAAGGAACGGACGACACACCCGGTTCATGAGATCCATGAATACGGCCGGAGCATTGGTTAACCCGAAAGGCATCACCAAAAACTCATAATGACCGTATCGTGTGCGAAAAGCTGTCTTCGGAACGTCAGATTCTCGTATCTTCAACTGATGGTAACCCGACCTCAGGTCAATTTTGGAAAAATAAGATGCTCCCTGTAACTGATCAAACAGGTCATCTATTCTTGGTAGCGGATATTTGTTTTTCACCGTGATCTTGTTTAATTCCCGATAGTCAATACACATGCGCATCGACCCGTCTTTCTTCTTAACAAACAGGATAGGGGCTCCCCAAGGCGATATACTCGGTCTAATGAAACCCCTATCTAACAGTTCTTACAGTTGCTTTCGCAGTTCCACCATTTCTGAAGGTGCTAAACGATATGGAGCTCGAGCAACAGGAGCAGCTCCCGGGACTAGTTCAATCGTGAACTCTACCTGTCGATCTGGTGGCAACCCTGGAAGTTCATCTGGAAATACATCTGGGAATTCGTTTACCACGTTTACATTCGCTACCCCCACCTTTATTGGCTTAGCCACTGTTACATAGGCCAAATAAGACATCCCTCCTTTACTAATACAGCTTCGGGCTTGAGCAAAGGAGATAACCGACATTCTCAACCGAGGTCGTTCACCCTGAATCTTTATCCATTCCCCATCCGGTGATAATACTGTGATGCTTTTATTTCTACAATCCATGTTAGCATAATTCGTTGCCAACCAATCCATACCCACAATTACACCAAATTCATTGGTAGTCATCGGCTTCAAATCTATAGGGAAAGTGGTCCCGTAGATTTTAAGCTGACAACCTTCCAGGTGTTCGGAAACCCAAATATATCTACCGTCCGCTACAGCCACTTCCAAGCTTTCATCCATTGGGGTTAATGGTACATTCAAGCGAGACATCAAAGACTCTGATACAAAACAATGTGTAGCCCCTGGATCCAATATAACATATACAGGTATGGAATTGAGAGTGAAGATACCTGTAACCACATCTGTCTTTTCACGAGCTTCCTCAACGGTCATTTGAAAGGCTCGCGAGGCTACTGGTCTTCCTCGATTCTTCACCTCCTCCTTCTTTCCTCCCTGATCATTTCTGGTTCTATCACTGAATGTTCCAGATTTCAACTCGGGACAGTTCAGGCGGATATGATCCGTAGCTCCACATTTAAAACACCTACGCTCCGCCCGACAGTTGCTAGCTTCATGCCCCGATTTTCCACAATTTCGACAATTTGCAGATACAGTGTTGACCCGGCAACTTCCAGAGTGCCTTTTTCTGCACTTTTCACACCACTTGGCTTCATCTTTCTGGCCTTTACCCTTAGACCCAGTTTGCTGCGACTTTTTCTGAGGCGTCCAACCTTGGTCTTCCGCCTTTCTTTTAGTTTTAATGGCTTTCTTTTCATCTTCTTGTCGCTTCAACTCTGTCTCCCTTTCAGTGGCCCTATCCACCACTTGTCGGAAAGTAGACAGTTTCAATGGTTGCACAATTTCTCTGATTCGGGTCGTCAGCCCCCAGACATACTTATCAATCTTCCTCTTTTCAGTATTGACATGGTGTTTCGCAAATCTTGCTTTCTCCAGAAAGCACAGAGTGTATTCTTGGACAGACTGGGAACCTTGTTCCATGTGCAGAAATTCGTCCTCCAACTTCTTTATGGCTACCTCTGAACAATACTCCTCGTTGAACTTGGTCTTGAATTGTTCCCAAGGTATCGATAGGGTTGAATCAGTACCCAATGACTTGTTGTAAATTTGCCACCAATGTAATGCACTGCTTGTAAGTTGATTTGTGGGAAATTCTACCTTATCGTCATCAGCACATTTGCTGACCCGAAACACCTTCTCAATATGCATTATCCACTCCATTGCCTGGACTGGATTATCTGTCCCAGAAAATTCTTTTGGTTTACACCCAAGGAAAGTTTTGTAAGTACATCCGACTTTCTTTGTAGAAGCTTCCCCGCCATGTTTGTCTTTTTCTGAACGGGCATGGCTTTCTCCGTGACTTTCATCTTCCGGCTGCTTGTCATGAATGCTTTTTGCAGCCACTTCACTTGGGTTTGGGTTGTTCATTAGCGTAGGCATCAACTCCTTCACCACATCAGCCACTATAGCCCGTATATCTGGTGGATTTTCACCCACGGGTTCCCTCACTGTGCTCTTGCCCTTCTTCCATCTGAGCCTTGCGAATGGGCTGGTCCACTCCTTGATGTTCCACGTCCCGAATTTGCACAAGTTGGATTACTTCTTGTATTTCTCATACTTCAAAATTCAACAAACTGTTAGATTACATATATAATTGCAAACTTATATATGTCTAATAGTCCATTTGTCTAATTTCTCTCAAGGTTTAAGTCCAGGAATCTAATCTAAAGACACCTAGTTCACTTAAACCACGGCTCTGATACCAACTTGTAACACCCGACTTATTAACAAAACACCCCGTAAAAATTTTTATTTTTCAAACCATATATTTTACAAGAAAACATTATCCAAAGGGTATTTGTCAACATAAACAGGTACAAGTGTATCAAGGAGTACAATACATAAATTTATTATACATCCATTAAGCCGGGTTGTCACTTCACCATCCTAAGTCCTTAGTCACGGACTTTATCTTTTCCCTTAGCGGGATCACGCTCACCTGCAGGGACATATCAAATAAAACTGTGAGCTATAAAGCCCAATGAGTAATCAGCAAATAACATTACACATATATAAGAGAATAATAACAATTAACTCTTAAACAATTTCTGTCCCATATATCATAGTCATCACTGACCGCACCAAATAGCATAGCCATATAGGCCGCACCAAATATCATAGCCATATAGGCCACACCAAATCATTTTAGTTAATCACATCATAGCCCTAAGGCCGCACCAACAGTTTTATCGTTTATATCATAGCTCAAAGGCCGCACCAATTTAGGTTCAATAACCCAAAATCATGGTCCTAAGACCGCACCATTTAGTTTCAAGATTAAATATCATAGCCGTGAGGCCGCACCATTTGGATTCTCAATCCAATAATATATCCGTATATGTTTCGGGAATTCTACCCTTATCTCGTGTTCAACTACTTCAAGTAGTGCCATTGTAATCATCGTATATCACACTAGATATAGTTAAGATTACTCACCTTGATGCAATATTGTCAATCTTGGGCTCAAACCGAATAAAACTTCAAATTCTGGAATCTAAGGGAATTTAGATCATCTACTAGTATTCAATCACTTTATTATAACCCCTGGAATCTTGAAATCTTCAATCAAATCTTCAATTTCTTGCCCAAAACGATTGGAAATGATGAAGGAAAGTTGTAAGGAGTGTTCTGGAGTTTTAGGGCTGAAAATATCATAAATAGGAGGTCAAATCCGTGTTTTATGATCCTAAACCCGAGTTGGGTCGGGTTTGACCCATTTGGGTACCCGTTTGACCCTAAAACACTTAAAACTCCATAACTTTTTACTCGAAACTCCGTTTTTGATGAGGTTTTCGCCTACGCGTTCGTAATGAAATTATACATAACACTACACAAGCATATTCTCAAAAATATTACCACAATAATGTCGTATACTTGACATGTGGAGTGTCAACTTTACCGAAACGACAAATTTGGTCCATTATTTTACAAATTTCATACTTCCACACACGCAAGTATGCTTACAAGTTTAATTAACACTCTAACCTTGGGGTGTTACAACAATAGCCAATTCTGAGAACATATGGAGGAATCGTTTCACAGTATATTAGACACAATACATTATCGGGGTATGCAGCAACTTAATAACAAATTGAGGAATTTGTCAGTAAAATTGTGTAAATTTAACCAAATTTACTTACACCTATTGGCGAACCGACAACCCGGTACAACCGACGATGAGATTGTTGAGCAAGCCCTACAACAGTATCGAGTGACATACAACACAGTCTTCACGCACCTCGATGCGTGGAATGTTGTGAAAAATTCACCTAGGTTTTAATCGTCGTATTTAAGTTTTAATTATCATCTTTAGGTTTAAATTATCGTATTTAGGTTTTAATTTGTCGTATCTAGGATTTTAATTATCGTGTACGTTTTTTAATTTTGTAATGTTATGCGTTTTTAATTAAATGTTATTTGGTTAATTTAGATTTATTTATTTTAAAGTAATTATTTATTAGTAAAAAAAGTGAGTGATAGTGAAGGTATACCATTTCCAACAATTTAAGGGGTGAGTGGTTAATTGAGGTGGTACCTAAGTGACACCAAAACCCTTGGGGGGTGAGTGGTCACGACGCCTCTTAATCTAATAGTGATATAATTTGGAGTTGTAAAACATCTACAAATGTTAGATGACATATTGTTATTACTATATAAAGAAATATAAGCATGCCTATATTATGTATAAAAGAATATAAGTATGTTGTTATTGGAGATAAATATATATAAATAAATTAATAGTATTTGTAAAATATAAAGTACGTTATCTAAATTTTATGTTACATATTATCGATGAAATATAAAAGTGTTTTGCTATTATAAGTAAAATCCTAAATGTATTGCTATTCTGAATTAGTAATTAAAGCACATTGTCTATATTGATTACGAAAGTAAAATATAGTTATTTTTGCAATGTTTTCTTACCTTCATTTCTAAAGAAGTTGATCACTTTTTCATTTTAGGGGTGTTTGGGATTTGCTTATTTAAAACAACTTATGTTTATTATTAAAAGTGCTTATTAACTTACCCGGTGTGAAAATAGAGTTTTAAAAAAATGTTTGGTTTAGCTTATCCGGTACCAATACGTAATAAGTCAATAAGTTGTTTTTTAGTGTTTGGCAAATAGTGGTTATGTGTGTCATACGAAAATGACTTATCAAAAACTGCTTAAATAAATCAATAGCTAAGGAAGAAGTAACTTATCAAAAACTGTTTATTTAAGAAAATAAGTGCTTATAAAATATGTTCATCCAAACACTTAAATTTGCTTATTACCGGTATCAAACCGCAATAAGTTAATAAGCATCTCAAATAAGCAATCTCGAACACTCCCTTAAAACATCATAGGGGTTTAAGCATTGTAATAGTTGTGTGTTTGGGGCGGTTTTGTTCGGTTAGATCAAAACCGAGGCATAGACTCGTAGACATTACAATCGGTTAATATGTAGTCATTGGGTATAGTTAATATTGATTATGGTTAATGGTAAAAACATAAAAATACGTATTTTCTTCAAGAATATGCATAATATAATACTTAGGGTATGAAAGTAAAATATGCAAACTTAAGGCTTCTTTTTTGCGAATTTGAATTCATGGTAACCTAAAAACTTGTGAGATTTTTTTTATTTTTTTAATTTTTTTTATTTTTATTTTTTTTGCAAAGTTTGGATATTAATGAACTCAAAAAATGAACAAACTACTTTACTGTCAAAAGCCCTATTTTTATTGCGAAGCTTGTAACCTTTGTATGATGTTATTGAGATACTTGGAGATAACTTTTGAACAAAACACAAATTAATACTTTTTCGATGGGTTAATGAATTCGAATATTCTTGTTATTTTGAGGATTTTTTTTTTTTTTTTTTTTTTGGTATTGTAGATGCTTATTATACTTGCTATTTTCATGAAGCTCGAGATGTTGCAGGAAAGCCCTAAAGATTATTGGAATGCATTTAGCAACATAAATTATATACCGAAACACTTTTAACTTTTAGGTAAAAACATTAGTGTCCTAAGGTATGGTATATATTGAGTTTGAGGTGACGATAAAACATTAGACAGAGGATTAACCTATGACAAAAATAAGCTTTCTACTAAAAGATATGATGCAAAAAAAACATTCAGAATTATGAAGAGAAGTGATCACTGAAATATAAACTCGGAATTTCAACGTATTTAACACTCATACATAATAAGATAAAAGAAGGCACGTCATGCCTAATAAACTACAACAGTTCGAAACTATTTCCCTTCGATTTATGCATCCATCCGAATGATACATCGAAGACCTTCACCTTTAAGCATCAAATCAAACGCCTTATTTATCTCAGAAAATGGCACTTCATGTGTTATGAACTTCTCCAACTCAAGTTCCTGTACCATCATCAAATTAACCAAAAACTTGTTAAATTCAAATTCAGCGTGCCTTCATGCCATTTTATTTATTTGTAATTCGACTTTTAAGCTATAATGGATTACCTTATTCATATACTTCTCGACCACAGAAGGAATATCCGATCGAGGTTTATAGTTTCCAAAAAAGGTTCCCTTCAGAGTCCTTTCATTCAATAGATTCAATGGACTTGTCTTAAAAACAGCATCTTTATGTGGAACACCCACGAGAACCGCAACGCCCCAACCCTGGAAATTTACAATATTTGTTACTGTAATTTGTAGTTAAGTATAAAAAGTGAGATAAAAAACCAAAAAGTAAACTCATACATCATGAACACATTCAAAGGCGGAAATCATAGCATCAATATGACCGGTACATTCAACACTCCTGTCAACTCCTCCATTTGTCATCTCTGCAATCACTTCTTGTACTGGTTTCTTGTAGTCTTTCGGGTTCACAAACTCCGTCACCCCAAATTTCTTTGCTGTTGAAACAAAAATTCATATATATGAATATCACTGTTCATCTGACTGGTTTTTGTTCACAAATTACTGAATCTTACCAAGCTCAAATCTGTTGGCATTAAGATCAACACCAATGATCCTTGAAGCCCCAGCCATCCTCGCACCTTCAGCAGCCTGATCACAACAAATTATTAGCTTTTAATGGCGATCAATGGGCCCTTTTTTTATAAAGTTAGAAATTTCAGAAGACTCACAGCAAGCCCCACAGCTCCTAGTCCAAAAATGGCGACAGATGAGCCTTTTTTGGGTTTTGCAACGTTCAGGGTAGCACCAAGGCCTGGAAAGAAACAATTTTAGGTCAAGAAATTACCCACGTAATTGAAACGAATAAATGATGATTATCATCTGTTTAACGTACCTGTGGAGATCCCACAGCTGAGGATGCAAACTTTGTCAAGAGGAGCAAGAGGGTTGATTTTGGCAAGACAGCCGACATGAACGACGGTGTACTCACTGAAAGTTGAAGTTCCGACGAAATGGAAAATGGGTTTTCCGTTCAAGGAAAATCGAGATTTTTGATCGTGAATCATGACTCCTCTATCGGTGTTGATCCTCAGTAGGTCGCACATGTTGCTCTCTTCCGACTTACAATGAGCACATTCTTTACATTCTCCGGTGAAAATAGGGAGAACATGGTCCCCTGGCTGAAGATCGGTCACACCTTCCCCAACACTCTCCACAACCCTGTCAAAATCAATTCAATTGATCACATTCTTCATCCGAATCAAAGATTAGGAGAATCGCTTTTTAATTTTACACAAGAATCGAACGTACGCTCCAGCCTCATGTCCTAAAATTCGAGGGAACACAGGATTCTGACCCTGAAAAGCTCGAAACAGAGATTTAGGATTCGGAACTGGATTTTGACTGAGTTCTAGTTGAAATAAGGTGATAGATTACCTTGGCTTCCCAGAAGTAGACATCGGTGTGGCATAGAGAGGTGAAGAGGATTTTGATTCGGACTTCCATTTTCTGGGGTGGCGCCACTTCCACTTGTTCAATCACTAATGGCTGCCCAGCTCCCCACGCCACCGCGGCTGTGAAATTTACATTCATCATCAGCAGTCAGCACAGTACAAAACTTTGGCCACCAGGTTAGGAACATCGTATAAGAGTGTTGAAATGATTACCTTTGCAGTGAATCACCTGGTTAGTTAAACTCAGCATTTTTTGTTCCTTCTTGTTACCTGATTGCTGAAACGGAGAATTTGAAAACAACTTCAATTGGGTTTATTGATTGCTTGATGTGAAGCAGGAATTTGAGCAATTGGATATTTATAGGTTCGAGTGAGTGCATTAAACTAATGATTCAGAGGGTTTGAATTAAATTAGTAGAACCTAGTAGTCTAGTACACAAGATGCTATACCGAAACTAAAATCGATCACCAGGTTTTGACAAAGATACACCCACAGTTTAAAGAATACAAGAAATTCTAAAGCCGCCACTGATGGGTGGTTTTCTACTAAATATCATAGATTGGGCCCACCAAATATGTCCTAATCACAAAAAGAATATCAAATAATTTAGATAAATAATTACAAACATGGTCCACCGGGTTTATGATTTTTGTCATGTTTTTTGAACATTCACGCTAGTGAAGCTATTAGTTTTTAGTGTGATGTTATTACAAAATCACAAATTAAAATTTTTTATAAACATTTATTATAGAAAAAGTTTTGTTACATAGTCTTTTATGATCTAAAAGTTTTTCATAAACATTTATTATAGAAAAAGATTTTTTACATAGTTTTTTGTGATCTCATAAAGACATTATATATAAATACAATTGAAATATAGATATAAAGACATTACTTTATGAAATAACTTCAACCATAAAGTTTGCTAATTCGTAAGTTTTTTTAAAAAAATTGATTTTGAAAAAACTAACACCATACGTTGTTAAAATTGTGATAATTTTTTATTTGAAAAAGCTATTAAAAACTCATATTATAGATGGTCTTAGTCTAAACATGTTTTTTTCCGGTTTTTCTTAGTTTAAGTTTCACATCAAATTTAGTCCCTGGCTAACCTTAACACGCTAATTTTTTTATGTTGAAGGGACTCATGACTCACACACATTGTATCTGAGGGTATTTTAGTCATTTTTATTTTGGTTTTTCAGTTTTGTCCCTATCTCTATAAAAATATATCAAATGTCTATGTTTCTTCATTATTTATTTTTTTTACTAGCATATATTGGATAATTATGGGACCACTTAATAAATGTATAATGTTATCATAAAATTCAAAATTAATATATAATGCTATTTAAATTTGTTGATGAACTGATTTTCAATAGTCGATAAACCCTATACAGTGTTTATCTTGTGAGTTGAGTTTCCGGTTGAATAAAACTCATCTTTATCCTTAAAACTCTCACATTCGGTTATATTTTCATCTATATAAACAAGTGATGAGTAAAAATACACATACAAATTCGTAAGTAGTATTTGCTTAGGATTTAAAGAGAGTTTTTGAAATCAACTGAAAAATCAACCATCATCATCAGATCCGAAAATCTCCATGGAAACATGTATGTAATCTTCCTTTGTTTTGTTTTCTTGTAACCAGATTCGAGATTAAATATTTATGGTTAAAGTTTCGGTGTTCATGATTTGGTTATTCAAAACAATTAGCAACATATCCGTCCAGAAACTTGAGCCTTGTTGGACCCCCAACAATGGTGATATGCCTATGTGAAAGGCCACTCTGATTAGAGCATCGTAGACTATGCAAAATCCAAGTCGATGATTTTACAATTTTCTAAAGATAATATTTTTACTCCCTTATCATGCATCTTAAAACCTTTTCCACAAAATATATTTGTACTTCGTTTCACAATTCGAAAGGCAGCTATATGTGTGCATCGTTTTTATTTATATTTAAATATTCCATATAATTCAAATGGAGTAAATTACACTTTTGGTCCCTGTGGTTTGAAAAAAATAACAGATAGATCCTAAGTATCCATATCCCACATACAATGTCCCTGTGGTTTGAGCAAACTATCAGATAGGTCATTGGGGTTTCGAATTCCTTCATGACAGGTCACAAGTCAACGTGAAATGTCTTTCTTGCTCTTTCTTATTTCTTTTATCTTTATCTTTTTACTTTTTTTATAATTAAAAAACTAAATCTTTTGTAAACCCGTTCTTGAATGTGAATGTGGAAACAGCTTCGAAATCAATTTTGTAAACAAGAAGCTTCCGTCGTTCTCGACAACTAGTCCGATATGCCACCACGATGTGACTGATCGCCAACGCCGGCGAGCAAACAAACAACGCCACCTCCGTCGCTCCAAAACCATCACTTCCAGCATGATTACTCATGCGTGATTACCACTGCCAGCGTGGAACCCCCAGGTGTGCTCTTAAAGTTGACATTCAAAAAGCCTATGATACGGTTGACTGGTGCTTTCTTCGTACCATCTTGATCGGGTTTCGCTTCCCCATGCGTATGATTGACTGGATCATGACGTGCATCTCTACTACTGCTTACTCTGTTAGCATCAATGGATATACGCATGGCTTTTTCACCGGTCAAAGGGGTCTCCGGCAGGGAGACCCCCTCTCTCCCTATCTCTTCACTCTTGTCATGGAGGTGCTTAACCTTATGATTAAGAGAAATATTGATGTCTCCGACTCTTTCAAATTCCACCGCCAATGTGAGGAACAAAGTATCACCCATCTCTGCTTTGCCGATGATCTTCTTCTTTTCTGTCATGGCGATAGCTCTTCGGTCCGTATCATCTGTGACTCTCTTGCTGAATTCTCTGGGGTCTCTAGGCTCCATCCTAACGTGGCGAAGAGCGAAGCCTTCTACTGCAACATTGGTGAGAGGGCTAGAGCGGCCATCGACCGTATTATTAGTTTTCCAGAGGGATCTCTCCCTGTCTGATACCTTGGTGTCCCTCTCATCACCACCCGCCTTGTTCACAAGGACTGTAAAGGCCTTGTGGATAAAGTCAAATGTAGGCTTAAAGACTGGAAAAACAAGTCTCTATCTTTTGCAGGCCGTCTCCAACTCATTCTGTCTGTTCTTTCTTCCATGCAAATCTATTGGGCTTCTGTTTTTATTCTTCCTAAATCTATCTCTAACGAGATTGAGAAGCTCATTAGGGGGTTCCTCTGGTGCCATGGTGAGATGAAATGTGGTAAAGCCAAAGTCTCCTGGAAGACTGTTTGTCTCCCTAAGACCCAAGGTGGTCTTGGAATCCGTAGCCTTGCTGTCTGGAATGTTGCCCTTATGGCTTCTCATGCCTGGAGAATCCTTTCTAAGAAGGATTCTCTCTGGGTCAGGTGGATCCACTCCTACCGCCTCTGTGGGCGTAACTTCTGGGATGCCCCCAAGAAGCACGGTACTGGCTATGCCTGGCGCAATATCCTTGACATGCGGGGCAAGATAAGGGAGTTTATTGTCTCCCAGGTTGGTGATGGCTGCTCTACTTCAGCGTGGTTTGACAACTGGAACCCAGCTGGTCCCCTCTCTCAGTTCTTGTCCCCCCGTAACATCCATGATGCGGGTTTCTCTCTTGACTATAGGGTCGCTGACCTTGTCCACAATGGGTGTTGGGTTCGCCCCCAATGCTGGAGAGACCCCCATCCCGCTCTGATGTCTCACAACGCCCCTAATCTTACCCCGTCTTTTCCTGATAAACTCCTTTGGAGATCTTCTGATGGTAAACTCTTTCCCTTTTCGGTTCGTTCGGTTTGGCACTCTATCCATCCTTCTGATCAGCCTGTTGACTGGTATCACCTTGTTTGGTTCTCCCAGAATATCCCTAGACATGCCTTTATTCTATGGGTGGCTCTTAAAGACAGACTTAAGACCCATGATAAAGTCAGAAGCTGGGAGGCGTCTGCCAACCTCGTCTGTGCTTTCTGTGGAGTCTGTCCTGACTCCCTTCCCCATCTCTTCTTTGAATGCTCTTTCCCTTCCATGGTTTGGCATGATCTTCATCATGTCATTAACTTCTCCTCCCCTTCTGATCGCTGCTCTGATATCATTAATATGTTCAAGCCTATCTCTATGGGTAAATCCATTTGGTCTGTTATACGTAGACTTGTGCTTGCGGGAGCTGTTTACCACATATGGCAGGAAAGAAATAATCGTATTTTTAAAAATAAAAAAAGATTGTATCATGATGTAGTCAAAAAATATTACGGATGATGTACGATGTAGACTGATGACTATTACCATGAAACCTACCCCTAATGTCGTTATGGCTAAAAGGGTTTGGGCCGTCCCTTAATCTTGTGTGTTTCTTTTGCTTTGCCTGCTTTGTTTGCTCTTTTGCAGGATTTAACATGGTTTACTGGTATGTTTATGTTTGTTTTCTTGGTTCCTTTGCTTGTATGGGTTCCTAGGATTGTAATGTTTTCCCTTGGGGCCTGTCCCATTGGGTTTATTTCCTTTTCATAGGTGGGGAGTCCCCAGCCTGCAATTGTATTTATTCTTTTTTAATAAATTTACCGGAGGTGCCGCCCTCTTTTACCAAAAAAAAACCATCACTTCCGCCACCGATAACAGAGCGTTTGGAAGAAGGAAGGATCGTGATTGCTCAAATGAGACGACAGCGTTTGGAAACCTTGCATAAACCTAATCATCGTCAACAAACTCGTCCATTAATGGGTGCCATCTTCTTGAGGTCGGCCTCTAATTCGTTATGGTAATCCCTTCGCAATTCAAACAGCCCTTTCTTCAATCCAATTTCCCCCAAATTACTACCGCCATTATAGGAGCTTGAATTGGTCAAACTGTTGTCTGTTTCGAGCTGGATATCAAATTAGGCCGGCTTGTGGAGCCCACGACAACCTGGTTTGCCGCATTTCTAAGATGATGTGCATAGAGTAATTTGCTAAAACCGCCATTGATGCACCGAAAATACTGAGCACTAAACACCCATTCTAAAGCCTCGTCTTCCACCAACATCGTAACTGATTCAAGAAATTGAAGGTTCCAGAGAATAAAAGTTTTGCATAGGGATAAATCAGGAACCCACAAGCACCGATTACAACAATTAAAATTATCAAATCAATCAAAGCTGATGGAGATTGTTCACATGTAGAAATGGGTGTTCGTTATGATGCTTTTTGTGATTGGCTAACCAGAATTGAGCTATGAATACAGACCATTTGGTTGAATAAATCAAAACCCAGATTCAAATTCAATGGTTTGGCTGATTTTGATTTATCCCTGGTAATATTTGTTCATACGAAATAAGAATCGATCAATTTAAGAAATTTGTGGATTTTGATTTATCCCTAGGTGTTCGTTATGATGATTTCTGTGGATTTTTATTCCTAATAGGAGGGACAGTGGTAAGAGGTGGATGATGGTGAGAGGTGAACGGTGGTGATGGCGGTGGTCGGAGGAGGATGGTGGTGGTAATGGCGGGAGGTAGACGGTGGTCTTCTTTAGAAGATGTGAGAGAGAGAGAGAGAGAGAAAGAGAAAGAGGGGAGAGAGAGACGTATGGGGTGTGTTTTTTTTTAGTTTTTTAATTTAAAAAAATAAAAAGATAAAGATAAAAGAAATAAGAAAAGACAAGAAAGACATTTCACATTGACCTGTGACCTGTCATGAATGAATCCGAAACCCCAAGGACCTATCTGTTAGTTTTTTCAAACCACAGAGACACTGTATGTGGGATATGGATACTTAGAACCTATCTATTAGTTTTCTCAAACCACAGGGACCAAAAGTGTAATTTACTCATTCAAATGCTATATTATACAAATGACATGAATGAAATACATGCACAATATCTAAGTATACAATGATTTAGATATTGTGATACCTATCAAAAAGATATTACACCCAAGTCTTTTTTCCTGAGAACAATCAAAATAAAATTGTATTAACTTCTAACAAATTGTACTATATTTAAATTTTTATGTAATTCCTGCTTAATGTAATTTTATGTTGTTTATTTTTTAACTAATTTACAACCGGTTATAATTTATTATAATCTATCAATTATAGTCTATTTTTTGCAATAAAACAAATAATAATACATAGAAAAATAGAAAGTTCAGTTTTTTCATTATTTCAGCATATCAAAAAATTATTTATAGCAGAATCAATTTCTTTTTGAATTAATAATGTTGTTAAGGGCTCACCATTTTACTACGGACCCATTTAATATGATTGAACATTTACATTCACTAAATGTCTAAGTCATCACCTCACGACAAGATATTTAACCTATTATGAAACATAACTCTATCCACTTTATTAGGCGGAATGAAGTGGGGAGAAGAATTGTCGGTGGCATCCTAGTTGGCACGCATTGCCGCTAGAAAACACCGTCATGTGATGGCGACATGGTCTGGGCGGCAAAGCTCGACGTCATCTCCTTGCTGCTCTTCCCTCTCTCTTGTATCTCTCTTTTGTCTCACCACTCCTTGCCATCACCCTTGGTAGCAAAATTCATGGCAGCACCTAGGCGGAGCTGATGTGGTGTGGTTGCTGGCGATACCACTCTTCAACCTTATATTCAACTAGCAATTAGTTCCTATTAGGGATGACCTAGTGTTGATGAGAAAAAAAATATTTAGCCAGAAAATATACAACTCATTAAGTGTTTACCTTATATGTTAACATTATGTTCAAGTAGTGCAAGCAAGTGCCCAAAAGACAAAAGTAGAGCTTAAGGATGCTTATTACAAGCTTTGGCTGAAGCATGACAATGTTGTTGATGATGTTAGACTTTGTCCATTTTGTTGGTAAGTATTTGAAAAAATATAAGTGTACAACCATTTTTACTGTTTAGTAAAGTGGTTGATAAGTACTTTATTAAATACTATATAGTTTTTATAAACCTTTGTCAGTTAATTTGTGGGGGTATCATTGGATTCCAGTAAATTATTTAAAATTTGGGTTTATTTTACTATTGTGAAGCATGTAACTTTTGTTGAGATGTGGAGTTTGATATCAAAGAGAGACTTATAATGAGAAAATAAGCTTCTAATGAGAAGAGAGGTTTCTAATTAGAGGAGAGACTACTTACTTGAAGAGTGCTTTCTAACAGGAAGCAGGGCTTCGACCAGAAGGAGAGACTTCGGTCTCAAGAGCAGAGATCGATGTCAAGAATAGAGACCATAGTTGAGACAGAGGCTTCAGTTTCGGGAATAGAGATCTCAGTTGTGAGAATAGAGGTTGTTGGCAGAAGAACAACAAGACAAATCCAAAAGAAATGTTATGTACGTTCATAGGTCGGATTATGTCGGTAATGTTATGGGTCAAGTGCAGAAGAAATTAGGTCGAACGATCTCTATAAATATGTATTATTGATTGTAAACCTAATGAAGTCAAAATGTGTTATTGAAGATTATCATTGAATGTTTTCTCTAATTTCACAATGGATGTAGCATGATTACTCTGATCAAGTGAACCACTTAAATTCTTGTGTTCTTTTGTTATTCGTATCTTGATTATCGTATTTGAATTTATTAAAGCATTCTTAATCCTAACAACCTTTTAGAGTGAAAAAGGGTGTCATAGGTATATATTAAGCTATACTTTGGATGATAGCAACTATTGAATGGAATAGAGACATATTATATTGTTGTTTATCCAAAACGGTAACGATAAAGTGGATAAACTAGATTGATGTTATAGTTGGTTTAGTTGTTAAACTATTTTCTTGTCTAGTGGCTTAATTTATAGTTTTACCTTAAATGCTACTCTATTTTGATGTCAAGCTATATTTATTAATGGAAATTATATAGTTGCTATTGTTATGAAATTCAAGATGTTACAATAGTGGGTTACTAGAAAGCATTTGGGCATATAAAACATATTCCAAAACACATGTAGGGAAACCATAGAAATCCAATTTATATGTACCGAGCTTAAGGTGACAACAAAACATTAGACCAAGGTGAGTTTTTTGTTTGATTTTGTAGAATCTAAGACATACGTGAATGCTATATCTTCAAGGCGTGCATAAAATATTGTAATGAACTGAGATGTTATTTAGCCAAGTTCTCAACCATATGGGAAATGTAAAGAGATGTTTCGAAATCGGAAACACGATTAAATTTAGAAAAAAAAAAAAAAAAAAAAAAAAGCTTCTACTACAATATGATGTAAATTTGAGATTTCATCGCCAAAACATTCATACATAATAAGATCAAAGAAAGCACTTGATGTGTTATGAACTACTTTACAACATTTTGTTATTTAATAAGATTAAAGAAAGCTCTTGATGTGTTATAAACTACAATACCACACTTTAAAAATCTTTCCCTTCCATTTATGCACCCATCCGAATTATGCATCTTAGACCTTCACCTTTAAGCATCAAATCAAATGCCTTATTGATTTCAGAAAATGGCACTTCATGTGTTATGAACTTCTCCAACTCAAGTTCCTGCACCATCATCAAATCAACCAAAAACTTGTTAAATTTCAATTCATCATGCTTCCATTCCATTTTATTTATCTATAATTCGACTTTCAAGCAATAATGAGTTACCTTGTTCATATACTTCTCGACCACAGAAGGAATATCCGATCGAGGTTTATAGTTTCCAAAAAATGTTCCCTTCAGAGTCCTTTCATTCAATAGATTCAATGGACTTGTCTTAAAAACAGCATCTTTATGTGGAACACCCACAAGAACCGCAACGCCCCATCCCTGTAAATTTACAATATTTGTTACTGTAATTTGTAATTAAGCATCAAATTATGAGATCAAAAAACCAAAAAGTAAACTCATACATCATGAACACATTCAAAAGCGGAGATCATAGCATCAATATGACCGGTACATTCAACACTCCTGTCAACTCCTCCATTTGTCATCTCTGCAATCACTTCTTGTACTGGTTTCTTGTAATCTTTCGGGTTCACAAACTCCGTCACCCCAAATTTCTTTGCTGTTGAAACCAAAATTTATATATATGAATATCACTATTCATCTTACTGTTTTTATTCACATTTTCAGGCAGCAAAATCTTACCAAGCTCAAATCTGTTGGCATTAAGATCAACACCGATAATCCTTGAAGCTCCAGCAATTCTTGCACCTTCAGCAGCCTGATCACAAACAAATCATTAGCCATTTTAAGCCATAGATGACCCTGTTTTCAGAAAGTTTAAATATCAGAAAACTCACAGCAAGCCCCACAGCTCCCAATCCGAAAATGGCAACAGATGAGCCTTTTTTGGGTTTAGCAACGTTCAAAGTAGCACCAAGGCCTGTAAACAATCAAATTATTTCTGTCAAGAAAATACCGACGACATTAGCAACGGAAGAACGTTGAATTTGATTATGATTTGTGTTTTGTACCTGTGGAGATGCCACAGCTGAGGACGCAAACTTTGTCAAGAGGAGCAAGAGGGTTGATTTTAGCGAGACAACCAACATGAACGACGGTGTATTCACTGAAAGTTGAAGTTCCGACGAAATGGAAAATGGGTTTTCCGTTGATGGAGAATCGAGATTTCTGATCATGAATCATGACTCCTCTATCGGTGTTGATCCTCAGTAGGTCGCACATGTTGCTCTCTTCCGACTTACAATGAGCACACTCTTTGCATTCTCCTGTGAAAACAGGGAGAACGTGATCCCCTGGCTGAAGATCAGTCACTCCTTCGCCAACACTCTCGACAATCCTGTTCACATCAGTTAAATTGCTTAGATTATTATCCTGATTGAAGATTATGACAAACCATTTTTAGTTTTATACAAGAATCAAACATACCCTCCAGCCTCATGTCCTAAAATTCGGGGAAACACAGGATTCTGACCCTGAAAAAGTTCGAAAGCAAAGCTTTAAGATTTGGATTTTTGGGTTTTGAAAAAAAGAAATTTAACCTCGAAACAGGGCTGATATATTACCTTGGCTTCCCAGAAATAAACATCGGTGTGGCACAAGGAGGTGAAGAGGATCTTGATTCGAACTTCCATTTTCTGGGGTGGCGCCACCTCCACTTCTTCAATCACCAGTGGCTTCCCGGCTTCCCACGCCACGGCGGCTGTGACATTTACATTCATCATCGGCAGTCAGAACAGACAGAGTACAAACTTTGGCCACCAGGTTAGGAAAATCACATAAAAAACACTGATATACTTACCTTTGCATCGAATCACCTGGTCAATAGTGGTCGACATTTTTCTTCTAGCTCTTTGATCGCTGAAACAGAGTCTGAAAACAACTTCAATTGGTTTCGTTGAGTGTATGATATAAACCAGTAATGTGAAGCATTGGGTATTTATAGGATGGAATTAATTGAGCTAGTAGGACCCACTAAACGCGATGCTATACCAAAACTATAAACCGGCCACCAGGTTTTGTTTTGCTGGGTTGACATCGATCAAGATTCAAGCCGTTGACAACTTAAACCCACCGTTTAAAGAAAACTAGAAACCGTAAAGCAGCTACTGAGGGGTGGTTTTCTTCTAACCAAAAAAGATTGGGCCCACAAATATTCTTTTATATTTTGATCCGTACAACACCGTTTATGTCGACTTTGTCTATGAAATTCATCCCGTTCAATTCTTGGTGTCACAGGCCGTCACGTGCATTCTAGTCATTTTGCTATTTTGGTTTTTTCTGAATTTTTAGACCAATCTCCAAGCATAATATCGTTTTTTATTATTTTGTGTGTATAAAACATACGAATATTACTTATCTTTAACTCTGATATCAAATTTACATTAAAAATATATATTTTCAATATTCATAAAAAACTTGATAATTAATATTCGATTATTTAATAAATTTATTAAGATAATATATATGACGGGTACCGGTTCGACGATAGAATGCCGAATTAATAATTCGCTAATATTATAACTTATAAGATAATACACTTTTAATATATAAATTAATAATTCCTTGTATAGTATATATTACATGAATGATTTATGAAAGTCCGTTGAAAATGACACAATTCTTTTTTATTTTTTTGTTAAAATCAAATTTTATCTTGAATATCATCTTTAATTTGCCTTATCATTCATTATAAGAACTTCATGTGTTGAAGCTCAACAAGAAATGATTCAATGTGATTGTCGCTTTAATAGCCTCATTTCGCCAAAAGGGGCTCCATGGTAGAATTTTCATCATCAACTTCACCATCTTTATCAGTTTCAATAACATGTCCATAATTTCTTCATCAGTCAACAACTGTGCAACTACATTTTCTTCTGGGTGGTTCAGGACATCTTCCGCATTCATTGCATTACGATAACCCAACTCTATGATCAAATTTCAAAGTTCTTAAGTGCTTTCACCACCCACCTATTCATCGGAGTTTTCAAAAAAAGTCATTTTATCTATCGATTGAAGTTTATAATGACGAAAGCAGCTCACAATTGTATTTACACGAAATTCCATAGTACATGCTGAAATTGCAAGATTCATTGCATCTAACATGTTTATTTTTGTTGGATTTAGTATCACCACATCATAACCCTCCAAAATAATTCTATAAAATCAAGGACAATAATGCATCTTAAAAGCTCGTATAATCCCTACGTTACAAGGTTGAATTTTTGAGGTTGTGTTTGGTGTCAAAAAAAAGTAATTCAACATTTTGCAATCCTTCAAAGGTTTTTGGATGAGCAAGGCAATTATCCATAATCAAGCATATTTTTGTTCCAATCATTTTTATCAAATAGGCAAACATATTCTTTAAATAACACCCCAATCATCTAAGCTTGTTTGTTAGCATAGTACTCACACAGTTCAAATTGTTTATATTCTTGAAGCACCTTGGTTTAGCATGTTTCCCACTAATCCATAAAGAAATTGTCTCTAAACCTTCCTTATTACAGCAAATAATAACATTTACTCTTTCCTTGTGTTGCCCCCCCCCCCCCCATCAAGTTACATTGTTCAAGTTCCATATAAAGATGTCTTCATTTCAAAGTGGTCCGCTTTGTCTATTATGGTTTTTAATTTTTCCTGCATTCCCTCTATTTCAACTGATCCACTCTCTCTAAAATGTTAGAAATTTTAATTTTGATATCTTGCTTTGAACTTTCCAAGCTAA
The DNA here is from genome assembly GCA_023525715.1 of Cichorium intybus. Lineage (NCBI taxonomy): Eukaryota > Viridiplantae > Streptophyta > Magnoliopsida > Asterales > Asteraceae > Cichorium > Cichorium intybus. Next base: position 21,334,925 of record CM042017.1, on the reverse strand, counting down.
CAAATAGAAAAACTAAAGTCTGGAGTATCCGTGGGATATATATCCTTCATGAGCTTTTTTGCCTTATCGATGATTAGTTCACGTGTCATATTCATATGTTCTTGATGTTGAATAATCCATTCATATAGAGATTTTTCTAGGTCAGTAAATTTTGCCTATTTGTATCGCTTAAGATTACCTCATTCGGGAGCAAGTGAGGGAGACTCTGAAGACTGCTTAACTATACTTGATAATGTCCCTTGACTCACATGTAATCATAGTTACTAAGTGTCTCAGCAAGTTAGCAACATTTCTATATTTAGTGTGGTCCTTTTTGTACACATAAAGCATGATTTGTGCATAAAATTACAAAGAAAATTATTTTGTCAAATTTGAGAATTAACTATGAACTAATAAAGTGGGAGGGCTAAAACGAAATATCATTGAATTATATAAGTGATAATTACTGTCATGGCTTATATAGTAATTCAAGATATAAGCTATAATAGAATCCCATGTCGATAAGGAGTACTAACTTGATATGGATTCCACAAGTATAAAAAGATAGGGTTGTCGCCATTTAGAGACACTTTTGTCAAACCCTAAGAAACTTATTGTTGGGATTTTATGTTCAAACTATGATGTTCAAAACATATGATTTTATGAAATCAAAAATAGAAACTTTTAAGTTGAACATAAACATAAACAAGTTTTATTCCCCACCAAAAGATCTTTGACTATATGCATGATAAAAATAATCATAACAACATAATGTTAGAAAGTAGATACAACATTTAATGTCCTTTGGTTTAATCTCTAAGATTGGATTTGTTATCGAGGCAACAACAAAATAAGTTCTTCTCCAATGGAATCCACCACAAGTTGCAACACCCTTACGAATGCTAGTTCTTATGCTTGTGTTCTCACTTTCTCTTAATCTTAAACACCAAACATGATTTTGTTTTCAAGAAAGACAAGTGAAATAGTTAGTTTACTAGTTATTCGTTAAGAAGATGGTGATGAAGATGATAGTAGAAATTCTTGGCCAAGGAGTAAAGAAAAACGAGTTGAACTTTTCAACAATTGACTAACTTATTCACACGCTTGCTTATACCCTTTTAAAGATCTAGTCACAAGATCAAGGAGTACATGCATTAACCTAACATGGAAGCAATTTCCATTAGACCACCTTCACAAGGTTGTGGTGGCGTTAATGCATAGTGAGAGAGATTATCTCTCTCGCTCTCTCTATTTTTTATATTTTATAAACACTCCTTATAGAATATAAATTTCTTATTCTTTTATTACTTCTTAAACTTTTAAATGACATATCGATATGTGTGTGTGTATATATATATATATATATATATATATATGTGTGTGTGTGTGTGTGTGTGTGTATGTGTATGTATAGATAAAATACATATTATTTCAACACTTGAAAGATAATAAAAGAATTAAGGCAATATTATTATACCATTTAACCATTTAAATGATATATAAATATTTACACTAAATATCTATAGATTTATTTTATTAATGTTGGATTAGGTGTCTAAGCCATGACTAATAATTAGTATTTATCTAATTAATAGTAGCATAGTCCATTTGGGTTGCCCTCATAGTTGGAGGATTGGCAGAAAGTCCGGTAGAGAGAAAGGCTGATTTATTATGTGATTAATAAATCAATAGAAATTAAATAAATAGTTTATTAATATATTTAAGTGATAATATATTAATTAGAAACTATAATAATTAATTAGAAATTTTTCTGGAATTAATTGGAATTAATTTGGCAGTTAAATTGATTAATTAAGGTGTAGGGACTAAAACTGTAATTATTCAATAGTTGAGTAAGTGACAGTTGAGTGAGTGAGAGTGGTGGTCGAAATTATATATGGAAATATATTTATTTTCGATTTTGATAATGAGGATAAAAGGGTTTGAATTATTAAGATAAAGGCTTATCTTAATTTGAATTTAAAAAGGTTTATCTTTAAGGTTTATCTGATCACCATTTGGAGCCTATAAATAAGGAGGCTCACCCTAACCCTAAAGCCACGATTTTTGAAGCTCTCTAAGAAGGTATTTTCGGCCAACAACTCCAAGCTAGGGTGTGACTATATTTGAGGCAAGAGGTTTCTGTTGCTTTGCTTCCAAGATTCACTAAAGGTTGGTTTTTCTTGATATTTCTTTTTAGTTTTTTTTCTTTCTGGCCTTTTAGGAATTGTTATATGTTTAACTAGAAGAAAAACTTAGATCTATATAGGTTGCATATGAACTTAGGATTTTTAGTTCATAGTTGCAGAAAACCTTTCAGTGGTATCAGAGCTTTGGTTGTTTTTCTTGTTAAATTGCTATAACTGCTTTCCTTGTAATTAGGGTTTATAGTCTCTAAACCCTAATTTTGGGCAAATCGACAATTAGGGTTAGGGTTTTGAAAACCCTATCCCCTCCCTTAAATTTGGCGATTTTTTGTGGATTAGTTTAAAAGATATTCTATTTTTGGTAACTTTAAATTGTTTAAAAGATAAACCTTAAAACCTTTTATCCTAAAATCGAAAATTAAGGGATTAGGATAGTTTTTAATTAATTTGATTAATTTGATAAAACCTATCTACATTTGAATTAATTTAATTAATTGGTAATTAAAAGATAATACAAGGATTTAATTTAATTTTAAATTTAATTGTTTAAATTGGCGAAAATTAAATAGATAAATCCTAAAATATTTTAAAAAGTTTAAAATATCAAATTTAATTAATTTAATTAATTGGTTAATTAAAAGATAATTAAAATCGATTTTAAGGTTTAATTTAATTTTAAAATTTAATAGCTTAAATCGACAATAAATTAAAAGATAAACCAGAAACAATTTTTTAAAAGGTTTAAAAAATTACATCTTATATATATTATAACTAGGAAGTTATCATTATATGTATAAGATTAAAATGGTTAGTTAAATCATTAGTAGGCCTCATTCACGAAGCTGATCTATAAAGTAGGTATAAGGAGACTGCCTATAAAATGGCGGTCTAATGGGTGAACACTCTCGCCCACCGCTCGCCTGATCAGTGGAGGGTCGTTAGCCGAACAGGTTTGATAGGACCACCTAATAATCACTAAAAGTATAATGATTCAAAGTACTAGAACACTTAATAAAACCCAAATCTAGTTACTTTAGGAAAAATGTGAATTGGTGCTAATCCATGAAATTGCACATTGCACTTTATGAAACATTGGTGGAGCGTGTGTGGTTTACCGGCACGCCAATAGGGATTCATAAAGAGTTGCAATGGGTTTCCCGGGTATTATCATTGTTGATGGAGCGTGTGTGGTTTACCGGCACATCAATTAGAGATGATAATTAACCCGAGAGTACCAAGCTAATTTGCATGGTTATTCACATCCAGTTTGTGATCCTCGGCATCCCAGTCACAAACAGTGGGGCACATCCGAGATTAAACATGCCATTTAAAAGTTTAATGAATCTCATCAGAACTAGGAATTTCATAAGATGAAATTGATAAGTGTTTATCTACCTTAATGACCATTATGTTGTGATTACGGCATCCCTCTTCATACCATAGTTGAGGTATTTTGGATCCTAGCCTTATTAAATAACATATTGGGTAATTATTTAAAAAGGACCAATTAAGCTAATAAATTCTATTTTCTTTTATAGATGTCAAGTGTCAATTCTCCTCCTTCTCCTCCTTCACCCACTTCTGAAAGCCTCAGAATGCACCTGCTTATTATGGAAAGGCTGACTGGCCTCAACTGTAAAGAATGGCTTCGCAATTGGAGACTGGGTCTCGGCATTGCTGGCAAGCTACACCTCACCGAGTATCCGATCCCAGTTCCACCGGAACAAGTCATCATAAAAGGTTCTTATGATGAATCCGAAGAGATTCATGACCTCATGCTGTCAACCATTGACCCCGCATTCCGCAAGGATTTTGAATCCTTGGGGCCATATGAGTTAATGCAACTGGTTGAGGAAAAGTTCCAAAAACCAGTCGAAGAGGAACGAACCAGGATCTTCAAAAGACTTGCAGAGTGCAAGCTGAAAGCAGGAAGTAGCATCAATGCGCATGTTCTTCAGATTGAAGCGTACATAGGCGAATTGTATAAACTTGGTTATCCCATGAGTCAGGAGGAGAGTGTTAACATCCTGCTCACGTCGCTGACAAATGAGTACGATCTGTTCATTCAGACGTATAGAAAGGAAGACCAGAAAAAGACCCTCATGGAAATGCGTCCACTGTTGACTTTATACGAGTCACTATTGGACAGGCATAGCTCCAATGGCTCAACTACTTCTGGATTAAGTCCAGTAAAGAGACGTAACAAGAAACGGTCAAGATCGACTGGACATGTCTCAAACTGGGAATCCGCTAAATCGGATACAGTCACGGGAAGATTGGAAGACGCTCCAACTCTTTTGAAAGCTCAGGTATATCTAAAAACCTCAAAACTCCTGTTCCAAGATTTCTTGATACATAATGTGACAGTCGCATTTTGGATTGTATGCAGGGAATCAAGAAGGCACGGGACTCTAGCGCATAGGAGCACATTTGGATTGGATCTCCAACTCGTGCAGTTTTGAAGTTTAGATAGATATTGGAATATTGTTATTAGTCTTTAGTTGTATTTCGACATTGTCTATTACATTGTTCAAGGATTTTGTTTTAATAAAATTGTCATTTTCTTTTCAACACCTGTTGTCTAAAATTGTCCTTGAAATGTTATATGAATGTGTTGAATGTATGATATCCGAAATGTTTTGAAATCAAGAATTGTGTCATTATGATTGTTAATACAAATGTTATAAGAATCAATTCAACCAAAGGTCCAGTTGGACAGGACCTTGGAATCATTTGACTTAGAGTCACTTGATGAATTGAGTTCTTAATGTGCCAAGAAATGAATCAACCAAAGGTCCAGTTGGACAGGACTTTGGAATCATCTGACTTGGAGTCAGATGATGATTAAGTTCTTTATAAAGCACATGTGGCAAGAAATGAATCACCCAAAGAACCAGAGGATAGGATTTTGGAATCAGTTGACTTAGAGTCAACTGAAGATTGCAAGTCTTGAACAAAGTCATAATTTTACATAGATATGTAAAAGACATTGAGATTAAGAGCAACGGACACACCGGTTGCTGTGTATTGCTAGAATCTTGATATAGAACACAATTGTTTGTACTTCACAATATTCATCATTCGGTATGACGAATATGACTTTGCTTACTGGATAAGCGAATTGAATTGAAACCTTGAACAGTTCAAGGACTTCAAAGGAAGTGCAAGTTCCACAGAACCTGAGCGATAACATAAACTGAGAAAAAGGTTTCACAGTTCATTCTCTTCCAAGAGCATTAATGGTTATAATGTGTCTTAAGGAAGATAATGGAGCATTGGTCGAAACAGTTCGATCCTCGATGTATAAGATACATTGCAAATTAGTTGAACTCTATACCAGTCAGTCCATATAAACCATATTCCGACCACATCCTAGACTAAGTAGGTCTTGCAGACACTGTCTGATATGTAAAGCTGGGATTATCCTACTTGTACATTGAAACTCCAGGGTCCTGTAGTGTTCGTCTGAACCTCATGACTAGCCTGAACCTGATCAGCAATGTCGTTTCGTTGGCTATCCCGCTGCAACTCTAAAAGAATAGCTCTTTTAGAAAGAACTCATGTTTTAAGGAAACAGTGGGAGTTGGGACAGTCCTGAATGAGTTCATGATTAGCCAAGTGGAAGAACCTTTAGTCATCACTAGGCTTGGAGCAGAAATCAGATTTCTGTTCTACAACTGACATAATCTTCTCTTGACCAGTAGTATTGATCACCATCATAAGTAGTTATGATTGGGGTGACACACCGATTGGTGGTAAAACACTATAGTTAGTACGGATTCACAATCCGACTATTGGGAAGCATTGGTGAGCCCGGTTGCTACCAAACAAGAGAACCTCAGGGCGAGACACAGTCTATGTGAAAATTTTGATTGATTTTACACCTGGTCTAAAAAAACCAGTGGGAGTAACTGAATCATCAAAAGAAAGAAACATGGACAAATACATACCTTCAGAACATCTGGTTGAGTGAGACGATACTCAGAGTCCAGTAATTGATTCCGGGAGAAGTAATCTCAATAGAGGATGGAATCTGAAAGAATACTGTACGGTACATTGTGAATCGTTAGTGGAGCGCGTGTGGATCACCGGCACACTAATAGAGACTCACAAAGAGAGTCCCGGTACAAAGGTGAATAGTCCCGGGTTTCGTCCCACGGGCATCTCGCAAGAAAGGATATTCAGATTCTCAAAAATATGCCAAAGGATTGGATTTGAGAAAGGACTGAAAGATTTCCATTAAAATGTCAGAAAGGTTTGGATTCTCAAAATGTGCCATAAGTCCTGGATTTTGTGAATAGCCTATAACCGTGTCAAAGCCAGTGGGAGTCGCCGTTATCCACTATCCCCACATGTGGGATAAATAATGGTTCTAGGAAACGTCTCTTTTCATTACGAAGTGTAATGACTTGGTGTTAAGAGACGGATCGCTATGAAAGCCTTAATAGAAATACGGCATACTCAGGTGGTTGTAAACGTCTATGAGATAGATCCAGATTCTGCCAAGATGATCTTGATGAGATTCAAGATGCATAGACTTAGGAAACGTTTTTCTTGTCATTGCAAAGTGTGATGACTTGGCATGAAAGAAATAAAGAAGGTGCAACATACTCATGTAATTCACAGTCATCTATTGGAAAGATGAAATCACCAGTATAGACCTAGTCATTGTAAGCATGATCTTGATAAGATTCAAGATGCACGAGAAAAGTCTCCGAAAGGAAAATAGTTTTTCGAAAATCATGACACAAAGGATTATAAATAATCCTTGGATTCCGAAAGGGTTTGGAATAGGATTAGATCGGGTTCCACAAGTTTTGGATCGATCATAAAGTCATGAACATGTCCTGATAACTTAATGCTTAGGGCATAGTAAGTTGGATTCAGGACATTGCCTGGCTGGGAATACTGGATGGATTGGTTGAACAAAAGTGAGAATTCATTAGGAAATGATTAGGGTGAAAGTGATAGTATTAATTTGATAGATTTTCAAAGTGGTAATTATTAACATCGGGACATGATGTTAATGGACTTCATGGTTAAAGAATCTCGTTGGTATTCTGATGGAGCGCGTGTGGTTTACCGGCACATCATAACACCTCGAAATAGTCTTAGGGTGCAGTCAAGTAGACTAAAGACCCCAGAACCATAGGAAGTCACAGTACACATTACCGAAATGGAGTTAGAAGGGAATTTGACAGGATAACTTATTGAGATGTTATCGGATGAGCATCTGATTGGATCATCTGCAATAAAGTGTATAAGTATAAGATACTTTGGATACATAGGAAGAGTGTAAGGTTCATAATGCCATAGCTGTAAAATTAGAATCGAAAGTTTAAAAGAAACTTTGAAACCGATAATAGTGTATGACAAGGTCCGACCTGGTGATTACCTTGTGGAGACTCGGTAATGAGCAAGAGTAGCTGCCAGTCAGATCTTTATGTTTCGCGTTCGCATGTTTTACTTCCCGAATAATTTAATTATTCAGAAAGGTCCACAGTCGCTCATACTTTGGGAAGTAAGTATTGAATCAAGACTGTCATGAATTGATTTGTAGACTGTCTAAGGAGTTAGATATAGCAATAGGATTGCTACAACATTCATGAGTACTTAGAAATAGAGATTTGAGTATTGGATAAACCCACGCTCAATAGATTGCTTCATGGATTATATCACAAGCAATGTTTGAGACGATAATATCTTATGATCTTGAAGCAGAGAGATATGAGTTATAATTTACAAGGCAGTTGTTCATTGATAATACGAAAATGCATCGGTAACTCGATGTTATAAAACGTGTTGTTGTGGATGATTTGACTGGTAAAAGATATAAGCATATGAGTCAAAGCTTATTCATTCCTTGACCCTAATGGGAAACAGATATCTGTAGGCCTCTCGATGATTTTGAAGTTGACTGAAGTGCTGGCCAGCCTGGACTAAATTGATGTGTTCAATTAGAAGTTCTAAAGTCATAAGCAGAATCGAAAATCGGGAAATAGAGTATCGGACAGAGATTGATCTCAATCCATGTATCGTGTCTGAAAATATCTTGTTGGACGAAGGATCATATGATCACTTATCTTTGGACAGAACTGACTAGGTCAGAGTTCGGCAGCGGTTTCTAGGAAGCTACAGTTGCTAAATTAATTAGAGGTTAACTTGGTAATTTTAGTCATAGACTTATCCAAGTGGGAGACTGTTGGATTAGGTGTCTAAGTCATGACTAATAATTAGTATTTATCTAATTAATAGTAGCATAGTCCATTTGGGTTGCCCTCATAGTTGGAGGATTGGCAGAAAGTCCGGTAGAGAGAAAGGCTGATTTATTATGTGATTAATAAATCAATAGAAATTAAATAAATAGTTTATTAATATATTTAAGTGATAATATATTAATTAGAAACTATAATAATTAATTAGAAATTTTTCTGGAATTAATTGGAATTAATTTGGTAGTTAAATTGATTAATTAAGGTGCAGGGACTAAAACTGTAATTATTCAATAGTTGAGTAAGTGACCGTTGAGTGAGTGAGAGTGGTGGTCGAAATTATATATGGAAATATATTTATTTTCGATTTTGATAATGAGGATAAAAGGGTTTGAATTATTAAGATAAAGGCTTATCTTAATTTGAATTTAAAAAGGTTTATCTTTAAGGTTTATCTGATCACCATTTGGAGCCTATAAATAGGGAGGCTCACCCTAACCCTAAAGCCACGATTTTTGAAGCTCTCTAAGAAGGTATTTTCGGCCAACAACTCCAAGCTAGGGTGTGACTACATTTAAGGCAAGAGGTTTCTGTTGCTTTGCTTCCAAGATTCACTAAAGGTTGGTTTTTCTTGATCTTTCTTTTTAGTTTTTTTTTCTTTCTGGCCTTTTAGGAATTGTTATATGTTTAACTAGAAGAAAAACTTAGATCTATATAGGTTGCATGTGAACTTAGGATTTTTAGTTCATAGTTGCAGAAAACCTTTCAATTAAATCATCCCATATGGATTAATTATATACCTCATTTTACACATAAATGATAAGCACAAGTATTATATCATTTTATCATAAATCCAATTCATTAAGATAAAATTATCATTTAGGTGTGTAACCTGTTGTGGGTGCGACCCTTTAGGATCACATGTTATTAGAAATATCATTATTAGATCATAATTATGTAGATCCGACAATCTCCCACTTGCACAAGTTCACATCAAATAATGATACCGACAGTCGTAAATGTTTAGCAACATTTCACTGCTCCTAGTAACATATAACATAGTGCCATTCACCAGCACCCAATTCCTTAGAGCCCCCAATGGCTTCATTTGGTGTATAATGCTATATATTAGGTATCACTTTGTTATTTGACATCATGTTGAACATGAGACATAGATATCTATCATTCTTATATATGTTCAACTTTTGATCAGGCACCTGATCTGTCCAACTCTTAATACATAAGAGGAACAAAATCCGATCTTGACTGTATATTGCCTTCATGCAGTTCATACTATATCTAATGATGGTTTTGATGGTTGCCTACTATTTCAAGAACAACGATTTACCATATCAATGCATATCATTCTCTACACTTAAGCCTCAAATATGTATATAAGGTCTAAGGATACAAAGATAATACATTGATTCAAGAGCCACTCATGACAATGATCCATGAAGTGATCTTGAAGCGGGTCAAGTCCTGTAATTGTTCCCTAACAAGGACCTATGAACTTGGTTGTAACACTTTTCCATTTTCATCTTATAAAAATCTACCAATCCAATTCATATTATTTTCATAGTTGCTCCCACAATTATGATTGGCTATGGACATTTAGAATCATTAGATTTTCAAGGATTGAATATGCTAATATCGAACACAACAAGTATTAATGAATATATCATATCACATATATCTAATTCAATACGATACTTTGTTACTTGCAATGTTCCAATATCCACATGCTAAATTCAAATTAAATCTCATTACTAGAATAATGAAGTCATATAGCTCAAGCCCGACCCTTCAAGCTTAGCCTATAAAGGATCTTTGTAAATGGGTTTCCCAAATTTGATTTATAAATTTCTTGCAAACTAGTATTTCTCCTTCTTTAATTCTATATTTAGTTAAATTTCTGGAGTGAGATCTTGGTGTTCCATTGTGACTTATGATTATCAACCTTTTTGCATATCATTATAGCCATAAAGCTTTCCAGGTAATCATGGATGGAGGGAATAAACCTAGCTTTTGAAGAAACTTCTCAATCCAAGCATCTTCTTTTTGTAGATTCTTAAGCAATAATTGTATTCTTAATTTTGTAGAAAATTATTCAATATTGCTTCGCTTGGAACTCTTTCTAATGAAATACTTATTTATTTAAAATGAATCTTATGCACAAGTGGGTGTAAAACAAGGGAAAAAAGAAGGGGTCCCAAGGGGTGTAAAACAAGGGCAAAAAGAAGGGGTCCCATGGAGTAGGAGCTTTCAATTGTCTCGAATCTTATGCACATGTGGGTGTAAAACAAGGGCAAAAAGAAGGGGTCCCAAGGGGTCGCTTTGTTGTACCCCAGTGGTGGACCATATATGGGTCTGTAAACCATTCTTAGACCGATTTGTTATAGTATTTATTGATGACATACTTATATACTCAAAGAACAGAGAAGAGCATGCGAGCCATCTGTAGACAGTCCTTGAAACTTTGAAGCGAGAACAGCTGTATGCAAAGTTTTCCAAGTACGAGTTTTGGATGCGAGAGGTGTAATTCCTTGGACATGTCGTGTCTATCCGAGGTATAAAAGTCGACCCGTCAAAAGTTGAAGCAGTGATGAAATGGGAGCCACCCAAGACGCCAACAGAAGTTAGAAGTTTTATCGGACTTGCCGGGTATTACCGGAGATTTATTCAAGATTTCTCCCGTATAGCAGTGCCACTTACACGACTAACCCGGAAAGAAGAGAAATTTAGATGGCAAGAAGAACAAGAAAGAGCTTTCGCTACATTAAAAGAGAAGTTATGTAATGCGCCTGTCCTTACGTTACCAGATGGGACAGAAGATTTTGAAGTATACAGCGATGCCTCGCATCGGGGGCTTGGCTATGTGTTGATACAGAGAGGGAAGGTTATAGCATACGCTTCCAGACAGTTGAAAGACCCAGAAACAAAGTACACAACCCATGATTTAGAGCTTGCAGCGATCGTATTTGCCTTGAAGATTTGGAGACATTACTTGTATGGTACAAAGTGCAAGCTATTCACTGATCACAAGAGTTTACAGTATGTGTTCACTCAAAAAGAGTTGAACATGAGACAGAGAAGATGGCTAGAGTTGATCAGTGACTATGATTGCGACATTGTATACCATCCAGGTAAAGCAAATGCAGTAGCAGATGCATTGAGTAGAAAAGTTCCTGAGAAAAGAATCAAGGCAAGATCGATGCGGATAGAATTAGTGTCCAGTATTATAGAACAGATTAAAGTAGCCCAACAAAAAGTTGAAAAGAGCGGAGATTTAAAAGATGAGAAACTAGGAAAAGACATGCAGTTTGAAACGAACAGTCAAGGATTGAAGACTTTTAGAAACCGCATTTGGGTACCGAAAGCAGGAGGTTTGAGAAAGCTAATTTTAGAAGAGTCGCATAAGTCAAAGTATTCCATACATCCAGGGAGTACCAAGACTTATCAAGATCTTAAAAGACAGTATTGGTGGCCTGGAATGAAGAAGAGAATAGCTAAATATATCTCCAAGTGTGTCATCTGTGCACAAGTCAAGGCGGAACATCAAGTCCCGCATGGAGATGCCCAGTCCTTGCACATTCCAGCAGGGAAATGGGAAGATGTAACCATGGATTTCATTGTGGGGTTACCAAGAACGAGAAGAGGTTATGATTGTATATGGGTTATAGTGGACCGGTTGACAAAGAGTGCACTATTTCTAGCCATAAGAGAAACTACTCCACTGGAGAAGTTAGCCCAATTGCACATAGATGAAGTGTTAAGAAGATATGGTGCACCGTTGTCCATCGTGTCAGATAGAGACCCCAGATTTACCTCTAATTTTTAGAGAGCTTTACAAGAGAAAATGGGGACGAAAATTCAGCTAAGCACAGCGTATCACCCACAAACAGATGGTCAGAGTGAGCGAACCATTCAGACAGTAGAAGACATGTTACGGTCATGTGTGATAGATTTTAGAGGTAGTTGGGACGAGCACTTGCCACTAGTGGAGTTTGCATACAACAACAGTTACCATTCTAGTATTAAAATGCCACCCTTTGAGGCATTGTATGGTAGAAAATGCAGAACTCCTTTATGTTGGTTGGAGGCGGGTGAGACTAAGCTTACAGGACCAGACATTGTTAGAGTGACCAATGAAAAGATTGGAGTAATTCAAGCCAACATGAAAGCAGCACAAGACCGACAAAAGAGTTACTCGAATCTGAAGAAGAGACCGTATGACTTGCAAGAAGGAGATTTGGTGATGATAAAAGTGTCGCCGTGGAAGGGTGTAGTCAAATTTGGCAAAAGAGGAAAGTTGAGTCCAAGATACATCGGACCTTTTAGAATTCTGAAGAGAGTGGGATTGCAAGCGTTCAAGTTGGAATTACCACCAGAACTTAGCGGAATACATGATACCTTTCATGTATGCTACCTGAAGAAACTTTGGAAAAAAAGAGCTAGTTATACCGTATACAGACTTGAAGGTGGAAACTCCTAGCAAGCTGATTGAAGAACCTGAAGCAATCCTAGAAATGCAGACCAAGAAGTTAAGGAATAAAGAAATTGACATTGTTCTAGTCAAGTGGAAGCACCCATTAGGGTCAAACCTAACTTGGGAGACATTAGAAGAGATGAAGAGAAGATATCCAGATTTCATGGATTACGAAAAGATTCCGAGGACGGAATCCGCTTAAGGAGGGGTGACTGTAAGAACCCGCGAAAAAGTTGTAAAAAGGGTAAAATGGTCTTTTGACACATTATAAGACCATTATGTAAAATAATATGTTGTTATGAAATAAGAATGAAAGAAATAAGAGTTTATGTAAAATTTGGAGTTTTACCGCGTGAATAGTAAAATTTGACAAAAAAGGACAAAATGGTCATTTGACATGGAAATGACCAAAATGTCAAGAAAATGTCATGTTAGAAGTTAATGGAACTCTGTTTGCAAGGTTATGGGTCTTAGGACCATTTTTGTAGAGAAGTGGAAAGAGTAGGGACTAGAATGTAAATATTTTATAAAATTAAAATATAAATAAGAGAGTTAATCAACTCTTATCTCCAGAAGATCATAGAAGAGTCCAGAGAGAGCGAGAGAAAGTACATGAAGAACACGAACGATCAGGAAGAATTGTACGAATCAAGTTCCAAGTTTGAAGATTTAAGCTTCAAAAAGTAAGAGATTATATGTTCCAAGCTTATTTCATCCAAGTTCTTGAACGAGAATCGTGTACTTGATTTCTGATTTTCTGGAAGTCATGATTCCAGTGAAATCATCTAAACTATCTTGCTCAAAATCATCAATTTAACATGTTTAGTGATGAATATGTTGAATTCCAAGAAAAATATGATTTTGGTTCAAGAACATCAAGCCACGGGTTTGGAAGAATAAGTGATTTTGATGAGTCTAATAGGTTAGAAATGATGAAAGAAACTTGTATCCACAAGTAATTCGATGGAATTGATGATTTGATGCAAAAATGATGAAATGGGTTTTTAGCTCAAGAACCCTAGAAATGGGTTAATGAGTTGAAACTGATTTCACATGGTTCAAATGGTTTTGTTAAGTTAAAAATGTTATAAAAGAAACAAAAATCAGTTCATAAGCTTGAAAATTCAATAAATGGGTTTTTGGTGAAAAATGAGAATTTCGGAAGAATTTTCAAGTTTATAAAGATGATTTGATGATTTTGAGGTTTAAAGTTAAGTATAAGTTGGTATTTAGGGCCTGGAAATGACCCTAAACTAATTAAGTTAAGTATTAAGAGCTTAATGGGGTGAATAGTGGAACTGCAGTTTGAAAAATCGCCAAGAATAACAACGTACTTATGATCGCGACGCGACCAAGCCCAGGGTCGCGACGCGACCTCGCGGCAGGAAGACTGATCAGCTTCTGTCCAATTTTTAAGATTTGAACTCGGTGCTAGACATGTCCGTTTGGTCTATAACTCATACCATAGCCTTAAAATGGTATGAAACCATGTGGAAAATTGTTAAATTCAGAATACGACCATCGCGGCAAAAGTACTGTAGCATGCAGTGGCTAAATCTTAAGTTAATGTCATAACTTGATTTTTTTTGATTTGAGCTAGACTTACTCGATTAACTTCAAATTTGGAACATAGGTCTATTATGGCCTAAGACTTCATAGAAAAGTGTCGGAACCGAAATACGACCTCCCGAGGACACTGTAGCCAAATACGCGTATTTCGGAGAAAATTATAAAATGAGTATTAAAGGTTATACATTTGTTATGACCTGTAGTTGTGTCATATGAGACTCTTAAGTTATAGAGTCAGATGTAGTATGTATTAATTGAGTAAATATATATGATACTTGTATAGGTGGTGCTTCCAATACCATTGAGCACGGGAAAGGAAAAGAAGTACGTGAAGCTTAGTGAACCATAGCAGAACCAAGGTGAGTTTTATGAGGATTTCTCTAGTACATAGCAAAATGATATTTTCAGAAAAATGAGATTTCCAAATATTTGCAAATACTAAAATTTGGAAACAGTTTTGAAAGTAGCTCTAAGAGCTAAGTGTTTAAAAGGGATTGTAAAGAAGTTCCGTTTTTAAAGAAGTGTAGTTTGTAAAGTTTTGAAAGAAGCTCCATATGAGAGATTAAAGATATTGAAGTTAGTCTTGAAAGTATTTTTGATTATGAGTTTAAAAGTTTATGAATTTATTATAAATTGTGTCCCATTTGACCAATTTGAGATGAAATGAAGAAAGTAATGAGATAAGAACTAAAGCTAAGAAAGTAATGAAAGTCAGTTGTCCGGACTAGGATCACCCACATAATCGGGAGATCTAAAGACACTACTGGGGTGGTACCTCCCGTCGCGAAGTAGTTGTCTAGCTTAGCATAACCTTGTGATTGGATCTGTTCCAAGTCACGAAGGGGAGACAAAGATAGCATAACCTTGCGGGCAGATCTGTTCTGTCCCGCGAAGGGGAGTTAGTAAAATGAATTAAACTAAACTAATTCATGAGTTTCAGTTGGTCACAAGTAAATGAGAAAAGAAGCAGTTTTAAAAAAGAAAGCAGTTTTAAAGAAATAAATCAGTTTTAAGGAAGAAAAAAGTTTGAGAAAAGAAGCAGTTTTTAAGAAAGAAAGTATTTTGAGATTTGTTATGAAAATAAGTTTTAAGCAGTTTACTTGTTTATAATTCAAGTTTTGAGCAGAAAAGTTTTGGGTCTAAAATCCATATTACTCACGAGACTTTATGTCTCACGTATTATTTTTTTTAAATGCTATGTACTTAGGTGAAAGGAGCAGGAGTTGAAGTTGGGACCAATGTATATACAGTAAGTTTAAATTATGGTTTTCTGTGTGCAGTCTGTAATACCCCTTGAGAATAAGATTGTAAAAAAAAAATTAAATGACTTTTTCATAGCCACGTGCTGTAAAATATTATGTAACATAAACTGTATTAAATCACAGTTTTGAGAAAGGGGTGTTACATACCCAACCCCGGAGTGGTCGAAGATGTTGTTTAAAAGTGTGGTGATACCATCATCTTTCCCCCATGTAGCCAAAAGTATTATTCAAAAAAACAAAAGTTTGAACCTCGAAAAAAAAAAAAACTAAAATCCCAAAAAATCCCTTGAAAATGTGTAGGAAAATTTTCTAGGAATTTCCTACACAATTTAACGCGTGTCACTAATTCCTTGGAAATGTGTATGAAATTACGGGAGAATTCTTAGGAAATTAAATTTGTTTTTCATTTATTAAGGTTCAAAGGTCTTTTTTTTACGTTATGACATATTATGTACAAGTTTTTTTTTTTTTTTATATATTTGATACTTTTATCTCACCAAATTATATATATGTGTATACTATCGAATTTCATTAATCAAAGCATCAATTATAATATATTAAATAATAGCATTTGATGGAGTACACGTACATAAGAAAGTGTATATTACGTATAAGTATTATTATATTTATTAATACACATATTAAAAATAAAAACATGTCAAATAATAATAATAATTATAAAAGTAATAATACTAATAACAATAGAAATGATATTTAACTAAAAAATATAAGAGTAAATTATAATTTTGGTCCCTGTGGTTTACGTCAAGTTACAATTTTGGTTCTAGTTTTGAAAATCTTGCATCGATGGTCCCTCTGGTTTCCAAACATTTCACTTTTGGTCCCTGTGGTTTCTAAATCGTTCACTTTTGGTCTCTCCCTCTGTTATTGTTTGTGTAAACCATAAGAACCAAAATTGAAAGATTTGTAAACCATTGGGACCAAAAGTGAAAGATCTAGAAACCACATGGATCATCGATGCAAGATTTTTAAAACTAGGAGCAAACTATAATTTAGTGTAAACCGCAGAGACCAAAATTGTAATTTACTCAAAATATAATATTTTCCTTCTTTAAAATGTAGATAAAGCTTTTATAATATATATAAACGCATATTAGGATTCCAATCTTCCGAGGAACTTCCAACGACGGAGGGTTGCGAGGCGTTTCCGAGGAGCCTGAAAATTCACGCGTTTTGTGAGGAAGTACCGAGGAACCGTATAAACAGGAATTTCCGAGTAGGTAGGACTTGCGATTAATCAGCACACTTAGAAAACAAGACGAAATTCTTTCTATTCTCCTGCTTCCGGCCTCTCGCTTAAACCCTATGTTAACGCTGCTTCATCACTAGCAATTAAGAGCTCCGACAACCTCCATCTATTATCGTCACCACTAGCGATTGCAGCTGTTGGTAACACTGCTTCACCACCGTTCGCAGGTATGCTCACTTGTCCATTCAGATCTAGATCTTGAGCCTGGTTATTTCATTTTTTCTGCCCTAAACATGGTTTATTTGAAGTAATCTTTGCACTAATATTTAAATTATCATCTTAGTTAAATTAGAGTAGGATAATATCCTACTACCACGTTACAGAAAAGGAGTCCACACTTGTGTCAAAAAAAGGTGAAAACGGGTTCATCCCTTAATCCTAAAAGACACAAATCACACAATCTGTAAAAGAAGACGATATAGTTTAAAATGTGGGGGTCCTATGGTTAATAAGTATGACTTGTAGGGAAATAGTGTCTTAGGTCTTATAGCAAACATTTTTACATCAACACACCACCATAAAAGTATATCACCCAACGCCTCGATAGAAAAATAGGTCAATACTTTGGGTACAACATAGTAGAAAAAATTAAGATTTTTAAAACCAAACTCCATTAGTAGTTCAAGTATACAATGAAGAAAAGTACGAAATGCATGTAGTAGGAAATATATATATGCATTTTTTATGGAGCTATTGTGAATCCCTTCGGTTATCATGTTTAGATTTTGATGTTCAACATGTATGGCTTAATCTGTCCATGTTCTTGGTTTGGGACATTATATTAATATGCATGTTTGGTTAGTTATGCGCAACAGACAACAGTATAAGCAATATTTTTCCAATGTCTTTAATTTTCGCAATTTACTTGCGGTTATATATGATTTTTCTTTGGTAAGTTAAAGAAAGTACTAATTACCAAAACATTTATGTATATGTCCATACCATTTATTAGTAATATTTACGACCTTTATTAGTAGGTAATGGAGAAAACCAAACAGGACAAGTACATAACATTTTTAATGGCATGAAACTTCATATTTTTGGACAACTCATGAATAGAAGTGATATCAGTTTTTATTGTGAGTCATAAAAAGATTTAAGTGATCTAAACACATGCTCTATAAATTTACATCCTGTACACTTATTTGTCACAAGAATAAAAAGACAAGAGTTGGAGGAAAGACTAACTGTTATGGAAAACTATAAAGTACAATACTATAATTGATAAAAAAAATAAAATGTGTTGCTATTATATATAAAAAATGATAATATGTTGCTG
Source organism: Cichorium intybus (assembly GCA_023525715.1). Classification (NCBI taxonomy): domain Eukaryota; kingdom Viridiplantae; phylum Streptophyta; class Magnoliopsida; order Asterales; family Asteraceae; genus Cichorium; species Cichorium intybus. Next base: position 21,316,718 of record CM042017.1, on the reverse strand, counting down.
TTGAGAATAAGAAAATGCAAGTACATTCCATATATTGCTAAAATTGTATGTTAAAAGGGAAAAATATATTGAAAATTTTCTTAAATAATAACGAATATTCATGGACCTGGAAATGTGAAAAGTGTGAACTGCTTTTTAAAAAAAGGACCTTAACTGCAAGAGAGTTTTTGTGGGACCTAAACCACAAAATTAGCTAAACTTGAAGACCACAAACGTAATTTACTTTAAAAAATAGTTGTTACACTATTTTCAATTGAGCACAAGTCTGTTCTTTCATTCATGCTTTTTCAATTGAACATGTTTCTTAATACTTCTCCTGGACAAGTTATCAAATAGACGAACCCATGTCATCTCAAACATATTTCTTTAATTTTCTTATTTTGCACCATCGTTCTTTTATCTTTAATAAAACCTGTGTGCAAAATTTAGATTATTAAATAAAAACTTTATTTTGAGCACTTACCAAGTCAAGATATTATTGCCACTCAAATAAGTTATAAGTCTCACACAAAATATAAGTAATAAATAAATACCGGTTTGGGTTAGAAATATACAAGCAATTACTGCCCCTACCCTGTCATAGCCTCACTCCCCTGCACAGTGCACATACACATTGCTATATTTGGTAGGGACTAACGATGGAATAAAAAGAAAGTAGTATGAAAAAAGGAGCCAATGTAGATTCTTTTACTCATATTCTCCAAAAAAGAGTATGTTAACTATATGAACAACCAAAATCAAGACATATATTTCAAAATTTTCACATATTTGGACAAAAATACTTAAGAAAACAAAGAGCATGCACAACAAAACATAAGTATCCATTTTTGTTACCCGCAAAATAACACATTAAACAAAAACTCAAAAGAAACACTAAGAAATAGTTAGCAACTTCGATAAAAGAACTATTTAAAATAACTTACAAAGAAAACTCATATTTGATCATATAGTTAAAAACAAAAAGAGAAAATTATATATTACCGCCATCTCTTTAAAAGAGAATTCAAAATCAAGTAAAAACTTACTAACTATACTTAATCTTGACTCCAATATTACCAAATCATGTAAGAAACTATACATAATCTCAAGAACCAAGATCAACGTTCATCATACAAAGATTAAAAAGAACCAGATTAACAGATAAGTGTTCCCGGATACTAAGAATAAGAGGGTACCTTTGTGAATCCGAGTTAATAGGACACACTAAAAAAAAACTCAGGCTGGTGGCCGAGCAGAACCGAGAAGGTAAAGACAGTAAATTTTTGGTAACAGTCGATCAAATAGAAAGATTTGATAATTTCCAATTAAATAGACAATTGCAAAGCTTCATAAAGTCATCGTAAGAAGCTTCAAAGCTATGACCCCTCTTTATTTGCATCACAACATATCATTGAGCATCACAAGTATCAGTTAATTATTATAATAGAAACAATTATTATAATAAAAACAAATCATGGACTTTTGGTAACAACCGTTCAAAAAGACATGTGGAAGCATAGATTGTAGAACCAGATGAAGTGATGAGAAGATGATAATCGATTCAACGAAGAAGAAAGAGAAATGGTAAGTGAGTACCATCCCTTCACAAGTATGGATTGGAAAATCATTCCAAGTCGATGAGGAGAAAAGGGATGAAAATCTGTATGGCGATTGAGGAGAAAGAGGAGAGGAAGCACGGAAAACCTTTACCGTCGGCCACCACCGCGCTCGGTATGCCGAGTGGTGGGAGCGGTGTGTACCGATATACTGTCGCCTTACCACTGTCCTTGCTGAACCTTTGGGTCTTATCAACTGTATGCGAAAGCTCAGCCCCGATCCATGCTGTTAGGGGCGAGATACGGGGGAGTGGTGGTGTGGTTTGTGATCAGCTACTCACCATGGGTTGTGTAATACTTAGAATCGTCCATAATAGAATCGATGTCCTCTTAGGGTTACATTAATCTGTAAATGAGCGACGATCAGTGAAAGAGATAGGAATTTGGGGAGGAGTTAAAGAGATGAAAGGTTGCGGTGGATATAAGGGGATACTGAGAGAATAACATAATTGAAGAAGTCAATTGATTAGGAAAATTTGTTGGATATCTGCGTATTCAAACCCACAATAGCTGCGTATTCAAACTTGTATTTTGATTAGCATTGTTTTTATGCATAATTACTTGTACAATGTGGATATTTATTTGGACCTCTTAATTTTAAGAGTTTCCAAATAAGGAAACCATTTTTCCTATTATATGTAGTAGTATATATATATATATATATATATATATATATATATATATATATATATATATATATATATATATATATATATATATATATATATATAGAGTAAAGTTCAATTGAGAACCTAAAAAAGTCTAGGAATCTAAGAACTCATTTTATGAACTTTTTTTCTACACAATATTTTTCAAAAAAAAATATACCAAAATTTTTGTTATGATTCATCTAGAAGATATAAAAAAAAAGTTCAAAAAAAATCATTTTTTTAATTTTTTTTCATATGGGTTTAGGGTTTAGGGTTTAGGTTTAGGGTTTAGAAATCTCTTAGACACTTTAAATAAAAAAATTGGATGCAAAAAAATCATTTTTTTTATTTTTTTTTCATATGGGTTTAGGGTTTAGAAATCTCTTAGACGCTTTAAATAAAAAAATTGGATGCAATTTTTTTTTTAAAATATTGTGTAGAAAAAAAGTTCCTAGGTTCCTAGGTTTTTTTAGGTTCTCTCATGATCTTAACCCTATATATATATATATATATATATATATATATATATATATATATATATATATATATTATATTACTACTTATAAAACAAACTTTATAAATTTTTAAGTCGTTCCAATGTTTAAGCACAATGTACAGCTATAAAGCACATACGTTCAAATGTTTCTGCACAATGTACAACTATCTATTGCTACTTAACTTCCTAAATTTTTAAGAGGTTCAAATATTTATGCACATAATACAAGTTTTGAAACACATTATCTATATACTTATGCGTAGAGTACAAGTTCTAAAGTCTATAGAATTTTTAATCTCCTAATACGTAAAGCACGATTCTAGGTCTCTAAGTCCACCATTCATCTTTAAAATCGCTTCTGTCTCCGCCTCCATGCTATTCCTCTTCTCCGCCACTACCTTGCAAAATCCCTCCCTTCCATCTTGTTCTTGTTGAATTAAAGTGTTGTGATTTTTCCTCCAATACTCAGTATTCATGACGTACACTTCCACATCCCCACTACCAAAATATTCATCTGATTTATCTCTAATTTTGCATTCCGGCAGTTAAATTCCGAACTGGGTAGTCCCAAAATTAAGGTCACACATGGCTGCTGGACCGATATTCTTGACGGAGTCTCCCTTCGCAGGAGATCTTTGCGCCTTGACTTTCTCCACCTGTTTCGCACTTTCTTTGCTTCGAGGCTTTGAAGAAACTGCAAAAAGAGGGGTTTTCGACCAGGTGAGTCTTCTTTAATCAATAGCACAATTTTTTTACAAATATATTTATTTAGCATAAGGAATAGCAAGATATTGATTCTCTTACCTTTTTTTCATTTGGGAACGTTTCAATTGAGGTCTTGATACTTGGATGTTACTTCCTCCCCAACAACACACCAATTTTGATTTTACTTGAAGTCAAAAAGGATTACATTTATTTCATTGTAGATTTATCTTTGCAACACTTTCAGAATCTAGGATATCTATTATACTAGAATTCTGTTTGGCCTTAAAGTTGTTCTCTTTCTTTTATCAGAAACTAAACAGGAAGCTTGTGCATATAACGATTGGATTGGCATTCATCTTATGTTGGCCTCTCTTTAGGTAATTGACAAAATTACAAAAGGGATGTTTTCGTCATTTCATGCACTACGATTAAGTTATTCTTATATTACCACAGTTCAGGTAGTCAAGGAGCATTCATGGCAGCTATTGTTCCAGGTGTCAACATTGTGAAAGTGCTTCTGATCGGAAATGGAATACTAAAAGATGAGGCCACGGTCAAATCTATGAGCAGATTTGGAGACTACAGGTTTTGAGATCTATCTATTAATTAAAATAACATATCGGGAATTCTGGATCATATCAAATAATTAAAGATTTTGGGATCTTTTAATTTGTTTTGTTATGTACCAGGGAACTTCTTACGGGTCCATTGTACTATGCTTGTACAATCATGTTGTGTTGTACAGTCTACTGGAGGACATCCCCAATTGCGATTGCTGCAATATGCAATCTTTGTGCAGGGGACGGTAATGATTTTTTCTATAATTATAGGATTAAAAGGGTATTCATGTCCTTTGCACAAAAGAAAAGATTGAGAGCGAATCCCTGACCCATCTTGTTTCGTGACACAAGAAGTACAGTTTTTGTCGCATTGGCATCAGTTACAGTCCCAATGTTACAAGACTCTCATGTTTTGTTGTGTGACTTATGACTCTCATGTTTTGTTACGTGACTTATGTTTTATGTACGACTTCAAAGAAAAAAAAGGTAACTTATTTACCATACCATTATTCTTGCTTCAGGTTTTGCTGACATTATTGGAAGGCGGTTTGGAAAGAAGAAGCTCCCTTATAATAAGGATAAATCTTTTGCAGGGACCATTGCCATGGCACTTGCTGGTTTCATTGCATCTATCGGGTAATTTTTTTGCATTCTCTTTTGATCTTTTAGCAAACAATATCGTCTTAAAAATAAATTTAAATTTTTTTTACCTCAGTTTTTTACCCATTAAATATTGTATAGATAATGGATAAATGATGTTTAAAGAAAAATGTGTAAATGATGACGAGCAAAATGAAAGATAAAGATAAAGGAGGGTAACTTTATAAAATGTTCGAACTTAACGGGGACAATATTCTTTATCTGACTTTCTCAATTATTCTTTCTGCATAATGTCAAAAAGAAGCATTGAAATAAGGTTCTTTAAGGAAGAGTCATTTGTTATACAACATTACTTTTAAGCAGAAGGATAAAATAGTCATTTACTCATATTTAGACAGTTTAATCAGTCCAAAAGAGAAACTGTCTTTGTATATGAAACAGTTACTCAATGTGGCAAAGTCTGTCTTTATCAAGTTCACTAAGTGAAAAAATCAGCATCTTAGAATGTTGGTGATATGTATAGGTACATGTACTATTTCTCAATATTTGGCTTTATTGAGAAGAGTTTAAAACTGGTGGTGGGTTTCTTGGTTGTGTCTCTTGCAAGCGCATTGGTTGAGTCTCACCCAATAAGCACAACGTTGGATGACAATCTCACAGTGCCTCTTACGTCTGTGTTGGTAGGAACTTTTGTATTTTAGTAAACGTATTCAGCTTGAAACACGTGATTATATGTTGTAAAATTTTAGTCAGGTTGATTGTAGTCTGACGATGTGCAAAGAAGAATGATAGTTGTATCTTGTTTGGATTATCGCTCTGATAATCATTGAATTCTCCAAGAGGAGATAAATGAGTTGAAACTATTGAAGCATAAACCCATCATTTGTCAACTCCTTCATAGTCAAGTTTTCTGTTGTGCTTCCATATATCGGAACCTGTATCTGCACCTTCTCACAAATTTGGTTGATCAAATGGATTGATAAATGTCAAATAGAGAAAATTAATCACATATGGACAAATAAAAAATAAATGAACTCATAGAAGATAAACCTGAGAAACTAATTATGTGAATTAAAGGGTTAACGAAGAAGAAAGGGCGAACATCATACATGCAAGTCTAGTTAAAACCCTAAAATAGTGCGATGAATGTAATAGAGAAGAGTTTTTAATTATAGATGAATACCGGGAAGAAGGATGTATCATTGTACGTGTTGATCGAGAAACATAAACGATAGAGGCGCTTTGATAAAGGAAGCGGAGATACATCCGATGAAAGAATCGGGGTGTCGCTAGATGGACAGTAGAATCATTAGTGTGAGAAGGTGGTTAGTTTTCTCTATTTGACATTTGTCAATCCATTTGATCAACGAAATTCGTGAGAAGGTGGAGATACAGGTTCCGATATATGGAAGGACAATAGAAAACTTGACTATGAAGGAGTTGACAAATGATGAGTTTATGCTTCAATAGTTTCAACTCATTTATCCCCTCTTGGAGAATTCAATTATTATCAGAGCGGTAATCCGAACAAGATACAACTATCATTCTTCTTTGCACATCATTAGACTACAATCAACCTGACTAAAATTTTACAACATATAATCACGTGTTTCAGGCTGAATACCTTTACGAAAACACAAAAGTTCCTACCAACATAGACATAAGAGGCACCGCGAGATTGTCATCCAACGTTGTGTTTATTGGGTGAGACTCAACCAATGCGTTTGCAAGAGACACAACCAAGAAACCCGCCACCAGTTTTAAACTCTTCTCAATAAAGCCAAATATTGAGAAATAGTACATGTACCTATACATATCACCAACATTCTAAGATGTTTTTTTCACTTAGTGAACTTGATAAAGACAGACTTTGCCACATTGAGTAACTGTTTCATATACAAAGACAGTTTCTCTTTTGGACTGATTAAACTGTCTAAATATGAGTATATAACTATTTTATTCTTCTGCTTAAAAGAAATGTTGTATAACAATGACTTTTCATAAATAACTTTATACCAATGTTTCTTTTGACTTGATGCACAAAGAATAATTGAGAAAGTTAGATAAAGAATATTGTCCCCGTTAAGTTCGAACATTTTATAAATTTACCCTCCTTTATCTTTCTCTTTCATTTTGCCCGTCATCATTTACTCATTTTTTTTAAAGATCATTTATCCATTATCTAGACAATACTTAATGGGAAAAAACAGAGAAAAAAATATTTTAAATTTATTTTTACGACGATATTGTTTGCTAAAAGATCAAGAGAGATTGCAAAAAGATTACCCGATAGACGCAATGAAACCAGCAAGTGTCATGGCAATGGTCCTGCAAAAAATTTATCCTTATTATAAAGGAGCTTCTTCTTTCCAAACCGCCTTCCAATAATGTCAGCAAAACCTGAAGCAAGAATAATGGTATGGTAAATAAGTTACCTTCTTTTCTTAGAGGCCCTACATAAGACATAAGTCACGTAAAAAAATATGAGAGTCATAAGTCACACAACAAAACATGAGAGTCTTGTAACATTGAGACTGTAACCGATGTCAATGCGACAAAAACTGTACTTTTTGTGTCACGAAACAAGATGGGTCAGGGATTCACTCTCAATCTTTTCTTTTGTGTAAAAGACATGAATACCCTTTTAATCCTCATAATTTAGAAAGAATCATTACCGTCCCATGCACAAAGATTGCATATTGCAGCAATCGCAATTGGGGATGTCCTCCAGTTGACTGTACAACACAACATGATTGTACAAGCATAGTACAATAGACCCGTAAGAAGTTCCCTGGTACATAACGAAACAAATCAAAAGATCCCAAAATCTTTAATTATATTATATGATCCCGAATTCCCGATATGTTATTTTAATTAATAGATAGATCTCAAAACATGTAGTCTCCAAATCTGCTCATAGATTTGACCGTGGCCTTGACTGCCTTAAATGTGGTAATATAAGAATAACTTAATCATAGTGCATGAAATGACAAAAACATCCTTTTTGTAATTTTGTCAATTACGTGAAAAGAGGCCAGCATAAGATGAATGTCAATCCAATCGTTATATGCACGAGCTTCCTGTTTAGTTTCTGATAAAAGAAAGAGAACAGCTTGAAGCCAAACAAATTTCTAGTATAATAGATATCATAGATTCTGAAGCAGTTGCAAAGATAAATCTACAATGAAGTAAATGTAATCCTATTTGACTTCAAGTAAAAGTCAAAATTGGTATGCTGCTGTTGGGGAGGAAGTAAGATTCAAGTATCAAGACCTCAATTAAAACGTTCCCAAATGAAAAAAAAAGGAAACATGCTTCTGTAAGAGAATCGATATCTTGCAATTCTTTACGCTAAATAAATATATTTGTAAAAAAATTACGTTATTGATTAAAGAAGACTCACCTGGTCGAAAACCCCTCTTTTTGTAGTTTCTTCAAAGCCTCGAAACAAAGAAAGTGCGAAACAGGTGGAGAAAGCCAAGGCGCAAAGATCTCCTGCGAAGGAGACTCCGTCAAGAATATCGGTCTAGCAACCATGTGTGACCTTAATTTTGGGACTACCGAGTTCGGAATTTAACTGCCGGAATGCAAAATTGGAGATAAATCATATGAATATTTTGCTAGTGGTGATGTGGAAGTGTACGTCATGAATATTAAGTATTGGAGGGAAAATCACAACACTTTAATTCAACAATAACAAGACGGAAGGGAGAGATTTTGCAAGGTAGTGGCGGAGAAGAGGAATAGCATGGAGGTGGAGACAAAAGCGACTTTAAAGATGAATGGTGGACTTAGAGTCCTAGAATTGGGGAAATTAGGTATTCATAACCGTGCTTTACGTATTAGGAGATTAAAAATTCTATAAGTATATAGATAATGTGTTTCAAAACTTGTATTATGTGCATAAATATTTGGACCTCTTAAAAATTTAGGAAGTTAAGTAGCAGTAGATAGTTGTATATTGTGCAGAAACATTTGAACATATGTGCTTTATAGCTGTACATTGTGCTTAAACATTTGAATGTTTTAAAATTTTATAAAGTTTGTTTTATAAGTAGTAGTAGTAGTAGTGTATATATGTATGTATGTATGTATGTATGTGTGTGTGTGTGTGTGTATAGGGAGAAGTTAAAATGAGAAGGATTAAAAGGTTAAGAATGTGAGAATGATTCTGGACCAATCATTTTATAGGGATATTATAGTAATTTTACAATATGACTAATTAATTAAAAATACTAAATAATTATGTTTTCCTACAATCATGAGATTAATTTATTCAGTTTCCATTATTATAGAGATTACGATTGCAGTTACCTAAAATAAAGGAATTAATTGATTTTTTTTGTTATTTTATTAATTGAAAATAAAAAAATATATTTTTATCAATTCTTTTTTCAAAATTCGAAATTTTAATAGTTTGTTTATTCTTTTTCACGGTTTCAATCATGGATGAATATAAAAAAAATATTTTTATAATTTTAGTGATTTAATTTTTAACAGTATTTTTATAGAGATTATATAAAATTATGTTGTAATCATCAATGAATAAAACATTTAAATAAGAAAAACTACAAAGAAAAATTTAAATAAGAAAAACTACAAAGAAAAATCAAATAACACATTCATATACAACATTTATTTTCATAAATGATTAACATATTTCAGACAAAATTGAAAATTTATACATAATTATCTTCAATAATGATTATATCATATCATAAGAAAAAATTACAAAATCCATCCTGATGTTAGCACTTTTCTTGAATGAATCACATTCCTTTTTGTTGCTGCTAGCATCACACACAAAAAACTAATAGTGGACACCCGTGATTAGTGTTAGTTTGGATTCACACCTGCAAAATTGACTCGAAGGATATTAAAAAAATAATTTATAGACTAGAATCATCAATGATTAACATTGCTCATCATTAATGATTAACACAAGTATTATCTTCATTTTTGCAGTCATGTTATATTCAATACATGATTACAACTATAATCATAGATGATTATAACTGAATAGCTATAATTTAGATGATTCAGCTATAATCATAGATGATTATAGCTATAATCATAGATGATTAAAGCTATAATCATAGATGATTCAGCTTGCCAACGAGTAACTTCAGGGGCAATGTAGTTGCTGATTAATAAAAACTACAACAAGTAACCTCTTTCACCCCCAACTTTGACCAATCAGAGTCATCCTGGTTAAAATTGAAAAATTAGGGAGATTATGAGGTTATACAATTAGCGTTTGAAAACATACGGAGGCTGGCTTGTATCTATCTCCACCGCATGATATACTTAAAAATGGGTTAATTTGATCAACTTAAAAAGAAAATTATAATCTTGTTAGCAAAGACCCACTTAAAAAAACAAACAAAATAACGGTGCCCGTTTTATAATCATCGCTGAACAAAACAAATCAGAAATAATCATCGATGAATAAAACTCAATATTCATTAATGAATAAAACTCGGCTTAACAATAAAAATGCATCAATAAACATCTTAGAATCTATGAGACACGACTTAACAATAAAAATGCATCGTGAAGCATGAAACAATTAAAATCGAACTATATAAAAGATACATTACGTGATTATGCAGATGTGAAAGAATTGCTTGTGATCATATAGTAGAATGGAATGGAAAAAATTGATATTTGACCTATAACATAATATAATGCATTTTATCTTCAAATAAAATGATATAATATAATAAATGTAAATAGCTTTTAACTTATATTATAATAAACGAAATATTAAAGACGAAAAGGACTTGAAATAATATATACGAGTTGCAAAGGCTCAAATCCAAACCCTTTATTCATTAATGAATAAAACTCACCCGAACTATCAGTTGCCATTAGGAGAGATATCTCTCAAATCCAAACCCTTTTTTCTGAGATGGATGGGCTCTGGCGATCCGTTACATCAAAGCCCCAACGAGATCTGTGGAAGAGGTTCGTTTCTTGATGTTTCTCGTTTTCAGCGAATATCTCTAAAATTGTATGATATGTGATATGTATTTTCCGTTACCTTTTGTTTTCTCCGATTGACTTCGAGTTTAATGCGGAGGTAGCAGGAAATCAGAGATAAATTGTAAACTGATTGTACAACATTATCATGTTTCAATACAAACTAGGGTATTTTTGCTAAAAAGCAACTTCATTGATGAAGTGTGCGCCCTTCCAATAAGGTGCCAATAAGGTGGGATAAGGCTCGCCGGACCTCCATAACTGATGAGACCCAGTCGAGCAGATGATACATTCCTGAGAATGGCCGAAAAAAAACGAAACAGTCACGACGGAGGCTCAATCTCACAAATTCATCGGATCTCTACCTCAGCTATGGCTACCCTTCGTTCATTCTGATGTTATAGTCGATTTCAGCAAAAAATCAGCAAACAATCAGGGGTGTTACCGTCGATTTCAAAGGTTGGAAGAATGTCTGATGGAGGCACCGATTAGGTTTGACGATGGTGAGAAGAAAGGCGCTGATTAGGGATTTTTATGGGAGAGAGATGGGAAGAGAAGAAGAGGGATACGTATGGTGAGAGAGAGCTAGAATTTAGGAATTTGAAAGTTATTTTCTTAATTTGATGGATATCAATATTACCTATATACCCTTTTTGTATTTAAAAATATTATTAATCAGTTTAATTGATTTAAATTATCATAAATAACAGATTAATATAAGCCATAGAGTCCACCCTGAACAAGAGCATAAAAGACACCAGATGTGATTACATTATTTAATAACTCAATAAAACTGAAAAAAAAAATCAAGAGCATAGAAGACACCATATATATATCAGCATAGAAGACACCAGATGTGATGGCAAATTGCAATCACCTTGAAGTGTCCACCCTGAACAAGAGCATAGAAGACACCAAATGTGATTACATTTGCATCCTGATTAGGTTCCCCAAATTCCACAAACTACGAGAAACGAACATCTGAAAATGTTTAAACACACCATTTGGGCATATGCGTTCTAATATAAACTCCTTCCTATAACCTTACCTCGTTTGGACATTCCTTTGCCTCTTAACCTTCTAAGGGCCCTGAAAGGAGGCCATGGTTCATTGGTTTGTGGTGCAGCGGGACAAGCACAGGAGGCGTTGTAGGTGAGTGAACCCATGAAACCGCCTGATCGATGTGTTTGTGACACATCGATGACGGCGCACAGTGGTCGTTGCGTGGAGGAACATCATTAACGGCTTGATGATGGCGATGGGTAATAGAGGCGGAGATCAGTCGTGGTGGTGGTAGCGGAATGACAACGTTCAAGCAAGAGAGAGGATGGCGGTTGTTCGGTAATGATAAACCTCGTGTTGACAGAGTGAAAATGGGAAATGGTAGTGGTGCATAGCGGTAATTCTTGCTGAAGGAGGCGTCGGCGATTAGGATTAGGTTTCTTGAGAGAATGTGGAGAGAAATTGGTTGGTAGAGTCTGGGTATAAATTCCAAAATTTCAAAGGAGGAGATATCGCATAGGATATGGGAAAGAGGCCTACAAAAGGGGAAGTTTGGTATTCAAAAGTTTGACTGAACAGAGTCGTGATATTTACAAGTAGACCTGGCAATGGAGCGGGTTTGGAGCGGATCGGCATTGATCCAAACCCGTTTATCAAATTTCAAAAGTTAACCCAAACCCGATCCGTAGCCCGCAGGGTTTAGAATAATCAAACCTATACCCTTATCCACCGGATCAACGGATACCCAAACCCGATCCGTAACCCGCATTGTAACAAATATAACATGAATCACATTTTTGCTCAATACTTATAAAATAATTTTTTCATAAAAAAACAAACGTCTAATATAGCTTAATACTTAAAATAACAATTCCAAAACAAAACAAACGCCTACTATTGGAAACATGCATGAGAAAATGTAAACGTTAATTAATTTATATATAATAAATTTATTTTAATATAATTTTATACGGGGCGGGTTAGTAACGGAGCGGATCGATAGTGATCCAAACCCAACCCTTTTACTTAAAGGGTTAACGGGTACGGGTTTTTAGCGGGTTAACGGATAATAAATAACGATCCAAACCCATATATTTTGCACGGGTTTGGAGCAGATCAGGGTCAAAACCCGCTCCATTGCCAGGTCTATTTACAATGCTATGCTTTTAGAAGTTGTATTTTATGTATCTACCTTTTAATTTTAATAGTTTTTTTATTTCGAAACCATTTTTTCTTTATATAGTGTATAGACAAGTAAAAGAACGAAAAAATTAGAAGTATATGTGCTAAAAGAATGACACGTTGCATTTTAATTAGACTTTTATTAATCTTTATATTAAAACTCAATGAGTTTCTAGAAGGGGGAAAAAGGGGATGGGTTCTTTCTTATTGCTTTTTATTTATTGCTTTCTTTCCTTATTTGCTGCTTTTAGTCCAAACATTCTTTTCAAATTCTTTTAGATCCGACGTTGTCTTCCTTTCTTTGACATTTTTCTTTTCAAAAAATATTTTTCTTAAAAAAAATTTAAAGACTTAACTATTGTCTATTGTATATCCGTTTATACTGACAATATCAATTAAAATTGGTCTTTACTTTCTTTATGAAAATTTATTTATAACTAAATCCGAAAACAACACAAAAAATAATTAAAAATTTACTTTGTTTTTTAAACTAATTAAAAATCTGCAAATATCCCTTTATGTTGTATTATATATCCATTTACACTAATAACATTGCTCAAAGTTAACTTATGTTTTAGTCATCAAATACTTATAATCGTTACAATCAAATACTAAAAACAAAATTTTTTAAAAATTTTATTGTAAACTTAAATAATAGAATTTTTATTTAATTTTTTGTATTTTTTAATTACATTTGGTAAGATTATTTTTTTAAACAAAATACTTCAAACATTGTTTTGTAATTATTTAAAAATTTATTTTTTCATTTCTATGCCATTTTTATTTTTAAACAAATAAATTTCTTAAAAATATTCTAAAAGTCTAAATCCGTTTGTACTAATAATACCAATTTAAAAATTTATTTTTTCCTTTTTTTAGAAAAAAAATTTAATCATCATTTTCTGAAAATAGCACAAAAAATAATTAAAATTTTTGCTATTTTTTTATTAAAAATATTTAAAAAATAGAAAATTTTCATTTATCTTGTATTATATATCCATCGACACTAATAACACTGCCTGACTCTTTCTGCTCGAAGTCGCATTTCGTATCTCACTGCATTAAATAGAACCAAAAATTCTTTCAACAAATCTTCCAAAATCTATATATTCGTTCCTCCTACAACCTCGAAAAAGTAAAGCATTGAAGCTGGCAATAAACGTCGATTAGATGCTTAATTATCAACCAAATTTGTTATATCTACCAACACTATAATAATTGAATTTCCAAAAACAAAACAACAAACAACCTTAGAGCATCCACAATAGAGATGGTTTTTAGAGAAGCTTTTTCATGAAAAAGCTCCAAAATAAAAAGCTAACCGTTTCTTCACTATCGAAGAGCTTTTCCAATATGCTTTTTATTCATTGTTTATGTATGTTGTCTAATTATCATTGGCTTAAAACATATGAAACTTACACAATTAAGGAAAAAGTTCAAAGTAAGAGCTTGTTAATTAGCAAGCCATTGTAAAAAGCTTGGATTTTAAAAAGCTCCCACAATAGCTTTTTAATTTTTCATAAGCTTTTTGGGGTGAAAAAGCTCTTGAAAAAGCTCCTATTGTGGATGCTCTAATGATCATCCTATATCAGTTAAACAAAAAGAATAGACAAAACTGCTAAAATGGTCCCCGTGCTTTGTCAAAATCGGGGTTTTAGTCCAAAAAAGAATCTAATTGCATGGCAAGTCCAAAATGGGAAACTTCTCGTGTTTTTGGTCCCAAAATGAAAAAGTTCTCGTGTTTTTGGTCCGTGGCCCACTTGAAAAGACTATAATACCCTTTTAATTTCCTTTTCCATTTATTTTAATATCAATTTCAAGTTTTACATTAATAAATAAAAGAAAATCTAACCCCTCCTTCCCCTCACATCCCCGATCACCTGTCTCTCTCTCTCTATTCTCTTTCTCTCTTTCTCTCTCTCTTCTCTCTCTCTCTCTTCTAACTTCACCATAACCGGCAACCCAAATTGTGCAGATGTACTAACATCACCAAAATTACTAATTTTCGAATAAAAAAAATCAAATCGTACGCTAATTTGGATTCTAAACCTGATCGATTTGACCTCAAAAGTCAACCCAAGTCAAACTTCATATTTACACACTCATGTTTGCAGGTATGTGATGCATTGAAATTTAACTATGGCATATCATCATGTTTAGAGTATTTAGAAGCGGTTCCTTGGTCAGAAGAAGAAGAAAAGAGAGTAATCTCAAATCTTAACGATGCAAATGTCTCACCTCTCTTATTCTTTGCTTATCTAAAGCAACTTCTTGTGATGAGAACAGAGGAATGATGAGTGAAATAGCTCGAGAAGCCGATAATCTTGAATGGGTAGTTGAAATCTTGATCGAAAAACGGTGACTCTCTTTACAGATGCAAAGCCCTAAAAGTTGCTGCACTAGGTCGAATGTGTACTGTCACATTCCGATGGTCTCCTAGGTTTGCAATTTTTCAGAAAAGAAATAAGGGGGACAAGGATAGAAGGACAACAACAAGCTGGTGCTGTTAGCGTCAGAATTCCGATGGTCGGATGCGGCAGGGGGCTGCAGTTGTGGCCGATGGTGGTACTCAAGAACATTACCTCAACCCCAAAATTCTCTGGTATGAAGACGAAGGCTGCAAGGGTATCACAAGCAACAGTACCTTTTAGGTCAAAGAGAGAAAAAGGGGAGATAAGGGAGGTAGGCGGAGTGTGGGTGTGGTTAATTTGGGATATTAATTTTCTTTTTATTATTATTATTTTGGAATAAATAAGAATATGGATATTAAAAAAATGAAAAAAGAAATCAAAAAGGCATTTTAGTCTTTTCAGTGAGTCAGGGACCAAAAACACAGGAAGTTTCCCATTTTGGACTTGCCATGCAATTCGAAATTTTTTTGGACTAAACCCCCGATTTTGACAAAGCATAGAGACCATTTTAGCAGTTTTGTCAAAAGAATAATAGGATCATTAAAACACAAAAAAATTAAAACTATAACGCCGTTACTGCAATTTTTTTCTTTCTCAAATTTTTTTTTCATACTACAACAGTGGTCTACATGAATATGAGTTTCGTTTACTAATCTCCAATAATATTCCACATCAAATATATTCAAAACAAAAACATAAATATTACCTGCATTAAAAAACTCTAAATTAACATGAAAAAACCAAACACAAACAATATCTTTTATACAACAACCTGTCCACCGTTCACAAGAACTTTCTCCAAAACATTCGAAACCAAAACACCACAAACTTACCATAAGCATTCACATCTATGACCAAACAAGCACCGGATCGACTTTCAGCAAAACACAACACATCATCACCAAACACACCCTACCACATCAACAAACAAAAAACCATAACAACCAGCTAATATAAACAACTAAAGACACTTAAAACCTGCGATAAGTCCACACACGAACGAAGTTGACATGATAAGCAAAATGAAAGTGTTGATGCAAACGAACATCTAACGGACGATAGTTTTCGTGCCGAAGACCTTCCACCATATAATCAAAATATACTCGACAGTACCTGCCATCTTCCTGCCATCTTCCTGATCAATATCGAACCGCCGGTACCTTCCCCTCCACCACCCGTCGTTGTGTCAAACGTCGACTAAATCCCCAGGCGAAAAAAAACAACCATCTTGCTGATCAATATCGAACCGCCATCTTCCTGATCAATATCGAACCGCCGGTACCTTCCCCTCCACCACCCGTTGTTGTGCCAAACGTCGACTAAATCTCCAGGCGAAAAAAAACAACCACGTTCGCCGGATAAGGACGGATACTGTCGATTCTCACCGTTTCCTCCAAAGGCGCTTCACCGGTATCATCAACCAACGTTTCATATCGAACTCATACGTGATGTCTTGACCACGTAATAATCCCTGCACCGTAATACGAGTTCTCAAATCCTTCACCGGAACCGATTACTTCTACGCGATCACCAATACGATAACCGTTGCACGACATTCTACAAATAAAAAATAATACCAGTTATATAAACAATAAACAACATAAAGAATAAACAACAGAATAAAAAAAAACATCACATACGTTGTGTTATCTTGAACTATCCTTCAGCTTTTCTCTCTGTAAGTAAAAATGAAAGAAATAACTGTGATTAAATACAAAAAAATGATAAGACAAGCAACTACATTCATTCATACGCATTAAATGGAAGACGAAAAATCTAGACTGCATGCCTTCTCTGCATTCGGTTTCCAACTAAAAGAAACGACTTAAATACACACAAGAAGAACGGTTAAAAAAAACTAGTATAATAACATAAAAACCACCGTAGTTTACCCAAAATTCTGGTTTAACCACTATATTTTTTTTTTGTTCCATAGAAACCATCCATACTTACAAAATTTTCATATTAACCACTGTTCATTTTATTTTATAACTTTTAACGATTATTTTCATCGAAATATTATGTGAAAAGATTCATATCGACATTTGAAGCAAATATTAGAACTTTATTGCAGTGAAAATGATACATAAAGTTTTCTACATGTGCTTTTTGGTATTCGTAAGTGTAGCTTTTCGGCCACGTTGTGAATGCATATGGTGTTCAAGTGAATCCAGTAAATTTTGAATGCGACAGGGGTAAGAAGTGTTCCGAGTTTGCGACATAAAATCTTGACTTTTGTTTGTTATAGTGGTCGCAATGTATCTTTTTGAAAATATGAGTGATTTTTACGAATTTTTTTGAAAGTATGAGTGGTTTTCTTAGAACAAAAAAAAAATAGTGTTTAAACCGGATTTTGGCCAAATTACAGTGACTTTTATGTTATTAGCCCTTAAAACAAAACAAAAAATTCCTTCACAATGTCTCACCAAAACCCGTGAGGAAACTAGTTAGTATAAAAAGAAAAGATTCCACTTTGAAAATAAATCGAGACAGTCGAAGGGCGAACTTGTAATTTACAGTTGACAAAACTATGAAAAGATGGCCTCGTTCTCATATCCTGCTTACACCTGTCAATTCCAGTCACGGCGGTGGTATGTTCTGTGTTTCTTTTTTGGGTATAAATCATCACCATCACGATCACCATCACCATTATCTGCTCTCTTGTATACACAGGAATCTGAACGAAATTAAAAGTAGCGAAACAAATCTACGACGATGTCCGGGGAAGTCATCCGTTGTAAAGGTATATCATTTCATGATTTTGATCTCGTTTTTACAATTTCACCGCATCCCCCAAATTTCTTGCCATGAATGTAATGGATCTACATTACAGATCTTACACTCTCTTTTTTCTATAGATAGATGATCGTTTCTCTGTTCTTTCTCGTTTTTTATCATGATTTTTCAGAAATATCGCTGTAATCATCGTGTGCGTTATCCGTGTTTCTAAATATATTCTTCTGAAGAGTTTATTCGCTTGTGCTCGCCTTCTGTTTTCAGTTTTCTGTTCATCTTCTATAATGATCTATATTATCGTATATTTTATATTTTTATCGTTGACGAGTTCCCAATTCATTTGTATATGTAGCTGCGGTGGCCCGGGAAGCCGGGAAGCCACTGGTTATAGAAGAAGTGGAAGTGGCGCCGCCTCAGAAAATGGAAGTCCGATTGAAGATCCTCTTCACCTCCTTGTGCCACACTGATGTCTACTTTTGGGAAGCTAAGGTCGTAGACTCGTAGTTATATCCATAACTTCTTACATCATTCCAGTCGTCCCGTTCGTTATAAGCTCTATACGTTAAATCACAGTACTCGCCCATTTTGTACCGTATTTCGACTTTTTCAACCATGCCTTTTTTCCCGATCGAAAACTAAATACGGGTTTACATGTTGCAGGGACAAAATCCCCTGTTTCCTCGCATATTAGGCCATGAAGCCGGCGGGTAATTCTCCTATCAAAACTTCTTGTTTCAAGTATATTCTGACACAATTCAACTTTTCATATGTTTTACTTTTTGTTCGATAGAATTGTAGAGAGCGTTGGTGAAGGTGTGACCGAACTGAAACCAGGAGACAAAGTCCTCCCAGTTTTCACCGGAGAATGTGGTGAGTGCCGCCATTGTAAGTCTGAAGAGAGCAACATGTGCGATCTTCTCAGAATCAATACCGACAGGGGTACAATGCTAAACGATGGAAAATCAAGATTCTCAAAAGATGGCCAACCGATTTACCATTTTCTTGGCACCTCAACTTTCAGCGAGTACACAGTTGTTCATTCCGGTTGTGTTGCTAAGATCAACCCTGATGCCCCTCTTGACAAAGTCTGCGTTCTTAGCTGCGGGATATCCACTGGTTCGTTTCTTTCTTTTTATTTAAGTACACACCAAACAAATTAAATACTGTAAATGGAACTTATTATTTGTTTCCTTTTTGGGCATGAAGGCATGGGTGCAACCCTAAATGTCGCTAAACCGAAAAAGGGTATGACTGTTGCTGTATTTGGGCTGGGAGCTGTAGGGCTTGCTGTGAGTTGGCTTTTGTTATTTTCTCTTTTTGTGAAATTCAACCTCGCTAATTAAATTGTGGGGAAATATTAATTATATTTTAAAAATTTTTCTTTTGATTTTCAGGCAGCTGAAGGAGCTCGGATTGCTGGGGCTTCTCGGATCATTGGTATTGACCTGAATGAGAGTAGAGCCAATGAAGGTAAGTCATTCCATGTTGGACTTTTTGGTTCTTAACATACATGGATTTCTTAAGTAAATCTTTCAAATTCTTGTTTGAGAACAGCCAAGAAATTTGGTGTTACCGAGTTTGTGAATCCAAAAGATCACGACAAACCGATCCAAGAGGTTTTTTCAAGCATAAGATATACACTTCTTTCTTTGAGTTTGACCCTGATTGTTGAATGTTGTACCTCCTGATTATATATAGGTCATTGCGGCAATGACCGATGGTGGAGTTGATAGGAGTGTCGAGTGCACCGGAAATGTTAGGGCAATGATTTCTGCTTTCGAATGTGTACATGACGTAATGTCCTTAAAAATCCATTTGTTCGATTATTGGATAATTCGGGTTATTATTTTTTTTTTTTTATGACAAGAACTTGATGTATTAATTTGTAGGGTTGGGGTGTGGCGGTTCTTGTTGGTGTTCCGAGTAAAGATGATGAATTCAAAACTCTTCCTATAAATCTATTGAATGAGAGGACTCTGAAGGGTACATTCTTTGGGAACTATAAACCCCGTACGGATATTCCTGGTGTTGTTGAGAAATACATGAAGAAGGTACATGAATGACTGGAAAACACGACATACTTTCTTCATTTCATTGATTTGGCCAATAAAATATGCGTAACTTGTACATGCATGTTGGATGCAGGAAATAGAAGTGGAGAAATTCATAACTCACCAAGTTGGTTTCTCGGATATCAACAAAGCATTCGACCTCATGCTCAAAGGAGAAAGCCTTCGTTGCATCATCCGTATGGATGAATAGATCCCTTTATCGAGTATCTACTATGTTAGAGGTGTTGATTTAACCTTGTACCAAAGTTTATAGTGAATAATGTATAGGGGAATAAAATCAATGGGTCTTGTAGTGCCCATGGAAGTTCAATGTTGTCGTTTAAGTGATCCTTTAAGCTATATATTGTTACAAGTTTCTTCTAGCTCATGCGTTTCGGAGTTTGGTGTGGCTCGTTCTAAGAATCATCATTTGTGTTGGGTTAACCCTATAACTTGTTTTTTAAGTTGCTAAAATATGATCATATAATCTAGCATATAATCTAGTTTTTTTTAATAAGACAATTTAGGATATCATAAATACCCATTTACACTTTAGAAAGTCCTACGTATTTCTCGTGTTTAGTAAAGGGTCGGATAGTATCACGAGTTGGTATTTTTTATTTTTTTCGATTTTGACACTATTACCTTTTGTTCTAGATCGAAAATCATATTTTCTATTTTTGTTCAATGCTAACCACATTCCTTCAGGTTACCTGATTTCAAAGTCTCTGAATGGCAGGGGCTGGAGTCCATTTGGAATTTATATATGTATACTTGACTAACTTCTCTCTACAATTAGCTTAAAAAATGGACCCTTACTTTATCTTATTCTCTTCTACTCCGACTTCGACTGCAAAGATTAGTGGCTTCTCAAGCTCGATCAAGTGCTTTGACATCATAGATTACTGCTCAAAGAGCGAGAAACCAGCCTTGCCAGAGGTGCTATTGTAGACTACCTACTTAATTTTCAGTCTCTTAGTCTCTTGGAGTGAAGAAAACCTGGAAGAAGATACTTTGGTTGCAGGTAATTCCCAGATGAAAAAGAAGATTGTACATACTTTTGATGGCATAATGAAAAAATTATACATACTTTTGATGGAATGATGAAAAAGTTCCTAGTATATAGTACAAGGAAACGTTTAACGAAATAAAGTTCGAGATGAATCCATCCCTCGATCCTATTATTTATGAAGTAGCTTCAAATGAAACTCAAATTTAATATGTTGTTTCTCATTTTGGGTTATGCTATCATTGTTTGTGGTTTTCGTAATCATTATAGGATGTTACCTTTTTGTTGTAAGTAGTTCGATCAATGGTTTGTGTAACTTAGCAAATGTCAAATATTTGCCATTTTGGGTTGTAGGGTAAAATTTTGACCACTTCTCTTTGATATGAGAAGTATACCATTTTCATGGTGTTAAATGTGGAGATCACATTAATGTGCAAATTACATAAATGTACATATAACCAAAACCAAGTCAATGACCAAACCAAAATGTGCGGATTACATAAATGTGCAAAGTGCAAATTAGTCAATGTGTTAATTAATCGCATGTGTAGATAACCAAATGGTTACAGAATGTGTTAATCAAAGAGTATATTAGTCATTTTGTTATTGTGTTGATAAGTAAAGCTAAGTTCATTACTAAAAACAAGCCAATGTTTGGCAATCAAATCTGCAAATTATGAAACGATTAGTGAGTGTGTTGGGCCAAAGTGCATATTAGTCGATGTATTAACCAAAGTGTAGATTAGTCAAAATACAGATTAGTCAACGTCTTAACAAAATACGGATTATCAAATGGTTAGATTGGCAAGATGTGTAGATGACGAAATGGTTGTTAAATGTCTGGAATCCAAATATGCGGATTAAGATATGTTTATAGTGTAACACCCCAATCTTTATAGTTTTAAAAGTTATGGTTCTCAAAAGTTCAGACTATAAGTTAGAAAAATATGGTTCAATAAAATCATTTGTTTTGAAATAAATACATAACTTTGGGGTTGCACCAAAAATGTTTAAAATAGCAACAAAATGTCCAAACCATCATCTAAATACATAACTAAAGAATAAGTGGCAAAGTAAAAAAAAAAAAAAAAAAAAAAAAAAAAAAAAAAAAAAAAGTGGCAAAGTAAAAAGTTCAAACTAACTACCAAAAATACTATACAAATCCAAACATTCAAGTCTTAACTTGGGTCTCTAACCGCAAGTATCTCTAGCACCATTACATAAGAGGCACATCAATAATACGTTGTTGAAACACCAATTTCTCAAACCGTAATTTAATACAGTTTATAATACAAATATCTTACAACACGTGACTATGAATAAGTCACTTAATTTTTTTTTACAAACTTGTTCTCAAGGGGTATTACAGACTTAATACAGAAAACCATAATTTAAACTTATCTGTATCTACACTGGTCCCAACTTCAACTCCTGTTCTATTCACCTATGTACATAACATTTAAAAAATAGTATGTGAGACATAAAGCCTCGTGAGTAATATGGGTTTTAGACCTAAAACTTTTCTGCTCCAAAACTTGAATTATAAACAAGTAAACTGTTAACATTTATTATCATAATAAATCTCAAATCTTCTTTCTTTTCTATTTTCAAAACTCAAAATACTTTCTTTATCAAAAACTGCTTTCTTTCTCAAACTGTATTCTTTCTCAAAGAAAAACTGAATTCTTACTTTAAAACTACTTTCTTTCTCAAACTGCTTTCTTTGTCATTTACTTGTGACCAACTGAAACTTATGAATTAGTTTAGTTTAATTCATCTTACTAACTCCCCTTCACGGGACAGAACGGATCTACCCGCAAGGTTGTGCTATCTCTGTCTCCCCTTCGTGACTTGGAACAGATCCAATCACAAGGTTATGCTAAGCTAGACAACTACTTCGCGACGGGAGGTACCACCCCAGTAGTGTCTTCAGATCTCCCGATTATGTGGGTGATCCTAGTCCGGACAACTGACTCTTACTACTTTCTTTGCTTTAAGTCTTATCTCTTTACTTTCTTCATTACATCTCAAATTGGTCAAATGGGACACAATTTATAATAAACTCATAAACTTTTAGACTCATAATCAAAAATACTTTCAAAACTAATCTCAACATCTTTAGCTCATGTATGGAGCTTCTTTCAAAACTCTATAAACTATACTTCTTTAAAAACTGAACTTCTATAAAATCTCTTTTAAACACTTAGCTCTTAGAGCTACTTTCAAAACTATTTCCAAACCTTAGAATTTGCAAATATTTGGAAATCTCATTTTCTGAAAATATCATTTTGCTATGTACTAGAGAAATCCTCATAAAACTCACCTTGGTGTAGCTATAGGTCACTAAGCTTCTCGTACACTCTTCCCTTTTCCGTGCTCAACAATATTCGAAGCACCACCTACACAAGTATCACGTATATAAATACATAATACAACTGACTCTATAGTTCTAAGGTCTCATATGACCCAACTTCAGGTCATAACAAGTGTATAACCTTCAGTTACTAATTTTACAATTTTTCCCGAGATACGCGTATCTTACTACAGTACCCTCGGGAGGTCGTATTTCAGTTCCGACACTTTTCCATGAAGTCTTAGGCCATATTAGACTTATGTTTCAAATTTGGAGTTAATCGGACAAGTATAGCTCAAATCCCAAAAATCAAGTTTTGACATTAACTTGAGATTTAGCCACTGCATGCTACAGTAACTTTCCGTGAGGTCGTATTACGAATTTAACAATTTTCCATGTGATTTCATACTATTTTAAGGCTATTGTATGAGTTACAGATCAAACGGACATGCCTAGCGTCGAGTTCAAATCTTAAAAATTGGACAGAACTGAGCATCCTCTCTGCCGCGAGGTCGCGTCGCGACCACCTCTATGGTCGAGTCGCGATCCATAAGTACAATGTTATTCTTGGCGATTTTTCAAACTGCAGTTTCACTATTTGCCCCATTAAGATCTTAATACTTAACCTAATTGGTTTAGGGTCATTTCCAGGCCCTAAATACCAACTTATACTGGATTTTAAACTACTAAATCATCAAATCTTCTTTAAAATCTCGAAAACTCTTCCGAAAACCCCATTTTTCACCAAAAATCATTTTATTGGATTTTCAAAGCTTGAAACTGATTTCTTGCATCTTTTATGTCATGTTTGACTTAACAAGACCATAATAACTATATAAAATCAGTTTCATCTCATTAACCCATTTCTAGGGTTCTTGAGCTAAAAACCCATTTCATCATTTTTGCATCAAATCTTCATTTTTCATGGAATTACTTGTTAATACAAGTTTCTTTCATCATTTCTAACCTATTAGACTCATCAAAACTACTTGTTCATCCAAACCCGTAAAATAGGGTTCTTGAGCAAAATCACCATTTCTTGATTTTCACATATTCCATGGCTAAAACATGCTTTTGTGGTGATTTTGAGCAAGATGAATTGGATGATTACATTGGAACCATGATTTCTAGAAAATCAGAAATCAAAGCTTGATTCCCGTTCAAGACTTGGAGCTTAGAACAAGAAAATCTTACCTCTTGAAGCTTGGAAATCACAAATTCCAAGTAATATCTTCAATTTCTTTGTAAGATGATCAAAGCTTCTTCTCCTCCAGTGCTCTCTCTCTCGTTCTCTCTGGAGAGTTCTACTGGGTTCTGCAAAATGAGAGTCAAATAACTCTCATGTGTTTATATATTTAATGTTTATAAAACATTTACACTTTGGTCCCTAAATTCTTTCTTTTGTTCAAAAATGGTCCAAAAGTTCACATCTCTACAAACCAAGTTCCTTTAACTACCAACTTAACATTTTCTTAACATTTTGGTCATTTCCAAGTCAAATGACCATTTTGCCCTTTTTGGTCAAATTTCACTATTCACGCGGTAAAACTCCAATTTTTTCATAATCTTGTGTTTCTTACATTCTTATTTAACAAACCACATATTATTTTACGTAATGGTCTTATAATATGATAAAAGACCATTTTACCCTTTTACAACTTTTGCGGGTTCTTACAGTTGTACTAAATATCCAGGTGAGACACATAGGGTTTAACTCTAACATGTCATATATATATATATATATATATATATATATATATATATATATATATATATATATATATGTATATATCTATATATATATATATATACACACACACATATATATATATATATATATATATATATATATATATATATATATATATATATATATATATATATATATATATATATATATATATATATATATATATATATAAAGGGATAATGATCCATAATGGCAACTAATAATATGAAATGTACACATTAGGTCACTAAAGTTTTAATTGTATTCAATAGGTCACCGAACTTTCAATTTTGTATCCATTAGGTTACTGAACTTTCTATTTTGGTTCTAAAATGTCATTGTCTCTTATTTTAACCATTTATACCATGTTAGAATCGATATGAGGAGAACTCATAGTTGGTTGCTGCTCTTCGATGAATAGAGGAGTGGCGCCCGGAGACGTATTAGGAGGAGAGACGTGGGGGTGTGGTCTAGGTGGTACGGTTGTGATGAGATTGTGGTTAGGCTTTGGACTTGGTCGATGTGGTAAGATTGTGGATGGGTTGAGGGACATGTTCTAAGCCTAATCGACGGACACAGAGGTGTCGTCGAAGCTGAAAACTGTGGTTAAAATCTAAAACGATGGTATTATAAAAACCAAATTGAAAGTTTAGTGACTTACTGGGTACAATTAAAAGTTCAGTGGCCTAATGGGTAAATTTTGTGTTATTGGTTGTCATTATAGATCATTAAGTTGGCAATAAATGTAAGAAGTTTAAGTTGACAATAAATGTGAGAAGCTATCATGACCCTAGGATCAAATTCATTTGATGGTTAGGCTTTGTAACATGTAAATTGTTTTGTAACCACCCATAATCCACAACTTCCAATTTAATCTCGACCATTATTTTTTATCCAAAGGTTGAAATTATTTCTTACATTTCTCACCAAATTTATCATTCTTATTTGATATGGATTCGTGTATATAGGATATCGTACATCTATCAAGAAGTATACATTTTTAAGAACCGTAAGAAGAAATGACAAGCCGTAGGTCAATATCATTTGATGGATGTGATTTGTAAAAGATCAACTGTTTTGTAAGCACCCATAACCTCCCAACTGCCCATTTAATATCGACCATAGATTTTTTTTAATCCAAGAATTGAGATTTTTTCTTCACTCCTCACCAGATTTATCCTTTTCATTTGATTTAGATTAATGTGTATTGGATATAGATATAATAAGTAGTATAAACTTAGTGAGAAACGTAAGAAGCGCCACCATCACTGACCATAGATCAAATTCATTTAATGGATGTGATTTGTACAGGGTCAACCATATTTTAACCACCCATAACCATTGAGTTGCCCATTTAATCTCAGACATCAATTTTTTTCATCTAAGGTTGAGATTGTTTCTTAGACTTCTCACTAATTTATCATTCTTATTTGATCTGGATTCATGTATATAAGATATAGATCCATTTAGAAGCATAAAAAGCAATCACAACCTTTGTATCAGATTCATTTAATGTTATGATTTGTAAAGGGTTAACTGATTTGTAATTGTCGATTTAATCTCACTACTAGAAAAACAGCCTTTAATGACTGACGATTTATGACATACATAGATTTTATGACAAACAAAAATGTCTGTTATAAAATTTATGTCATCTTTGATAAATTGCTAAATATTTATGACATACAAAAACGTTAGTCATAAAATTACCGTCAATCTGAAAATTTTCAAAATCCCGCTCATAGTTGGGCATTGGAAAATGTGTTTATAGAATGAAATTCCTCCCTTTTTGTCTAGGTCAAATAAGAACCCGCCTCTCCCAAATGAGGATAACACTCTCTCCGCCTCTCCTCGTTGATCGGTACAACCCAGTTCGTCGCCCCTTCCTTGTTCGTCGATCAGTTTCCCATGCTCGTCGATCGGTCTCCCCTGCTCATCAATCGGTATAACTCTCTTGATTGTGACTTCCTTGCTCGTCGATCTGTCTCCCATGCTCGTCACCGTTTAGTCAGGAAATCTGTAATTCCTCCAGCGGAAGTTCAATATGCTCAGTCACTGCCGGTGTTTGAAGCGCCAACGTTACAAGCAGAGGACCCAAATCAGGTTTCGGATAACGGAGAGGAGGAAGAGTCGCAACCATCGGGAGATGCTGCTGTGAGTCAAGAGAAAGGTTGGGCTAGAACGGTGCTGCCGGACGTATTGCGGTTGTTAAACTCACGTTTGTGGAGTCCGAATGTGTAAGGGGATAACAAAAAGGTTTAATTTTTCAACCCCTAATGAATCTCATGTATCCAATTTCTATTATTAAAACTCTGTTAATCGTGACTTTCTGGTCGCAGGAGTTTATTTTATTATCGGTGGTATCTAAATCTAATAAGTTGTATACCCATCTTATGTTTCATACATTTGTGGGATACCGTTGAGAAACTAGATAGGGTGCTTATGCTCAGGTAAGTTTCGTTAGTTCCTTTCTTTATTTTTATTAGCTTTGTAACCATTTATTTCCATTGAAGTGCTTATTCCTTGAAATTAATGGCTACAAAGTTGATTGTTATAGGAAAAACTAACAATACAAAGTATATTTAACTTTCTGGACAATTACATGGTGTTATTATTGTTTTATTGTTCTTTGACGTATTGATCTGTTTCTTGATGGGTTAAAAAGGCACACATTTAAACATAAAAGTTCCATTAAAGTATGCATGGTTTTACATATTACCACATAAATTACATACTGAATCTTCATTCTACTATCAATATCAACCAAAGATTTTTGTTATGAATGGTTTCTATACATTTTACAATAATAATAATATTTTTGTTATGAGTGTGCAATTCACGACATATTGTGCTTACAATAATAAAATATTCATTAAACGGTTTAACAGACTCAAACCCGTAAAAACCGAAATTCGATTAATCCGTAAACCATAAAACTGATTTTTATATGGTTTGGTGACCAACCCAAAACCGATTAACATAGATGAATATTGCATCTTAGATTTGTATTAATTTTCATCAATGAGGTTTATCAATGTTAAAGGATTGAAAAAAATGGGTAGTTTACTTTATTTGTTTAGCATTTGTGTGGTGTGTAGTACATAATTTTCCATCTTTAAAAGTAGAACCATCAGTTCCATGGTATTGTACTTCCATTTTCTTGGCATTGTATTTCCATTTTCATGGCATTGTATCTCCATTTTCTTCGTTTATGCTTATGAAATCTTTATTTCTATATCAATTACAGGATGACCTACATAATTTGGAAAGTTTTGGAGAGGTTATGCATGGAACAAATGATCAGCTTAGGCTTACACAAGCCCTTGGGTTAATTCACACAATTGATAGATTGGGCGTATCAAGGATGAATATAAAAATTGACGATCTTCGTGAAGAATGTATATTTTATGACAAACTTTATTACTCCATGATTTTTTTGTATCGACAAATAATATTATTGACAACTTTGAAATACTTCTTGGTATGTGACATGACGATATTGTATGTAATGGATTGTTTTTATATATTGAGATTTTATTTTGTATTACCATTAAAATTGGTTTAATTTGAATACCATTAAATGTACAAAAATTATATATTTTTTCTACAAATCATAAAATTATGACATACATTTACGACTTGCATTTATGACTTACGTAAATTATGTCGTAAAAATAAGTCTTAAATGTAAGTCGTAAATGTCAGTCGTAAATTTATGACAGACAAATGTCTGTCATCTTTCATTTATGACTGAGCTTTCAATGACAGACATTTGTCTGTCATCTATACCCTTTAATGACTGACAATGTCAGTCATTAAAGGCTATTTTTCTAGTAGTGTCTCGACCATTGATTTTTTTTTTTTTCATCTAAGGATTGAGATTGTTTCTTACACGTACTTCTCACTATATATATATATATATATATATATATATATATATATATATATATATATATATATATATATATATATATATATATATATATATATATATATATATATATATATATATATATATATATATATATCCTTTTTATCTAATTTGGATTTGTGTTAATGTTCACATATCATGTCATTATACTAATATTTTGTTGTTGTTGTGCTATTTGCTATTGCAATACTCTTTTGTTGTCCCATTGGTTATGGTGTTTGAATATGATTCATATCCCTATCAACCATAATTTTGAATTTCATTCATATCCTTGTCCATCTCC
Organism: Cichorium intybus; assembly: GCA_023525715.1. NCBI lineage: Eukaryota > Viridiplantae > Streptophyta > Magnoliopsida > Asterales > Asteraceae > Cichorium > Cichorium intybus. Next base: position 21,287,443 of record CM042017.1, on the reverse strand, counting down.
ATTCAAACTTCAAAGTGCTAGCTATGTTCGTTTCTTTTCTCATTGGCAATTTAAATATCATCAATCTAACCACCCAATATAGGGTTTCAACCTTATATCATAAACCCTACTCATAATCATGCAAAAAAAGAGTTTTACTTACTTGATTGGTGATTTCATGATTTTTTTTGGGCTCAAGATCTCCTAAACCTAGCCTCCCACGTGATTTCTCTCTCTTCCTCCTTATTGAAATCATTAATCTTAAAACCCTAAGGGCTTTTATCCTTTTGATAAGCCTCAATTAACAACAAAGTATTTGCAATTTTAAAGCAAGCAGAAAATAATCAAGTTACTAGATTTTCTTAATTAGTCCTTATACTTGAGCTTAGGTTTTTTCATTTTTGGTTCCACTTAAATTTGATTTTGAGAGAGTTAAATGAATTGATTGGATAGGCCGGTAGAAAGATCCTTGTATGAGCTTTATTTTATTGAAATGTTCTAGCATGCATCGTGAATTCGTGATAGTTTTGAAATAAAATTCTCCCTTCCAAAAAAATATGGACACAAAACAACTCAAATTTTAAAACGTCTGAATATAGGGAAAGCCATACATTAAATAAATGATTTTTCATTGTTTATCAATCAAAATACAAACCATGAACGATGACATGAGATAATATCGGCACGCTTCAAGCAAAATAAAACTAATTTTTTAAATATACCATTTTTCATACATATATATCAAACATGAATTATGACATGAGATAATATCAGCACGATTCAAACAAAATAGGACTAATTTTTTTTAATACTACTATAAAATTGTGGTATTCCGTTAGATGATCTTCCGCATTGACGGCTAATTTTTGTGATGTTGGCCAAATAGAGAAGAAACACCCCCGAAATGCGTTGTAATCCATGTTTCAGAGAAAGAAAATGAATGATCAAAGCCTTAATCGTCATTGCTGTCATGTCTCCACCACATGTCCTTCGATAAACCCCGCCCTCGTTAATTACTAGACCAGACTTAACCCTGCCACTACCGCCACTTATCTAGTCCATTGATTATGGTCCTTGCTGCATATGTTGATTATAACCCATCGGTGGGGGTACTGGGGGAGGAGGGTATGGATACGGCGCTCCTGGTGCTGTTGTGGGTGGTGGGTACCAACCGCCACCATACTGCGGCGGTGGGCATCCGTAGTTTACATATCCTGGAGGAGTTTGTGAGTATGGTCCCTGAGGGTATGCAGGCATCCCTGGTTGATTGACCATGTATGGAGGAGGATGATCTGCTCGAGCAGGCTGGACTTTCTCTCTGAATTCGTGTGAAAAGGTGAAGGTTCCTTTGCATTTTCCATTCGTGGCCTGAACCTGGTAGTCGACTTCATGTTCGGTGCTTCCATAACCTGGGTTTGCCTCAACGAGTTCACGGACTGGGATGGACACCTCACCGATGTCTTTGTCACCTAGCATGCGGTGTTGCCGGAGGACAAAGAGGAGGGTGCTGGTCTGGATGGCTGACTCCTCGACTGGGAACTTTATGCGGTGATTCCACCTAGGGTTGCGGCCGTTTGACATATGGGTCTTTTTTTCAATGATGGATTTGCCGTTTATCAAAGAAACAACCACGTACACTTTCATCTTGAAGACAAACAAGAAATTATCCAGGCCACTGGCGGAGATCACCGTGATGTCCAATGGACGGGAATCCATTCTTTTGCCCTATACGTACGTACGACTTCAATTTCCACTGATCTTTACGTTTTGTTTTTCTTGATTTTTTTCACACGGCTCGATCCCTACAAATGTAGGTTCGAGGCATGAAAAAAACCATGAAGCCTTGTTGCTAATTAGGGTTTGTTTCTTTGTTCTGGGGGGAGGGTTGTAACTTGAAAGAAATATGTTTATCAGACACAGCAGAAGTGGTGTTGGTAGGGCGGAGAACTACGATGGAGGTGGTGGTCTTTCAGCTGTTAGGATTAATCAGGACTTGTATAAACATCCAGAAATTGTATAGGGAAATATAAGAGAGATGATATGAAGAATGGAAGAGAGGGATTAGCGGCTGGCCATCGTTTTCAATCCCTTACTTGAAAGTTTCCAGGAAAAATGCAACAATAAAATTAGCAATTTCATATATTGTAGGACAAGAAGCATCAAATAACAACCAATTTTTTTCTGTTGTTACTATTTCTGGTAACCAATGTTTCTTATTATCGAAGCCATCACGCTTCATAACAACCTATCATTTTAGGATAAATGGACGGGTTTAACAAATGGCCGGTTAAACTAGATTGATATGGCACAAATACCCGCAAATAAGTACACGTTTTTAAAACGATCGTATCAGGCTATCAGCCTTCAAAAATATTCTAGATTCCTCAAACTGAAATTAAAAAGTAGGACCCTAGTTAACAAATCTAATCGGTTAATCAAAAGTTACTTTTGTTAGGAATCGGACAGGGTAAACGCAGCGGAAACACTATCACACACACACACGAAAGCAGAAAATAAAGCAAAAGATAACACAAGGATTTTACGTGGTTCGGATTCGGTGTCAATCCTACATCCACGGGCTGCAACTGGGTTTTCTTATATTCACTCTATGAAGATTACAATTACAATTGTTTGTGCGATCAACAAAGGAAGAAAACAATCCTATTTATAGGATTTTAGAGCCGTATAACGTTCCTTTTTCTTCTTTCGTTCACATGTGGTAGGCCATTTGCTTTTTCACCAAACACACTGCACAAGACATAACAATTCAATTGCAAATTGAATTGTAAACTAATTTACAATATTTACCCTTGAACTTTAATCTTCTTGTCACATGGCTCCACAAAACTTAACAATCTCCCACTTGGAGACATGAACAATACAGTAACTTCAGTAATCTTCAACCAAATCAGTCTTCCAAGCTTCCAGTTCCCAAGAACAAGCTAGACTCAATCAAATTTTCTTAGTTGCAACCGCCCCTCATCTTCAAGTACTAGAAATGGCTAGTTGAAGCTCCCACTAGCTCCAACTCAGCCGTGGCTAATCCCACCACCGACTCATCCTCTGTCTCAATTGGTTTGGACACTCCACCAGCTCCAGAGATACACCGAGCATCACTAACACTCTCCAAACTTTGCAAACTTCCAACATGAGAGAATTTTTCAGTCTTAGTCTTCAAAAACCCAACGGCTTTTTGTAACTGTAGCCGGAACACACCCTGAGCTCCCACTGTCACAAAATCCCCTGAATGGTTTAGACTTTCCGACTCGTTCAGCTAACATCCCCTTGGCTCCAGAATTCATGTTTGCAAAATGAACTCTCTTAGCACTAGATTTAGGGAACCAGATTTTGTCATGCTTAACGGGGATGGTCATACTTCCCTTAGCAGGTACCTCAACCATATACAATGACCCACGCTTCATACCTTGAACAATCACCAAATTACCATTGACCACCCTCCATTTACCACCACCAAACCTTACTTCCAGTCCTTGTTTATCCAGCTGACCAACAGAAATCAATTTCTTCTTCAGCTCCGGAATCACCCTGACATTCTTTAGGTTCCATGTAGTTCCCAATGAAGTAACCAGATCAATATCTCCTATGCCCGTTACTTGAAGCATCTCGTCATTTGCTAACCGTACCTTCCCAAAATCTCCTTCTTTTAGATTCACCATCGTTTCTCCGTTGTCCATGGCGTGAAACGAAGCCCCTGAATCCATGACCCCAAGAGTCTACACAGTTTTCCATATTGAGTATCAATGCATCTTCCTGATAAACATTCTCAGCACCAACACTGTTTAATTCTTTCTTTAGACATTGACTCTTAACATGTCCCACCTCTTGCCAGTTCCAGCACTTCACATTCTTCCAAGTTCTAGACGAACTTCTTTCCCGACTCCCACTGCTCCCATCTTTTCTGCTATTCCCTCTACCTCTTCCGATATTTAATAACTCAGAAGAAGACGAGCCACCTTGATTCTTACGTCTGGTATCCTCGCCTAGAACCAAATCTCGAACCCCTTCAAACGTCATACCACTGGTCCCCACGGAACTCGTAACAGCAGTAACTGTTCCTGACCAGCTATCAGGTAGTGAAGCTAGTAGCAGTGAAGCTTAAGTATCATTATCAAATTTAATTCCCACAGATGATAATCTGGACAGAATTGAATTTAGATTGTTAATGTGAACCGTAATTGAGCTGTTTTCATTCATCCTTGTCGTGAACAACTCCCTCATCAAGAACACCTTGTTAGCCGCCGACGGTTTCTCATACATGTTCGTCAGAGCATCCATCATACCACGCGCCGTGGTTTCCTTCATGATGTTGAAAGCAACGCTCCTTTCCAACGACAACGTAATAACCGCCTTAGCTTTCTTGTCCTTTGAGTTCCACGCATCTTCAGCAGCTTTTTCCATTTTCTCCGGTTTGTCTCCAAGTACCATCTCCAAATCTTTCTGACATAGCAATGCTTCTAATTGTATTTTCCACCAGCTAAAGTCAGAACCGTTAAACTTCTCGATTACAACATTGTCTTCAGCCATTACGACAAACAGGAAACAAATTGAGACAACGAAACAGGCACAACAATGGCACGGATCTGACCGGTCCGTTCAGTGTACTCATGTGTGACAGACAGTACCTTTCAAAGTACCAAGACACCTTTAATACGATTAATAGAAATTAGTTTCTGATGTGGAAGATCAGACAAAACTGCAACCACAAAGCATACTCTAATTTCTAAAACCGAGACCTCCTCCAAAACCCGAAGCTCTGATACCAGTTGTTAGGAATCGGACAGGGTACACGCAGCGGAAACACTATCACACACACACACGAAAGCAGAAAATAAAGCAAAAGATAACACAAGGATTTTACGTGGTTCGGATTCGGTGTCAATCCTACATCCACGGGCTGCAACTGAGTTTTCTTATATTCACTCTATGAAGATTACAATTACAATTGTTGGTGCGATCAACAAAGGAAGAAAACAATCCTATTTATAGGATTTTAGAGCCGTATAACGTTCCTTTTTCTTCTTTCGTTCACATGTGGTAGGCCATTTGCTTTTTCACCAAACACACTGCACAAGACATAACAATTCAATTGCAAATTGAATTGTAAACTAATTTACAATATTTACCCTTGAACTTTAATATTCTTGTCACATGGCTCCACAAAACTTAACAACTTTGTCATGAGTATTTTTCTTGGAGTGAAGCAAGTAGACGCCATAATTAGTGTCAAAGAAAGGTGACACTACAGTCAATTAATGGCATATATGGTGGATAATCTTGATCATATTGGCTCAGTTTTGAAGGTACAATGATTTGAAACAACTACACGTTGTGAACCTACTTAATTTTAATTTTAATATTATCTTTGTTTTTCATGATTTTTGTTTAAACGAAATTACTTTATTTAGATGGTGGTGTTAATGGTGGCAAATGGAAAGGGGTGAGTGATTGTGGTGATGTTGATGCTGATGCTGATGCTGGATGATAGCGGCCTAGGTTAATGGGTATGGATGTCATTCAAACCATAGGCATTGGTTGTCACGTAAGATGTCATTTTTAATGTCATTAGTTAGGGTGCATGTCATTCTATGTCACATATATTTTTTTTATTTTTTTAATACAACATTTAACACCCCACATATATTGCTTGCTCTATGCAGTAGGGCAACCACACATTCCAAATGAAGGAATTCCAAACTCCCAAGCATGTCAGGAAAGTCATGAGCATGTGCGTGATGAGCATATGGTGACTGCACGTCTCTAAATATAGGCCTATGCAAATACAGCGGGTTGCATATAGTAAAAACACACTTACAAAACTGATCGAGGCTTTCACGTGTGATTCGGTCGGACATTTGGAAGGACTCATCTCATGAGTCTGATAAAGAATCGCAAGCTAACTGGCGAACTGCAACTACACATTTCTGTATCGAACTAAAACATTTCGCACCTCTCGTATCAGGACGTTGTTGTAGAAACGTTGTAGAAACTCAGGCATGTTCATCACATTGGTAACTATACGTAGAAACAAATGTCACTCCTTTCGAAACCGTCGATGAAAAAGGTATCATCCACAAACATAATCCTCATGGAAATAGTGTGTCACAAGACGGTCGTGTGTAGCCCAACGATCTCTGAGCAACATATTTTGTGTTCTTAGATTCAAACTTTCAGCTTCATCGTCTTCTTTCTTCTAAAATATCGTTAACATTTTCCATCTACTTTAGAATAACCGACCCCGCGTTAATCAACCAATCATTTCTTTGAGATGGACCCGACATGTTTTTAATAGTATGAAATTGAAAGAATTTTGAAGGTTTTTGAATGAGGTTGATGTGAAATTATTTGAGGGTTGTGTATATATTTATTGTTGAAAAAAAATAATTTTTATATGTATTAAATATCTAGCCGTTGGAGTACATTTAATTGATTTATGCTGGAGAGAGAAAAGCACAAAAGTGTCTTTAGAGGCATGTTGACGGTATCACGGGGTGGGTGATGTCGGCGGCATCGGCTGCAACTTCGGATGCCGGTGGCATTGCACACACCTCACTGTATAGACTTAGTGGCTGTATTTGGGGATCATAAATGACCGGTAGTGATTGGTAATTGATGGGAGTGTCGCATATGTCGGACATAGATCGTTGAACGTTGGTATAGTTATACAAGGTGGTGATGATGATTTTGGGGTCGGTAGTTATTCTTGATAATGACTCTCTGAATGTTATTGATGATAGTAGCCTAGTGGTGGCGATGAAGGTAATCATGATGTTGGTGGTCAATTGTTGATCAGGAAGATTCTTTTAAATAGGAGCAATGTGGACTCTCATATATGTCAGTGGCATACAGCATACAAATTGCCCTATGGTAATATATATATATATATATATATATATATATATATATATATATATATATATATATATATATATATATATATATATATATATATATATATATGATTCCCAACAACAATTATCTCCATTCCAACGAATAATCTGCGAAGGTTGAATATCCAGGTCACCTAAAACCTTATATACTCCAGCAATATTTTTCCACACACCCCCCATAGATGACTTTGCAATCCTGTTGTCATGGAGATCATCCACTCCATGTATTGCAATAATAGTTCTAGCCCACAACGCGTTTTGTTCATTTCTTAGTCGCCACCACCATTTGGCTAGCAAAGATACGTTAAGCGAGCGGATGGATCCAAGACCCAAACCACCTACCTCTTTCGGGGATGTTACTTTCTCCCACGATACCCAATTTATTCCTCTGCCGTCTCTTGAGCCATTCCACAGGAATTTACGCCTAATTTTCTCCAACTCATCGATAACACCAAGTGGAGCTTTAAAAAGGGAAAGAAAGTAAGATGGCAAGCTTCCTAACACAGATTTTGCAAGTGTCATACGACCACCAAAGCTCAACGACTTCGATTTCCATACGGATAATTTAGTCTTGAATCGGTCTATTACCGGTTTCCATGCTTTCTTTAAGTTCATGTTATCGCCCACGGGAACCCCAAGATATGAGAAAGGTAGGGAAGCAGGTTCGCAACCTAGGGGGGAAGCCCGAGTCGAGACTTCCATGGAGGGCACCCCAATACCGTACACCTTTGATTTGTTGAAATTTACTCTGAGCCCCGAAGATACATGGAAGCATCTAAGTATCCGTGCGAGGTTTCCAATATTTTTACTTGACCATTCGCCAATGAAAAGCGCGTCATCTGCGTAGAAGAGGTGAGACAAAGAAAAGTTAGAGTTAGGAAACATGACGCCATCAAAGATACCTTTGGAACAAGCAGTTTTCATTGCCATATTCAAGCCCTCCATTGCTATGATGAACAGGAAGGGGGAGAGTGGGTCTCCTTGCCTCACCCCTTTTGATAATTGAAACTCTTTTGTAGGTACACCGTTGATTAGGACAGAAGCCCTAGATGAAATAAGGCAGCCCTTAATCCAATTTCGCCATTTGCTACCAAAACACATCTGCTCCATGATAGAATCCAAAAATTCCCAATTCACTGAGTCAAAAGCTTTATCGAAGTCCGCTTTAAATAATAGGATCTTCTTGCCATATTTTTTTGCCCATGAGCATATCTCATTCACCATAAGAGGGCTTTCAAGAATATTCCTACCGTGAACAAAAGCCGATTGAGTTTCCCCGATCACCTCGCTAATCACCTTTTTGAGTCGGATTGCTAATAGTTTTGCAACAATCTTGTACATGGCACCAATTAAACTAATTGGTCTATAGTCGTTTAGGTTTAACGGATCCTTTATCTTGGCTACTAAAGATACAAAAGAGGAATTGCATCCCCTCGAAAACCTTCCCCACTTTTCAAAATACTTCACAAAATTTAGAATGTCACCTTTTAAGATCTCCCAGTATTTTTTCAAGAACTTAAAGGTGAAGCCATCAGGACCTGGTGCTTTCTCATTACCGCATGCCCAAATGGCACGCTTAATTTCATCAGAGGAAAACTCGTCTTCTAAAAAACCCCTGCTTGATTCAGATAGGATCTGAAAGTCTGGGCTTAGATACTTTGGCCTGGAGGACCAATTTTCGCAAAACTTGTTAGAATAAAAATTGAACGCCTCCTGTTTTATTTCATTTGGGTCAGTGACCCAACATCCACCAATGTTAAGACCGTGAATATAATTCCGCCTATTCCTATTATTCACATGTCCATGAAAGAACCGCGTATTTTCATCTCCATCGACAGTCCATTTAAGTCTCGCCTTTTGCTTGAGGTCCATAGATTTCAATCTTTCAATCTCTATAATTTTTCTGAAACAATTTGCTCGATCTCCCGATTCCCTTATGGTAAGTGATCTGCTTTCAGCTACAAAATCGATATCATCGACAATTTTTTTGAGCTTACGAAGTTCATCCGACTCAGCCAAGAATTCTTTCGATCTCCAATTTCTTAATTCGCCTTTTAGAGACTTTAACTTTGCCAAGAAATACGAGTCCGGGGCTCCATATCTAGCAAATTTCGACCAAGCTTCCAACACAATAGAATCAAATCCGTTTCTCATCATCCATGAATTAAAGAGCTTAAACGGTTTTGGGCCATAATCAACCATCGCTGTGCGTAATAAAATTGGACAATGATCTGACAACTCCCTGGGAAGAGCAACCACCGATACCCCTGGAAAGTTGTTCGAGAAATTTGAACAAGCCAAAATTCTGTCCAGTTTACTAAGTTTGGCTCCATATTGACGAAAATAGGTGAAACGGTGTCCTCCCATCTTTAGATCGTGTAGCCCAGCCAAATGAATGAAATTGTTGAAAGCATTAGCGCTAGTTTGGCAGAATTCGGAATTTATTCTCTCCTCCGCTCTCCGGACGACATTGAAGTCGCCAAGAAATAGCCATGTGGCGTTCTTCCCATTTTTGATCTGCAAAAGCTCATTCCAAAGTCTAGATTTTTCCCCCATTCCTTGTGGACCATAAACATTAACAAACACCACGTCTCCTGTAATTCCAACATAAGAACCAACAACAAGGACGAAGTGTCGACTTTTTATGGTTTCTGAAACAGAGAAGACATTCTTATCCCAGATAGTTACAATACCGCCAGACCTTCCAGTCGCATTTATCAAGCAAAAACCAAAGTCATCCGATCCCCAGCAGTTAGACAAGTCAATCAGAGAAGACGAATTTTCTTCCAATTGGGTTTCCTGAATACAAATCACATGCAATTTGTGGTCGCTCTTTAATCGAGCAATCCAATCTCGTTTACATTTCTCACCTAGCCCTCGTACGTTCAAGGACATAATGTTCATTGGATTACTAATTGTTCACCGTTACCTCCTAAAATAGCAGCCAACATCTCATTGCTGCCATCCATTTGAAACCCGACCATACGACCAACTTCAACGGTACGATCCAGCTCGCTAATCTGGTCATTTAAGGAATTTTCTTCCATATCGTTGCCAAGGGGTTCTGACTGAGAGAGGTTTCTATTAAGGTCTATTGAGGGGGATTGGGTAGGTGAAGGTACAGAGCTGTGGGGTCTTTTATTTGGGGCAATGTGAATGGGAGAAGAAGGCCTACGACGTTTCTCCCCAAGCCCAGTTCCTATATTGAATTTTAGATTAGGCCCAGACGCGGCTGAAAAGACAAAAGGTTCAGTAGGTTCACGTTGGGCTTCATGTGAATTTTCAATTCCAATTTGGGCTTCATTTTCGATAGGCCCAATGACACCATTATTTTGTTCCACATCATTCCTTTCCAGTTGGTATTCCACTCCAAGCTCCTGGGTAGTCGATATATTAATTACTGGGTCCGATGATAGGATGCCTTGATCATTTAATGCTGGAATAAAGTCATCCACCTGTTGCTCTTCCCGATATTGGCCATCCATATTCCCATGCGTACCGACATTCTCTCCGGAAGCTTGACCGGAGACATCCTTCGCCGGTAGATTGTCCGGTTTTCCCCCCTCTTCAAAGTTTGATTCCATGACATCGTCGTCCCCATCCTCTTCACAAAGAGAAACATCATCCTTCGAACTGTTATTATCGTCATCATCGTTTCCAAATATCGTATCAGAGATACCATCTTCATCGTCTTCGTCGTCTTCCGATTCATAGAAGTTTTGGTCCGAATTGTTACAGGAGGATTTCAAAGGGAACCAGTCCACTTGGAATTACTAAGGATGAGAATTGATCGAGCTTTGCATCAAGTATGTGACGGATCCTTTCCTTGGATAAAGATGATTCCATTGAAGATAAATTGCTTTGTATGGAGAGCGAAAATGGGTCGGATTGCGACACTTTCGGCTTTGAAACATAGGGGGATAAATATAGGGGAACCTAACTGTGGGTGCTGTTCCTTGGGTATTGAAGATGCCGATCATGTGTTAGTCTCATGTCCGTTAGCGCATAAAGTACTTACGGATATTTGGAAATGGTGCAATATCCGGATGGGACTTGTGTTTAAAGTCAGGGAGATTATTAATATTATTGCTAGATGGGGGTGTTGTAAAAAGAAGAGATATGGTCTTATTAGCATCGTATATGGCACGTTTTGGTGCTTATGGCGTTCACGTAATGATCGTATTTTCAACAATATTGATCCCAACCCGGCGAAAATTTTTGAAGATATCAAAGCAATGACTTTTGTATGGCAAAAGCATCGTTCATCAAATGGTGGATTACTTTGGAATGAGTGGTGTGATTCTCCCCTTTTGTGTTTGTAAATATTTATTTAAATTCCATGCTTTGTACTTTCTTCCCTTGCTAGTTCCTTGCTAGTTTTGGGGTTTTTTAATATATTCGCCGGTTCCAAAAAAAAAAAAAAAAAAATATATATATATATATATATATATATATATATATATATATATATATATATATATATATATATATATATATATATATATATATATATATATGATCATGGAGAGTGTAGAAAAAAAATCAGTGACTTGCAATGATTTCTTATGCATGAGGATTAAATATGTGTTGAGTGAATAGGCATTACAGAGGATGAGAATTAATAGTCATTCGAAATTCATTTAATATGCGGCAGTGCATTGGGGAGGTGGGAGTATAATAGTTGGTGAACCTCTTTCCAAGACTACCAATATGCAAGAAGAGTGGAACTTAAGACTATGATATCAACTTATAAGAGAAATCATATGTCCAACTATGCGAAAACTATCAAGATATACAGTTACTTAACAATATCACAAAACTATATGAAAGAGTGTTGAGGTTACAATACGAAATACTCGTAAATGAAAATTGTATCTGCTTCATTCGTGGACGGTATAAGACTAAGGAAATTCAACTCCTAAAACACATTGTGCATAATTATAGAAAATGAAGTAGGGATCTCCATATAGTGTTCATTGAATTAGATAAATATATTATAGTATTTCATGAGAGGGGATTTGGAGGACCCTCAAAGATGGAAGGGTTTTAGGGAAATTTATTTATAACATCTTTATAGAATAAGGTTTGTGTAACACCCGTATTTTGGGGATAGAATTTTTGCCCTTTTAGTCATATTAAGAAGTTTGAAATATTTAAATGAAATAAGCATAAATGAATTAGTTATAGAAATAAAATAATAAATAAATATTAAGGTAACTAAAGGTTTCTAGGTTGTTAAAAGGTTAAGTTTAGATTAAATTAAAAATTTATGATGGAGAGACTAAAAGTGTCTATTTTATGAAACTTACTTTGACATTTCCTTGACTGAGTTTGAGAACCAAAATTTAAAGAAATAGTTATGCCGGTTTAATACAATAAGATTAGAAGCTGGTTAAGTTGTGGGAATCATTAGTGGTCAAATGGGAAAATGTTCAAAATGAGGGACTAAACTTGTTTAAGTGGTCAAACTTATGACTTAAGCCCCAAACTTCCTCCCTATTGCTATCATTTGGACGATTGTGGAGTTTGGAAGCTCTCGAAAGGCTATTTTAATGAAGGAAATGTATGTTTTGTTAATCATTGCAATTTGGTGACTTGATGACATTTAGTTACAAAACATTATTTGAATATTGAACTGGAATAAATGACACTCTTGATTTTTTTTTTTTTAAGTAGTATTTCGACCATATCATGCATGCCTATTACTAAACCTACTTTAGGATAATCCAAAAGGGCATAAAGCACTTAAAGTTTAGTCTCAAACAAGAAATAAACGACCACAATCTTGGATTTGGTTTTTCAACCATTCTACAAGTACCAAAATGTCCATACATACCTAAAAAAATGTACACATCACCTACATTGATAAAAACAAAAAATAAAGTGTTGCACTTTCTGCAAATTGCACAAAAAAACAACCATCTTTTTTTCTTTTTTTCCAGGAATAGATTATGTATTACATCACACTCACAGAAGGTTAGAAACATGTATATCATAAACAACTCATGTATGTAAATTCGAGAAGACAATTATTGCCCATGACCATTGTACAACAACAAATTACAAATTAATTAAATTTGTTACGAATAGTCTTCTAGTTTCATAGATATGAAAAAAGAATTTGATTCCACGCATCAGGGACTCCAGGTAGACACCAATGGCTACAATCAGGAACCGTTGGATTATCACTCCATGTACCAACATGCGCATCACTACGGTACGATCCCATGGGCGTCACGTACATTGTATCAACAGGAACCGACATATTCTTCACCACTCTTTTTATAATTTCCGAAAAATGACTTCTGTATTCCATCTTACTATTATACATGGGCTTTTCCGTAACTTTGCATGTGTGACCATTTGGCCCGCTGTTAAACACAAATAAAGCATTAGTAACATTTTTTTTTTTTTTTTTTGACTTAATGGTGAGATAACTTTTAAACTATTATATTTTCTTGAAATATGGTAACGTACCTCCAATGACTACCCTCAAAAGTCCTAAAAAACACACGGGTCCTATCCGTATCCACCATATTTTCGACCCATGAAGCCCATGTTTGTAATGCGGTTGTATATGCTGACATGGTTGACATTCCAAGTTTCAACCTTCCACCTACCTTAAAATAACAACCCCTGTCCAAAAATCCAAAATAAGATAAAGAAAATTCATAAAAATAGACCAAGAATGACTTACATTTCAAAAAGCTTTGCACGATTCCACCAATGGCCGGTATTGAACACTAAAATGTCTGAATCGATCCATTTTGAGCTAATACTATCCAACTCATCGAGTTTAATTGTTGATCGAACTCTTTTTGGTGAACGTTTTGGAACAGAACCGATTTTCACAAGAAAAACGGATCTATAGAATTCAATTGTGAAATTGTAAGATTGAAAGCGAACACCCAAATACCTAATTTTTTTAGTTATCTTGTTCCCGTTGACTTCATAAACACTCGTTTTATCTTCCACACCAGTCATGAGCAAACAAATCATTGACTCCCATTGAGTCCTACTCAAAGAATCACCAACAAACACAATTCGTTTCCCGCGGAGTTTTTCCAGAATTACCCCGACATTGAATCTAGGAATGTCACAATTATTGGGCTTCCATCTCCATTTGAGATACCCTTTATCTTTTCGACCATTGGCTAAACAATTAAAACTTGTTTCAGCAAAAGGACATTGGGATGCATTGTATAAAGGGTAAGTTTCGTCAAGAACCCATGTTCCATCATAGAGATCGCATACACCGTTTGAATCTTGTGAATTATTGATCGTATTTTCTTCGAGAGTTAGAGGCGGAACAGCTTCGTATAAGTATATGTAACCACAAATTATGGTTAACACTATGAATAAACCAGAGCTAACTACATTGAATCTGTTTAATGACCTAAAAGGAGATCTTTTACAATGTAACCAATTCGCGATTGAAGACCTAAAATAGCCAGGGTAAGTCCAATAGATTCTATTAAGCATTTGACTTCCCCAAATTTCAACCCAGAATGGTTTATCAACAAGGAAACAAAATCGCAGCAAACGCGTAACGAAAATCTAGCAATTGAGCATCAGCAGATCAGTAACAACTCTATCAATAACAGAGAATGAGCATTTGGAACTTGAAAGAAGCCCTAGAAACTAAAATTTGAAGTCAAACGATTCTGCACACAAGCGATCACTAATACAAGATCTTACCTTGTTGTCAACTGCGGTTGTAGTGAATCATTGTTCGAGTAACAATGAAGTATAGAAGGTAGAAATATCTGAGGAGGAGAGGAGGGTGTTTTGGTAATTTCAGTCGTGGTCGCCATTGAAATCCAAATGCTTGAACGTGATGTGTAAGCTACAAGTTTGGTGAAACCAATTGAGTGCGGTTTGGTCGGTGATTTCGGAGAATATAAATGATAAATCAATGGCCCAAGGTCCCTTTCCCCTTCTAAAATGCTTAAAAATAAAAATAGCAATCTATCGCTATTTAGTTTTTTTTTTTTTTTTTTTGACGATTATTTACTGTTATATAGTTAGTTATCTATATATAATATCTTGATGAGGATAAATATTATGTCATCTTTAATCTTACTCTTAACTTCAGAACACACACTTGATAAATGATAAGGTAATATGAAATCAAGCTTTAGTAATGTTCATATCTTCTTCTTTCCGATTTACAACATACCAAAAGGTATAGTCATATTTGACTTTTCAAAATGGAATGTACAACGTGAAACAAGTTTTAATCGCCTCGAAACATAATCTTTATCAAGTACCAATATTCCAAAATTCATTTATTTTCATCTACAAGCAACATTTACAACACACTTGTTGCAAAATTTTAGTATACAACTTTCAAGTTCATACCATCTTACTTTACATTACAAAAGCCAAATCCATGGTCTTATGGTTGTTAAGTAACCTCCGAATGATGAATGGTCAAAAGACATGAATTGTTAAGAGCTTGAATTATGCAGAGGCTCGGAATGATTCATGTTGTTTGATAAGGTTGTTGAATGTATATGTTGAATGAGAAAAATTATCATTTAACATTCTGGACCATTTTGTGTTAAATGAATTATTTATATTTGGTAGAGCATTTGAATAACTATATCAAATTAAATATTACAAGAACATCATTGAAAATATCAAATTAAGCAAAAGACTTGGTAATCCATAAAAACATACTAAAATCCAAATTAAACAAAATACATTGTATACATAAAAAGAAGGATATATAAACAAAATACATTGTATACATAAAAAGAAGGATATATAGACACAATCATTTACAAGATTAATCCGACGATGCCTATCTATGAAGTGACATATTAAGGTTGTGTCAATCATGTAACATCTGCATTTGGCCTTAATGGTTTTGAAGATTTTTGGTAGAAAAATAAAAGTTTTAGAAAATAAATTAAACTAAAATCAAATCAATAAATAGAATAAAATTTGGAGATAAATAAAAGATGTTTATATTAAAAGTATAAAGACATTTAGATGTTAATAGATTAAACAAAATTGATAAAAATGCAAACTCATGAGAAAAAGACTAAAAATGATAAAATTTGAGAAATTGGTAAAATCATGTTTGGACTACCCTATGAGGGACTAAAGTTGTCAAATTCTTGAAACTTAGATTTTGGGGGAAAATAGACAATTTAGGGACTAATAAGTTAATAATATATAATTAAATATTAATGTAGGGTTTTGTTAGAGGCATTTTATGCATCTTTTCTAAGCCGTTTTTACCTTATTTTATTTGCTTTTATAGTTATTATCATGCATAATCATTTAAATTCCAGGAACAAAACGTACTTCATAAGTTTGTGTATCATTTCAGGAAAAGGTGGACTTTTGGTGCGGAATCCGGAAAGCTTGGAGAATTGGAAGCACGGAGCGGGAGCATGGAAAGCATGGAATGGAGGCTTGGAGTGGAGCTTGGAGCATAGTATGGAAGCTTGTGGAGTTAAGAGATTGAAGAAAAATGGAGCTACAGACCCACACTGGTCGTGTGACCTAGCACGGGTCATGTGACCCCTCCAGAAGGCTGCTAAACATGTGAAACACCCTCACACGGGTCGTGTTACCCTACACGGGTCGTGTGAGCTGTAGCCTAAAATCAAACAGAAGACTTGAAATGGACCTACACGACCCGTGTAACCCTACACAGGCCATGTGGCGCGCGAAACTGATTTCAAACTACAGTTTTTCTGCACGGTTTTAAGGGTTAATTTGGGTCATTTTTTAGGGGGAACCACCTTGGAAAGAAGAGACTACGAAATTCTTGAAGACTTATTGATCCAAAACACTTGGAAATCTTTAATTTAGTGTTGAACATTTGTTTGTAAGTACATTCTAGTATCGTTTAATTGCTTTTCATCTAAGAGATTTAATCATATTATGTGTGGCTAGATCTCTTCTATTTCCGTTTCTGTAGACACGAGATTTGGCACCAATCATTCGACTATTGTTATGTTTTTCATCTAGTATTTTGAATTTACGCATCGAAGTTCATTTGATTCTCATGTTGGTTCATGTTGGCCACTAGAATTGATATGTTTATCAAAATTGTTATTTCATTCTTGAAATCCGTAATTGTTTCATAAATGAATGCTTGTAACAACACCGGGTGATCTTTGTTGAATAAACTCGCGTTTAATTCAAAATACACATTTTTACATTTCCGAGCATACGAGAAATATTGAATGTTAATTGGTTTGTCCAGATGAATCTTTACTCGTTTTTCTTGATATAAACTCATGAGCTTATTTGGTTCATATTAAAGGAAAATTGGATTACTTCAAAGAGTATATTTTGGGTAATTACTTAAATGGACTGAAGTGTTAGAGCTCGTTAACACTTTGAAACCAATTTTAGATGAAGTTGACATAATTTCTAGGCCATAATGATTGCCTTAATCGAATGTATTGAACGGAATCGGAATCCATTTGTTATATTGCATTTTAATCAGTTTCATGTTTAGTCGTTTATTTTAAACTTCCAACCCCCCCCCCCACCCCCCGCGTTACTCGTATCTTATGTAAACAATCGGTGTAAAGCTTTGTCCCTTGTCCCTGTGAATCGACCCCTGCTTATCTTATAATATTCTTATAGTGAATTGAGCAGTGTGTATCTTAGTCTTGATCATTTTTATCTTAATTCATTTGTTGTGTTTGACGCACCAACAGGTTTCTTAAGTTAGGAATAGGTATTAGCATCTCTTTTGAGACAAATATGAAAATATATTGTTTTTAGGATACTTAAGTATGAAGAAGAAACTTTTGCAACATATAGAAGTTCCATTTAAGGGAATAGTGTAAAAATCCTAAGTATGAGGGTTTATGTTGTAATTTTTATCACATATAAAAGTTAGTTAGTTCGTCTTCTTCCTCATTTGGATTGTGAATATATTTTCTTTAGAGAGGGAGGAGTTCCATATTTTTCAAATCTCATATTCCACTTTGTTGTTGAAATATGTTCTTCCATTCTACGCTTATATCTAGATACTACAATTTCTTTTAGAGGTCAAGGATCATACTCAAAATGATAAGACACACAACTTCTTGTTGGTCATCATAGATCATAATCCAAGCTTTGTGACGAAACTCAAGGGCTCTGCCACAGAAAATGGTAGAAGAAATGTTTCTCAAGAACGTATAACTTATTTTCTTGTTTGATGAAGATCCTCAGGTTACGATACCAATCAATGAAGTTAGTGTCGTTCAGTTTCTCCTTCCCCAACAGTGAACGAAGTCATACTTGTTTACAGATGAGGTTAATATCTAAAAAATAAGTAAAGTTCATTTTAGTATTTTTTTTAATATTATCCTATATAAATTAATCATCATTGTGTTTACAAAAATAGTACTTTATTAAAGGTTAAGATCGACATTAAAACTTGTTATCATATGCGAATGATCATACATATAAAAATAAGCTTAATCAGTATGCAGCAGGTAACAATTACAATAGAAGCGCAACTCTTAGATCTTTTATGAGACTCGGGACATCACGTGTTCAACTATGTCTAGTCTGATCTATGCCCTAAGCTAATGTCTTACCAGGGTGTCTGGTAAGTCGTCTAATTTAGCATTGTGAATTTCGTCTAATTTAGCATTGTTAATTTTGGCGTAGGTCTTACGGGGATGCAAAAACACACTGAGATTGTAATATGTCTGACTCATAACACTTTCCTAAATATTATAAGTGCAAGTGTTCTATTGATTAGATGATAAAACTTAGATTTCAAAAAAGTGTTTTTTGTATAACCAATTGTGTTAATATTATAAAAAAAAAACTTACATTTTCGGGTTTATTCTGTTCAAAACCTAACTATTTTTATTAAAAAAAAACCTCATATATTTCCAATTTTATTCATTTTAGCCATTTTTATCGGGGTTAATGTTATAAAATACCTTATATTTTTTGTTCCGTTGTTTGTGTTTATGTTGTCATTTATTGCAATCTTGGTGGTTTTCAATATTAAATTTTGAAGGAAACAAGAGATCGTTTTCCAAACAAGGAGAAAAGTTGACGTGTCTGTAACTACTATTTTGAAAACTAATGGCGTGTTTGGTTTGCAGGAATTCAATGGAATTTGAGGGAATTGGAATCCAATTCCATCGAATTGTTGTGTTTGGTTCAAGTTTTGGTTGAATTCCATTAAAATGAAGCAATTGAAATTCCTTAGGTATGTGGAAGGAATTCAATTCCTTCGACGATGGAATTTGCAAAATTACCATCATACCCTTATATTAACTTTCTAGTTGAAACCCTCTATCACCATCCACCACCACCATCACCCATCGCTGTCGCCACCCACCACCACCACCACCACCGTCCCCCACCACCGCCACCCCCATCACCGTCGGCACCACCTACCAACGTCACCCACCACCACTACACACCATTATCGCTATCACCACCATCCACCACCACTACCCGCCACCACCAATACCACCACCACCACCCACTATCGTCTCCCATTGCCGCTACCCACCGCCACCACCATCACCGTCATCCACCACCACCACCCACCACCACTACCGCCATCCACCATCACCGCCGCCACCCACCATCATTGCCGCCGTCGCCACCGGCACCACCATCACCTACCTTTATCTCCATCACCACGACTACGACCACCCATCACCGCCATCGCTACTTCCACCACTACCACCACCATCACCCACCACCACCACCCACCACCGCCACCTGCCACCATTGCCACCACTACCACCACCGCCGCCACCCACCACCACTGTCATCTACCACCACCTAACATCACCGTCGCCACCACCAGCACCACCACCCACCTTTATCGCCATCACCACTACCACCACCACCCATCACCACCACCACCGGCATCACCACCGCTGCTGTCGCCATCCACCACCACCTATCACCAACAATTATCTAAGTAAAGTTAAGCAAAAGTAAGAAGGGTAAATCGGTCATATTACATGGATTCCAATTCCATTTCCTGCCAACCAAACACAATATGGAATTGGATTCCAAATCCCTTTCCTGCCAACCAAACACAATATGGAATTGGATTCCAATTCCTGACAGATTCCAATTCCTTGACAGATTCCAATTCCTTTAAAAACTTTCTGTGAACCAAACGCCACCTAAAGGTTTTCTATATGTTAAGTTGGATGGACTTGTGTAACAAATGGTTATGTGTCTACTGATTTTGAGACTAAATGTTCTGCATCAATAGCATGTTGGAATCAGGGGCGGACCTATGTAGTAGCCCGGGTGTGCACGTGCCTTCCCTGAAATTTTACCCCGTAGTGTAAAAAAATTTATATATAGGTGTCCCCCGTCTAAAAAAATGTGCTCCTCATTGCCCCTCGTGTCCATTTTTCCTGGGTCAGTGCCCCCCGTGTCCATTTATCCTGGGTCCCCCCTGGCTGGAATTGTATACAAATATTCTGCATTTGCTTGAAGGTTTTTTGTCTACTATTTTGGCGACTAAATGTTCTATCTTGATTAGTTTGGAGACTAAAAGGTTTGACGTCTACGGTTGGCTATATAATCACATCCATGTCAGCAGACGCAACACCTTTACTTTTCAATTATCAATCATAGACATCGATTTTTCTTCTTATTCTGAAAATAATCTATTGTTTCATTCAAATGTTACTATTGAAGTATATCACGAACACGATAAACAGTAGCAGGAACCATGTGAAGTCTTTTTTTGAAAAAAAAAGTTTAGGTTTAAAGAGAAAAAATCTGAAAATATACGATATTTTATAGGGCAAATTTCATAAAAGACACTAACTTTTCAAAAAAATTCGATTTTGACACTGTGTTATTTTTTTTTCAATTAAGTCACTAAGTTTTTAATTTTTTTCAATTAAGTCACTATGTTTTCAATTTGGTTTCAATTTTGACCATTTGACCGGTCAACCCGGTAGTCAGCTGACGTGGCATGATGACGTGTCAGTCTTTGATGATGCGACGCTGATGTGGCATTCTGACGTGGCACCCGAGTGTCAAAATTGAAACAAAATTGAAAACATAGTGACTTAATTGGAAAAAATTGAAAACTTAGTGTTTTAATTGAAAAAAATAACACAGTGTCAAAATCAATTTTTTTGAAAAGTTAGTGTCTTTTTTGGAATTTTTCCTACATTTTTTAAAATGATAAATTCATGATTTTTACGTTTTTAGAATGCATAAATATATTTTTTTTTACAAGTATAAAGACGTATTTTTATACTTTTAGAAGCATACATACATTTTCATAAGTATATATACATATTTATACTTCTAAAGACGTAAAAAAACATATTTATACTTCTAAAAACGTAAAAAATGTATTTATACTTCTAACGACGTAAAAAACGTATTTATACTTCTTAAAATGTATTATACTTCTAACGAACGAACTTAAACCAACATAAAAATATATTTATATTTCTAAAAAGGGTAAATTGCATAAAAGTCACTAACTTTTCCAATTTTCTCGATTTTGACACTGTATTTTTAGTTTTTGCAATTAAGTCATTATGTTTTCAGAAAATTGCAATTAAGTCATTATGTTTTCTAAAAAGTTGCGAAAATGACCATATGACAGGATGGCAACAGGTTACCAGGTCATATGGTCAAATTTGCAACTTTTCAGAAAACATAATGACTTAATAGCAAAAATAAAACATAGTGTCAAAATCGAAAAATCTAGAAAAGTTAGCGAATTTTATGCAAATGACCCTATGTAATTTATATAACTTAATCACTTTACATGCCCTATACGTGTCCAAAAAAATAAATTTGTTGTTACCTTGTTTTTCCATTTAAAGTAATCAAATTTATTGTCCTAAAATGGAATTTCAAAAAGATTTAGGATAAATGCATACGAACAAAATTTATAATTTTAATCACTAAATTTTTTGCAATACAACCTGTCAAGCTAGTAGCATTTGCATACTCGAAGACATAAAATGTATAATTTTAATCACTAGATTTTTTGAAAGACTTAATCGCTAAAAATTATGAAAATAGACAAAATAAAGAAAGACGTTGTCTTATTCGAAATTAAAGTACTTATTTTCAATAAAACAAAAAGTATTTAGAGTTTAAACTTGAATTTTTTTTAAGTAAAAGAAGGTTTCGTATGCATTTATCCTAAATCTTTTTGAAATTCCACTTTTAAGACACTAAATTTGAATATTTTAAAGGAATAACAAGGTAACAACAAATTTAATTTTTTGGACACGTATGAGGCATGTAAAGTTATTAAGTTATATAAATTGCATAAAATTCGCTAACTTTTCCAGATTTTTCGATTTTGACACTATGTTTTATATTTGCTATTAAGTCATTATGTTTTCTGAAAATTTGCAAATTTGACCATATAACCTGGTAACCTGTTGTCATCCTGTCATATGGTCATTTTCACAACTTTTTAGAAAACATAATGACTTAATTGCAATTTTCTGAAAACATAATGACTTAATTGCAAAAATAAAAAATACAGTGTCAAAATCGAGAAAATTGGAAAAGTTAGTGACTTTTATGCAATTTACCCTTCTAAAAACATAAAAATATGTATTTATACTTCTAAAGACGTAAAAACATATTTATACAACTAAAATGTATTACACTTCTAACGGAACGACCGTAAACCAACATAAAAATATGTATTTATACTTCTAAATGAAAAAACATACACGGATGAACTTAAACCAACATAACGGAACAAATATAAACAAACAAACAAAAATTAACGAACAAATACTTATTTTTATGTTTTTAGAAATATAAAATACGTTTTTTTACATATAATCACGTATGGTATCAATCAAAAGCACGTTTTTTTTTCTGCATATAATCACGTATCTTATCAATCAAAAGCACGTTTTTTTGCATATAATCACGTATCTTATAAAATACGTTCGTTTTACATATAATCACATATCGTATCAATCAAAATCATGTTTATAAGGGAAAATTATTGAGAAAGAGTTTTAAACTCGTTTTATAATATGTATTTTATTGATATATACAGGTTTATATACAGAAAAACGTATTTATATTTTTAAATACATAAAAATACATTTTTAAAAGCAGAAAAACGTATTTATATTTTTAAGAAGTATAAATACGTTTTTACGTCTTTAGAAGTATAAATACATATTATTATATTTTTAGAAGTATAAATACATTTTTTACGTCTTTAGAAGTATAAATACGTTTTTTACGTCTTTAGAAGTATAAATATGTATATATATATATACTTATGAAAAATGTATGTATGCTTCTAAAAGTATAAAAATACGTCTTTATACTTGTAAAAAAAATATATTTATACGTTCTAAAAATCTAAATATAAATTTATCATTTTAAAAAAAGTAGGAAAAATTCCAAAAAATACACTAACTTTTCAAAAAAATTGATTTTGACACTGTGTTATTTTTTTCAATTAAAACACTAAGTTTTCAATTTTTTCCAATTAAGTCACTATGTTTTCAATTTTGTTTCAATTTTGACACTCTGGTGCCACGTCAGCATGCCACGTCAGCGTCGCATCATCAAAGACTGACACGTCATCATGTCACGTCAGCTGACTACCGGGTTGACCGGTCAAATGGTCAAAATTGAAACCAAATTGAAAACATAGTGACTTAATTGAAAAAAAAATTGAAAACTTAGTGACTTAATTGAAAAAAAAACACAGTGTCAAAATCGAAATTTTTTGAAAAGTTAGTGTCTTTTATGAAATTTGCCCTATTTTATAAAACTTATTTTATGATTTATTTTAATTTTCAATAAAAACTTTATTAACATACTTACGATCAACAATCACACCCAAAATAAGAAAAAATAGAACATATCTACGTTGTCAAATCCAGATCTATGTTCAATTTTATATGAGCCAATATAAAACGGACTGATAAGAAATTGAGGAAACAATTTTTTTAAAAGCTTCATGTGGGTTGAGAAATGGGCCGTCGATGCGGGCTGAAAGGGTAATCGAGGTGGCTGGACTGGGTCGAAGAGGTGCACAAACCGGATTTTTTTTTCAAACCGGTTCCTATATATGTCAGGTTCTTTGATTTTCTAAGTTTAACTTGTTTAGATTGCACGAAAGAGCCTTCGGTTTGGTCGATAAAGTCAAAACCAACCGGTTACTACTAAAAATTATACTCAAAACCGGTTTAGGTCAACGTGGTCAAAACCAGTTTAACCGGTTCGGCCAAAACCGGTTTTAAATTGTATATATCCAAACCGGTTCTAACCGGATCGGATCGGTTTGAAAACCGGTTTCGGATCATAAACCGGTTTTTTTGTTCGCCTCTATTGGGTCGCAAAACTGCGCCGTTGAGGGCTTAAGGTTAGCCGAAGCCATCGCGCTGTCGAACATAATAGGATAACAACCTCTCAATTTCATTTCATCTCCAAGTAAGGTTTGATCACGCACCCATGTTCATTCATCAAGTTTGATTTCGGCTTCTTTGGTTTATTTAGTTTGACTTCCATGGTTTTTAAACTATTATTCAAAATTAGTTATTGGTTTTAATTGAATTGACATCAGATAACCCAACATTCAAAATTTCCACTGATGCATTTCATATTACATTCATGATTTTAGGATTTCACTTTGTTAACATTTGTATCTTATAGTGGTCAATTTCATAAATCAAACTAGAAACCAAAGGAGTTCAATTGTTCATTCCACCACAATGGCCTCTGATATACAATTTAACTCCTTTTTTGTTCTTGCAATGTTCGTACAAAGCTTGCGAAAACCCACATCAATAATTTTTCTTTTGCCTTTGGCCACACTAATAAAACAGGAAAACATAACTTTAAAGCCTTAATTAAATCTAAAATAAAATGTGGCTTGTAACTCCTTAATCGTCAATAGACGGACGTGTGTTGTTAGGGAGTCGCGAACCACGAACAAATGAAGTGAACAAATGTAGAGCACGTGATGGCTGCGCATACGGCACCATATGAGCCGCACCTCTCACTGTCGCAAACGTAAGTAGGTTTCCATATTCAGTCACCCAACCACCAGCCTACATCACAAAAAACGCACATTTTGACTTTTGTGGTCAAACTAGTCAGAAAGTCAAATTAAACCGCGATAAGGAAGTAGTAGTACCTGGCCCTTGTGAAACCAAACACTGTAAGGAACAGTAATCGGGAACTGCAATTCGTGAGCTAATTCACGAACGAGCGTTCTTGATCCAAGCAATGGTACTACAGAATCCTGATCGCCGCTACAGATTAGGAAAAATTAAAACCGTTAAAATTAGGGAATGTTCCTATGTTTTCTTGAAATCAGAAAAATGTACCTGAAAATCCAAATGGGGATTCGGTTTTTGATGATTCTTTTAAGCAAAGGGAGAATGTTGATGTTTCCGTCATTGTCGTTGTAATTTAGAACTCTGTTACATGGAGACAATTTTACATCAAGTTATGTACATTAAACTTTATATTATAAAACAAGGCCACGTCAGCATGTAACGACTTGATTGTAGTTGGTTAATTTTTAATTAAAACATTTGTGAGGGACTAAAGTGGATATCTCATATAGTTGGTGTGTTTTCTTACAACATTTTAACCCTTTCCATAACCAGAAAAAAAAAAAAAAAAAAAAAAAAAAAACTTACCCACTACACATACTCCAGGAGTAGGGCAACTTGGTTCGATTAGCATGGAGAGCCTGTTGAACCTCGGGAAGGTTAAAATAGAACCGCCTTTCAAGGCTCATGCACACGTCAACTCCAAAACTCATCTTCGTCACCTTTTTTAAACAATAAATAAAACCAAAAACCAAACAAAAAAAATCTCATCAACAAGTTCCAACGACACTGGACTTGTATGTAGCAGGGTCAAACACTCTTTGTCCCAGATACACACTTGTATGTGGTAGACATATTATGACTGCCACATACATACAAGTACGTGTCAGTCGCGCCAGATATACATGTATCAGGCACGACGAAAATTGTCAAAAAAGTAAGAAAGTTACCGTTTTCTTTAAGCGCAATTCTTGTTCAACTAGCGACGGGTAGCAAACATCAAGAATGACATCGTAGTTATTAATATAGTCACCAATTACACTATTTGCTTGAGAAATTGCATTGTTACATGCAGCCGATTCATTGTGGGGTGAAGTATATGTATAATCCTCAAAATCACAACCGTTCATAATCGCAAGGCCTATTTCATCCGATATCATCCCATGTGACCAGTAATACTCGTATACAGCTGGCACATCGCGGTCAAGTTTAAGAAGCGGGTTACCAATCTGATACAAAAAAATAAAAAAAAACGGTTTATTAAATTTAAATCACACCCAACAAATACCACAATAACAAAATATGAATTTGGAGTATTCAAATCTTACAGCGACTCCTTTGATGTTGAATTTGAAGCCAGTAGAATGTGCATTGTGGTCCAAAAGGGCAATAGCCAACTGTGGTATATAATGCCCTACATATAATACCATTATCAACACTTGTCTATATGTAACTAGTCAACTAGGTGGGTCAAAGATGTCACACATTACAAAATAATATACAATAAACTAATGGTTGAATTTTTTTTATTACTTTTAAATTCAACTGATTATAATTTATTCGAGATACATACCGGCGTAACTTTCTCCCGTTAGATATAAGTCTCGTGATCTGAAAGAGGGGAATTTCTTGTACCAATACATCAAGAAAGTATGCATATCCTTTGCTGTTTTTATTCATAATTTAATAATCATTAGATACGTGTGTAAGTGAAACTGTGAAAGAAACGAAAATAGACAAAATTAAAGGGTAGTAATGTCATTTACCTGTTTTGGCATCGCCGGTGGTGTAATCTGAGCTCGTGTTCGAGTATGACCATCCTACCCCTGCCGGAGACTCCACGAACAATAGATTTGAAGCTAATTTATAGTAAGATGAATAAAAATTAGCTTAAAAAATATTAAACATTATCAAGATAATAATAAATATTTAAAATACAAACCTTTGTTCCATGACATTGTATTTTTGCGTAGGCCCCGGCCATTACCTAATGGAAAAAATGGACCCAATTCCGTGAAGGCTCCCCCACCCATTGATGAACAACCCGGGCCTACATTTAAATAGACAGTGCAATTCAAATTTGTATGTACTTTATTCCATTTGATAAAATAATAATATAAACGGAAGAAAAATAATAATTAAAATTTGCAAATCCCAAAGTACTATTTTTACAACCAAACTCTTGTATTAATTAGAACCCTGCCCCAACTACTTCGACATCAAAATCAAGAAAACCTTAAATGGTTTTTCTTTCTTCAAATCCACAATCTCACGCAAGATTTCGATCAGCAATTAATTGACAGACTATAATGATGCTCAGAGTTGAATCTGAGATATTTTTATATTCTTTTCGGTTAAAACATAAAACACAAGGTGAAAAATATGTTAGAATATAAGTTTGATATTGTTTTTTTATTACTTACCTATGTGAAAAAAGAGAGTAGAATATGGTAATTTGGTATTTGTGCATAAAAATATTAACTTTACACAGAACAACCAAAAAGGAAAAGTCATCAGAAGAGCATGCTGTTTGCTTAAAGTACAGTTTTGTAAAAAGAGAGCTCCAAATGTTTCCAATATTTTATATGCCCTTTTAACAACACATGCATGTCCTGCATTCTGCCATTTTCTGCACTAAAATTCAAAATTCTAGTTTCGAATTGAATATGAGTAACAATATGGTTGTTTGAAATTGCACGATTTATGAATTCGATTATTGGGAGTTTGAGACTAGTCGATTAAAGTATGAATAGGTGAATATGATTACTTATATTCATCGACTTTCAATTCAAAATGATGATTTCGGCCTACATTCAAATACCTAATAATTCATTTTTGAATCGGGATGATCAAATCGAATACTGCAATCTGTTGTATGTTTATGTTTTGCGAGAGAGATGAGAGAGGGAAACAGACCTCCATTGAGCCAGAGAGTGAGGGGTTTATGATCAGCATCTTTATCGGCTTCAACGAAGTAATAAAACAAACTCCTCCCGGCCTTCAAATCCACGTCTACGTAACCGGCGTACTGTCTGAAACCAACAGTTGGTTGTCCAGGCAGTTTCACCACCAGATCCTCCGCCGGAAAACCATTTACACCGCCTACTAATAGCACCACCATTACCGCCGCAGCCGCCGCAGATAACAATCCAACACCCATCTCACAAAACTCCAGATCAAATAATAGCCGCTTTGGGAAACGTCTCCTTCTGTATAAATTACAGGAAAAAGGCTAAAAAGGAAGAGAAACAGAATGATTATAAAGTTGGGGCATTCATAAATGAAATCCGCTAAGGATAAGCATGTGAACTTTGAAATACTTAAAGATTAGAAATTGAACAGTTCCTGTGCATATATAGCAAAATGTTAACAATGTGCTGCGTCATGATTATAAGGCTTTGGCAGCATTTTTATAATAAGTTTGTTATGGAAAGAGAAATCACAGGAAACTGGAGAGAGAGAGAGAGAGAGAGAGAGAGAGAGAGAGAGAGAGAGAGAGAGTCAAAGTCTGAAAGAGAGAGAGAGAGAGAGAGAGAGAGAGAGAGAGAGAGAGAGAGAGAGAGAGTCAAAGTCTGAAAGCAGTCAAATTGAATGGATAACAAATTTGCATCTTTCGGCTTGATTGTTTAGGCGTATTTGTTTTATAAATAAGGCTTATACTTTATACTCGTGTTCGTTGGTATGTCATTTTATATTAAGCATATATCTTGGTAAGTTAAAGTAAAATATTGTATGTATTTATATAGTTTATTGAAAAACAATTTGTGATATAACAACTAAAAAAGTTAGATATAAAATGGCAAAATGAAAGATGGAGATGAAAATACTAAATTTTTTCATGGTCTCATTAACAACAAAAAGAAAAAATGCAGAATTAATGGTTTGAATATTGACGGATGCTGGACTCGTGAGCCGAATCTGATAAAAGAATATGTTTTAGATTACTTCTCAAAAAAATTTAGTGATGACATGCCGTTTAGACCGAAGTTTATTAGCTCAAGGTTCTCTAAGCTTTCGATGGCCGATCGAGATTTCCTTGAGAGCAGTTTCACGTTTGAAGAGGTACAAGATGCGGTTTTTAGTTGCGGTGGTGATAAAGCCCCGGGGCCGGACGGGTTTACCTTTAAATTTTTAAAAGAATTTTGGGGAACGATAAAAAGTGATGTTTTTTCATTTATCAAGGGTTTTGAAATTTCTGGAAGGATTAATAGGGGCTGCAACGCCTCTTTTGTTTCTTTAATCCCGAAATGTAGTGATCCGCTTACACTTAAAGATTACAGGCCGGTTAACCTCATTGGCTGCATGTACAAAATTCTTTCCAAAGTCCTTTCCGCTCGGTTTAAGAAGGTGATTGGAAAAGTTATTGGATCGGAACAATCCGCCTATATTGAGGGGGGAAGCATATTAGACGGGCCACTTATTTTAAATGAGCTAATATCTTGGGCTAAGAAAGTCAAAAAGAAGGTCCTAATTTTTAAAGTTGATTTTGAGAAAGCGTTTGATTCGGTAAATTGGAATTTTATTGATTCCATCATGGCACAAATGAATTTTGGAGACAAGTGGAGAAATTGGATTATGGGCTGTCTTTCTTCGGGAAGAGCCTCTATTCTTGTTAATGGATCTCCCACCAATGAGTTTGACATAAGGCGGGGAGTTAGACAAGGCGATCCTATTTCATCTTTTTTATTTCTTTTTGCCATGGAAGCTCTTGGGATTTCTCTTAAAGAAGCGTGTGATCAACATCTTTTTCATCCTATGAGGCTTCCTAGAAACGGACCTTCTTTGTCTCATCTTATGTATGCGGATGACGTTACATTTATTGGCGAATGGTCGGAAGACAATTTTATCAATCTTAATAGAATCCTTAGATGTTTTTATCTTGCTTCCGGGCTAAAGGTTAACCTTCATAAGAGTAAGGTTTTTGGAGTGGGCGTAGATGACATAGAGCTTCATAGACTTGCTAGTATTCTTTCTTGTGAGCCGGCCTCGTTCCCATGTAATTATCTTGGGCTTCCCATTGGTGCTAATATGAAGCTCTCTAAAAATTGGAAGCCCGTTATTGACAAGTTTAACTTGAGGCTTTCGAGGTGGAAGGCAAGAATGTTGTCTTTTGGTGGTAGACTTACGCTTGTCAAGTCCGTGCTTAGTAGTCTCCCTTTGTACTACTTCTCCTTGTTTAGAGCCCCGAAGAAGGTGATTAATATGTTGGAGTCCATCCGGCGAAAGTTCATATGGGGAGGTGATATTGATAGCAAGAAGATTCATTGGATCTCTTGGGATGTTTTAATTCGTCCCAAATGTCTCGGTGGTCTTGGAATTGGTTGTCTTAATGATATGAATGTTGCTTTACTTGCTAAATGGCTACGGCGGTTAAAAGTTGACTCGAATAGTCTTTGGTTCTCTTGCATTAAATCTTTTCATAATATTCGAGGTTTTGATGATGATTTGTTAGCTTTAAAAGGAATTCCGGGCACATGGCTCTCTATCATTGAGATTAAGAGTGATCTTCGCTTATGGAACATTGATCTTGACAGTTTTTTCACGAGAATTATTGGCACATGTGATAAAACGTTCTTTTGGAAAGATAAATGGTGTGGCGATTTTACTCTCAAAAACATATTCACTAAGCTATATGCTCTCGAAGTCGTGAAAGATTGTCGGGTTATGGACAGACTTGATCATAATGGTCCTATTTTTCGGTGGCTTTGGAAGAGATCTTTACGTAATGGTATGGAAAAAGAAGAGTTGGAGGCGTTGCAGTCGATTCTTGCAGGTGTTAACTTGCAGAACTCTCCTGATAAATGGTCATGGAAAGCTGCTACAGAAGGCGTGTTTTCGGTCCAGTCTTTACGAACGATTATCTCGAAGGCAAGGTGGCTTGGTAGCGGACAATATTTTAATTGGTGTAGTTGGATCCCGCTTAAAGTCAATTGTTTCGCTTGGCGTCTGATACTTAATAGAATCCCAACTGTTGACAATCTTTTGATTCGTGGAATTCACATGGAGTCGACATCATGTTCCTTCTGTCACTCTCAAGATGAAAGCGTAAATCATTTGTTTTTCGCTTGTGTCTTTTCTAGGCGTGTTTGGGAGCATATGTACAGGTGGTCAAATTTTTTCCCTTCCCCTATGGATGACATTGAGGATCTGAAGAGGAATCTTTGTTGTAGAGGTTTATCTAAGAAGTATTCTCATCTTAAGATGGCTGTTGCGTATTCGGTCTTATGGATTCTCTGGAGAGTTAGGAATGACTACATTTTCAAAAAGTTGAAGCCCTCTTTGGACAAGACAGTGGACAGCATACATATTTCCTTATTTAGTTGGATTAAGAATAGGGCTAAACTTTCTAGTCTTTGTTGGGACTCGTGGTGTTTATCTCATGTTGTTTAGCCATGTAGTATGTACCTTTTGTTTTTCTTCCTCTAGCATCTTGCTAGTGGCTTAATATATTCTGCTGTTCTAAAAAAAAGCTATAAAAACGTTGTGTTTCGAAAAACTTATCCCATCGTTTTGTATTTATGGCAACGTTAAAAGGAAAAATATCACAAAAACTTTTTAAGTTTGCTAATTTTTAACAATTTTATCTTAAATACATTTTTTTTTGAGAAAACTCAAAACTTGAAAATGTTTTTTCATATTTGTCTTATATTAGGTAATATGCTCATTAGTCTGTTACTATCTGCTTATATGGCTTATGTATGGTGAGTAGGATGTTATGTAAGACACCACACCCCATATATATATATCATCAATGAATTAGATATATGCTAAAAAGAAAATTAGCTTAAGCTTTCCTTTTCAGCAAAATGTCAACTTTTTCAACCAAATCTAGCTTCCATGTATGTTCATGATCCAAAAACAATGTTGATATTCGATATAGGTTTGGTTATTTTTGTTTAATTTTGGCCTCAAGAATTATGGAGAACCTAGGAAGAAAGTTTTGGTTCTAAGTTTTAAGTATCTTTCAGTGAAATCACATTACTCTTTTGGCAGGATACCGAAGGTAATTGCATGTTTTTCAAATAGGTTGACCTACCAAGTTGTTATGATGAAATAGAAGATGGGATAAGTTAAAAAAGGTATGTAATTGAGCCATAACAAAGGCAGATGGATGCATTGTTACTAGTTATTATAGGGTTATTAGAGGTTACTTTTATGATCTTGATATTTGTGCTTATTAAGTTGTCTTAGAAAATGTAATGTAAAACTGTGTTTTTGTGTTTTTCATTAGATGGAAATGTAATATGGTTTGCATCTTATAGATGAAATGGTACTATACTTTTTAAAATGGTAATGTACTTTGCTTGTTATGGATGAAATGGTAATGGACTTTGTTTATTGTGGTGAAATAGTAATGTACTTTGTTTGTTATTGATGAAATGGCAATGTACTTTGTTTATTATGGATGAAATGGCAATGTAATTTGTTTGTTATGAAAGAAATGGTAATGTACTTTGTTTGTTATGGATAAAATGATAACATACTTGTATGTAGTAGAGCAAATGGCAATGTACTTTGTTCCTTATGGTGAAATGGTAATGTGCTTTGTTTGTTATGGATGACATAGTAATATACTTTGTTTGATATGGATGAAATGGTAATGTGCATTCTTTGTTATGGAGCAAATAGTAATGTACTTTGGTTTTTATGGATGAAATAGTAATATACTTTCCAAACAAAGAAATAACAATACTAAGGTTAACCATTATATAGCCTTTAATGTTACCAACATGTAGCGGCCATCCAGTTGTACCCAATGTCTAAAGAAATTTCCAAAAACGCAATTACAATGGTAAGAAGAAAAAAGTGAATATAGGTTGCAATTAGTGGATGCATCAAAAAGATGAACCAAAATAGGGCTAGTTAAACATATGCCTAAGTAAACTATTCCTACCATCACCCCTTCAACATCATTTGACTCCAAAATGACTGGATTGGAAGCATTAGAACTGCCATCATATTTTTCAAAAACATATTTCTTCGGTTTAAGTTTAAATATCATCTCAAATGGTTTCATTTTCATATTGTTTGAAAAAGTTTGGAAACCATGGCATTTATCAACAGCTTCATTCCTTACAACATCACCTTTATGCCTTTTAACATCTGCTTCATGTCCTTGATTATCAACAACACCTTCCATTATCATCCTTATTTAATTAATCCTCATATTCATTTAATTCTTATTTTTATATATAGATATACAGGTTAAATAATGGAACAAACATACATATGTTGCATAATTTAAAAAGACAAAGATTTCAATATTGTCAGTTCAGCTTTTGGCATGTTATCAGCTAGATTTATATCTTTATAATACTTTGAATTTCCTCCATTGTATACCTTGTCCCTAGTAGCATGAAAAGTTCATTACCATCTATTTCTATTATTGTAAGGACAATATTATTTGTATTACCCTCATTAAACACACGTCCCAGAGTGCCAAGATCAACAATTTCACCCAAGGCCCCCAGCCACAGGCGGCCTATACGACAACCTAAGGCATCACTCCTGAGGAAGCATCAGTTTAAGATATAGATAAAAACTTCTGCCTAAATATGCTCAATTAGTGGATTCATAAGTAGTATATTATGTATGGTGCATAATTAAAGGCAATAAACAAAAAGCACGATGATGGTATATTGGCACGTAACCGTAAAAGAACATAAGATAAAGACACAATATCATAAAATTGAACCATTGGCAATGAGGTATGTTGATGAATCGCCTTCTTCACACTGATTGCATCAATAAGATCTTTTAATGAAAGCAACGTTAACAAAATAAATTATTAAGTTGCGTTATGCTTTAAGCCTTTTGGTATAATCAAATATTGCATATCCTCTCTCTTTATTCTTTGTATCCGATATCAAGTTTTCTAATCTACTAATTTCTAATTCATGTGGAGTTTGGAAAGAGCACAGGAGGATGATCGGAGGACGATTGTCGATTGCTTGTCCCTTTGGCCCGAAAATTCAAGTGTGTTTCCCCTAAATTGCCCTTTGTCTTGAATTGATTGCTTGAATATTCGAACCTGCTTGACTGTTTGTATACATCTACGTCACAACACAACTCCACAATCTCTTCGTGTCCAAGACTTTCAACGGTAATTTGACTTATTTTCTACTTTTAAGTTTTGATTGTTTTTTGAATTATGATTTTTTATAATGATTTTGTGGTTTTATTTGTGATTAATTTGTTATGAAACATTTATTGAATAAGAGAACAATATAATTAAAATATTTTTTAATAAGAAGAATGGGAGGTTATCATGAAAGAAACTTAGAATTGAGATCGAAATTTGACATAGCATTTACTGTTTTGATGTCTAAATTATCTTTAATATTCTAGGTTCGTGTTAGTGGGAATGTGGAGTTTATTTAGTTTATGTTGTTTTAACCATACCACTTTTATCTTCATGAGATTAATCAACAGAAAATATTGGGTAATTTGTTACAATGGTGATGAAAATTCAAAATAATTATTTGAGGAAGTTGTATGACATGAAGAAGTTGTATGCTTCTTAGTGATGAAGAAATAATTACAAACATATTTTGAAGCTATTCAACTATTCTATCTTCATCACAAAAGGAAGACCATGCATTACGTAATAATTTGAATAAGCTCTTTAGAGTTTGAAGTGAATTCATATTAATTATGTAAGATCAATTCATATAATCGCTATCATAAATGACTGATAGCCTTATCAATTCATATAATCGCTATCATAACAACCGAACTTGCAACAAATCTCTTATTAGTTTCATGGATCTCTTAGGTTGAATGGTTCCAACATTGTCACGATAGCCTTATGTTATCACTTCCTTTTGTTTTATTTGCTATTTTGTCCCACAAGAGCATCGAGTTTTTAGAAGATATACTAAAATTATTGTTGTGAGTACACACATAGGGCTTTATTTATTCTTGGCATCGAAATCCTTTGGATCGACCCTGTTTCACCCACATTCTCAAGTTGACTAGCATCAACAATTTGAGTCCCATCAATGATACCTTCATTAACAACATCAATCTAGTCAATAGTTTGACTTTCATCATTACCACCTTCACCCTTATTATCTATTAGATTGACCCTATCAAGAGTTAACTTATCATATTTTCAACCTCATCAAGAATTTAACTTATCACATTAGCAACCACACTCAACCAATCGACTCACCATATTATGGACCTCATCAAAACCTTGACTAGCCTCTTACCACCCTCTTTGTCATCAACCATTTAACTTACCTCATAACTAGGTCTGACAAACATGTGATGTTCGTGTCAGGATAAAGCTTAAACGTGTTGAGATAGCTTGAACCTAACATAACTCCAATAATTATCATTTAGTTTTTGTGTCAACCCATTTGTTTTCATGTCGAGTTTGTATTAGGTTAGCAGGTTTAGGGTTTAGAGCTTGTAAATATGTTGTGTCATGATAGATTGAAACAATAAATAGGTTAGAATAGTAGGATTTGTGGAGATGGTAAAGCAAAAGATATAAAAAGGAAGGAGGAGTAGTTTCAGAGTCGAAGAGGTGAAATTCACATTAAGTTTAGAGAAAAGAAGTCCTAGTGGGGGGAAGTGGCTGAGTGCGATTGTGGATTATGAGATATTAATTAAAAGGTGAAAAAATAAAAATGATTCTTGACTCATGCGACTAATTAGAGGCCTCCACATTACAAAACAACAACCTAAAGTTTTTTGTACACTTGATTATGGTAATAAGCATGTCTAATTTACCTACATAACTAAAAGAACTTGAGAATAAATAAACAGGTCATTTACATGTCATTTTCAAGTTGCAAGTTCAGACCCCAACTTTACCAGATTAACATTTATGTCGTGTCGTGTCAAACCGTTTAGTTAAATGGGTTAAATCTCTTAAAAAAACTCGTTTATTTACGTGTCGGGTTCATATCATGTTTCATCTCGTGCCAAGAATTGACACCGCTACCCATGGCCAACCATATCATCATCAACATGTTGACTAACCTCATGACCAACAACATTATCATTAAATATTTGACTTAACCCTTTACCAACCACACCATCATTAACCTGTTGACTTGTCCCATTACCAACCACATGCTCAATATAACTATTAACTCACCATATTATCATCCTCATTAACAACCCTAACAACACCCTTATTGTCATTAGTAACACTCTCTTCATGAACCCAACTTTCATTAATATGATCAATTGTCCTAGAGACTGACATGCCAACTCTTCCGCTACCTAATTTCACACTTACTTTTCTTTATTTTAAGGAATTCTTAAAAGTGGGACTAGTAGGATCACTAACTTGATTCCTTGTCATTAGTAACACTCTATTCATGGACCCAATGGTCGGGGCATTACATCACCTGCCTGGCCCGATCATCCTCGGTTTTGATAGGGGAGGTGATCCAACGTCTAAGGCCGCATCTACCCCGTCAGATTGATGCGACATATTTAGAGATTATGGGGTGGTGTGGATTTTAGAATTGACTCGCCAGTATAAGACTGGCCTGATGGGAGCAGCAGTCGAGGGGTCCGAGGAGGATATAGAGCCCAAGCCAGAGGAGGCGCGACCTTAGAGATATAGGCGGGTAGCTTCACCACTTCAGCCAACAGTACCATCGTCATAGGCATAGGAGCCTCTTGATGTCCAGGCTACCTTGCGTGATTTGCTTGCCGGCCAGGCCATGTTACAGAAGACTCAGGCTGAGCTCTTGGCCCAGCAGCGATGTATTGTTGAGAGCGCACACGATATGATGCTCCATATTGGGATGCAGCCACCACCACCATACCCGACAGCCAGATCTGATGGCTCCGGTCCCTCGGGTACACATGCAGATAAGGGCAGTGATATTTTGTATTCTTCTTTTTCTTTTTCTTTTTCTTTTTATTTTTCTTTTTCAGTAAATTAACTTTTAATTTTAGTATCTATAACTTTAATGTCTGGTATGAGTTGATATTTGCACATTTGAAGATAGCAATATTACTACTAATGTTGATCATGTCCTGTAACTATGGAGAAGGACTACCCAATCGTTAGAGACTGGAATCAAATCAAATGTGGGGTTGGTGTACCCCTACACTCTGTTTCATGCCTGACGCGTTCACTGTTCCATCTTTTCACTAGAAACTAGTCTCTGGACGTCTTTCGTCACAAATGCAAGTACACAGATCAACCCTGTAATTTAAACAAAGTCT
Source organism: Cichorium intybus (assembly GCA_023525715.1). Lineage (NCBI taxonomy): Eukaryota > Viridiplantae > Streptophyta > Magnoliopsida > Asterales > Asteraceae > Cichorium > Cichorium intybus. The sequence continues at coordinate 21,250,317 of CM042017.1, read as the reverse complement.
ACATCTCAAGTGTTTCATCGTCCTACTCCAGGGGAGTTAATTATTTTTCTCCCTCTGTTTTGATATTCCTATAAAATGGGAACATTGTATGGTTTAAGTGTGGGGTGGGGAAGGTCGGAAAAGAATCAATGTTTTTAGCCGAGAATTTCAATTTTTTCAAAATCGTAACATTTTTCAAATTTTTTTGAGATAAAGTGATGATTAGCTTTGCATTTCTGAAAAAAATAAACTTTTTGAAAATTTTAAAACATCGTATTTTTCAAGTAATATCATTTTAGTTGTTAACAATGTTATACATTTTGGTTAAAATATGATGAGTTAAAGTTCATAATTACAAATGTACAAGTTTATGTTGTCAAATAACTGGATATACCATATGATTGGGATTCAGGAAGAGAAGTTCAATTAGTGGCATATGGTAATCGAGCCGGTAAACTCGGAAAGTGTGGCCCTATGGCACAATGCACCTTATTACCTAACATCGTCTGGTTTGGGATAATGTTGTTGAAAGCTCGTTACGCGAGTACCATAGAAAGTCATGGAACTACTTTAACTACCTATAGAATTTAAATGAGTAAGTCTGTACAGTCTTGAGCTGAAAATTTGTAGTCAAGTGTTCTATAGAAAGTCGTAAGTTCCAAAGGTATAAAGGTCAAAAGTAATGTTTGTACAACATACAATGTTGGATATAAATTATTTTTTGTGTACAAAAGTAATTCTGGAAACTAGCAATAAACCTTGAAACGAGAACTTTTCAAAGATGTACATTTGTAAGGAATGTAAAAGTTAAGATTGTTTCTCGGATATTATTTTAGAAATGTTTAAAAGGCAAAAGCTCTGGTTTGCTTGGGGACAAGAAAAGTCCAAATAGGGGTATTGATAACGCGTTTTCATTTCGTATTATTTACGCGTTATTTGGTGTGTTTTGATCGCATCAACACTGCACACGTTAATGGGAAGGAATACAAGAGACTCAACTTTGATGAAACAAACATGGTGCTTTCAACCATTCATCCTAAGGCCAAAGGGTATACACGCGTTATAGCCTCCGCCATCGGCTATAACGCCGCCAAACCCCTGTGAACACCATCCCCACGACGCCGTGATGCGCCATAGGTGATAGCGAGCCATGGTGACCACGCCTGTTAACGGGTGTTTTGCCCGTTCAATTCGACAGTTGGAAGAAAAAGCTATAACACCACTTGCTATAACACCACCACACCCCCACTTTTTGGTGTTAAAGATGGTGGCGACGTGGCATCACTTTTTGGTGTTAACACCATTGCTATAACATGGGTACTTCTCATGGCCTAACACTTAACTAACTCTAACAATTTGTGTGCCTATAGTGCTCACATCATAATGTTTTAATAAGGAATAATTGAGAAGTACACCATGTAATATGAAAAAGAGCGTAATGTTATAATTAATAAAATGGTTATTATTCTATTATTTTGATTTGACATTTTTAACAGATTTATCTATATAAGGGTTTTTTAATAAGAAAACAACAAATCGATGTTTAATCCGAAAATAGAAAAAGTAAGGGCCAAATTGAAATATTGAAAAAATATATAGGCCAAATTGAAAAATAAAAGAAATATACGGATCAAATCTGGAAAAAAAATAAAAGATATAAGTGTTTTTCTAAAGAAAAATAAAGTTTAGGTTCTTTCCAAAAAAACTTAATAAAAAAGGCTTTTATCTTATTAATCCTAAGGGTAGACGGAGTAGACCCGGGTTCGAAGAGGGATGGTCACAGATCGACAGCGGTACCGTCGACCCCGACGGCGTGGCTGTCCCGCCCATGTAGATGGAGATAGATGGGGGTGGGAGGGTTCAAAATCAGTTTGGTGAAGCCGTATGATCCCTCGATTATTAAAAAAAATTTGAAATCTAAATAAAAACTTAACCACCATCTCATACTTCAAAAATCACACATTTTTCTTCTTTATTTCTCTCAACATTCACTCTATTTTACACCCCCCCCCCCAAATACCAAATATTTACCTATATTATCCCAATTTCAATTTAATTTTAAGTCGAAATGTGTTCTTCCGATTCGTATGTTCACAGCAAATACTTAATGAACCTATTATGTGCTTATCGTGATCCTCATATTCATCAAACAATGCAGCATTGTGAAATCATTTTCACACCCAGTTACATAAAAAAAGAAGCATTTCAAGGCAGCCCAAGAAGCGGCAAAAAATAACATTGAACGAGCGTTTGACGTACTAAAAGCAAGATGAGCTATTATCAGACAGCCTGCAAGATCCACCGATATCGATTGATGTAAAGATATCATGTATATGTTCAGTACATGATGTCGATCTCCTAACCGAAGTAGAAGTTAATGATGATATGATTCTAGAGTTACGAAATGAAGGAATTCACCAAAGAGATCTATCAGATCTTGTGGACCACATCGAGCATACATATATAGCTACTTTGGATCGCTATTTATTTAACGTATTTAATTTAGGTTTTAATTGTCGTATTTATGTTTTAATTTCCCATATTTAGGATTTAATTTCTAGTATTTAGTTTTTTTTTTTAATTTTGTAACGGTGCGCTTTTTTAATTTAATGTTATTTGTCTTTTTTATTTTATTTATTACTTTTTAATATTATTTTAAATATTAAAATATATGTTATTTTAATTATTTAATTTAATTAATCATTTTAAATATAGAAAATATGATGTGACATTGAGGGTTGAGAGAGTTGGAAAAGATCTGCTTACATAGTTGAAAGATGGTGAAAGATAAAAATGAAATATGAGAGAAAAGTTGATGTGGCAAGTGTGTTGCGAGAGTGTTGGATAATTATGGGACCACTTAATATCTAAATAATATATTGTTATCATAAATTCAATATTAATAGATAATGCTATTTAAAATTGTTGATAGACTGATTTTGAATAGTAGATAAACATTATCTAGTGTTTATCCTGTGGGTTGAGTTCTCGGTTGAATCATACTCATCTCTATCCCTTAAATCTCTCACATTCGGTTATATCTCCATCTATATAAACACGTGACGAGTAGCAAATCGAATATACGAAAACACACACTAAAATTCGTGAGGTATATTGCTGGGGGATTCAGAGAGAGCTTTTGAGATCAACTGGAAAACCAACCCTTCTCATCAGATCTGAAATGTTATATTCGTTTGTTTATTTCTTTTAGTCAGATTCGAGATCAAGATCTAAGGTTTAAGCTTCCGCGTTTATGTTTTTGGTTATTGAAAATTACCAACAGAGAGTTCTATTCCCCCACCCTAACAACTAGAAACTATATCACTATTTATTGTATTTTCCTCTAAATAAAATACTATACCAACAAATATAACTTGAACTTATATTTCCATTGAAATAATTTTGATATTTGAAATATTTACTTCAATTAATTTTCTACATAAAACAAAAGCGGACAAGACTTTAAGTTTGGATAACGATAGAAGAAGATCCAAAAACTGTCTTATCTCTCTTCTTTTTCAAACTCAACTTTGTCTTTCAAAATACATGATTTGTTTTATAAGGTTTTTGATTTTTATATTGGAGTTTCTTGACTGTTTGTTATTTTTGAAAGCGTTTTCTGTCTCCATTGAGAAAGAAGGTGGGTTTGAAAAAGAAAGTGAGGAACTGAGGAAGGTGTGGTGTTGGTTTTTTGCAGAGAGATAAAAAATGATTTTCCATTGGTTATGTTTATAAATATTTAATTTTTAGAAAAGAGATTTAATTTGCGAACCATAGTTCTAGAGGCTATTAATAAGAAATTAATACTTTTATCTTTTATAAAATAGGATTTTTATAAATTTATATAACCAACTGAAATCACTTTTTCTTTCTTTCAAAACTCTATTTCATCTCTTCTTTTTTAAGCTCAGCACCTTTCTCAGCAGCTTCCTTTTTGCCAACTATTTGATATCTTCGAGGTTTTTAATTTTATATTGAAGTTTCTTCGGTTATTTACAAATATTAGAAAACAGATGTGTTTGTAAAGGGAATAGAGGAAACGTGGTTTTGAAAGAGGAAAAAGATAGTTTCCCTTGGTTATAATAACATCCTACTTTTTAGATTAAAAAAAAAAAAAAAAGTACCGTACCTAATTACTAAGATGACCTATAAACTTGTTGGAGAAAGGAGTTATTCTTCAATCCTCTAGTTGTTCTCTTTGCCTTAGGCTGGGGGGAGTGGTTAGCATGTGCTGAACATGCTAAACTATGCCACATCAGCTTAGCACATGCTGACCAAATTTGGTGGGAGCAGTCAGCATGTGTTAACCATGCTAAAATGTACAAGTCTCATGCTAAAAGGTACAAGTCATGTTGCTAATGGTTGCCATAGCGAGTTCGCTGATATATTGGCGAGGAGTGGTTCAGCGACAGCGAAAGCGAGGGAGGAGGGAGTGGTTCAGCGAGCTTGACACATTGTTTGGCGAGGGGTTTGGCGAGGCCACTCCCCCAGCCTTATTATAGAAGACTTCAATTTTAATTTCTTTCTACTTTAATTCTATCTGGTTATGACATATTTTGTATTTGTTATTATTTTAAAATCGATGACGATGCAATTATCATGACATCCATTTTACAAATGAGCCAACCTGATAAAAATAACAAAAAAAGAATTATGTATAATAATAATTAAAATAACATTTGCAACTATAAAAAAATCAAATAGAATAATAATAACGAATCTAAAAATAATAGTAATAACTAATAATAATAATAATAATAATAATAATAATAATAAATAAATAATACCCAAAAAGAATAATAATATTAGTAGTAATAATAACAATATTATTAATAGTCTTTTTGTCCCATCGACCAAACTGTAGATTTTTTTAATTTGTCGTCGGTAATAGGTCGGTAATCCTTTTAATTTTCTACCATCTATCAACCCCCTAGAATAAATTATTAATGTTTTAATTTCTATCGGTATTCCGTCAGAAATTACTGACGCATTATCAACCACTAAATTTTTGGTCGTCAAACCAGCAATACACCGTCAGTAATATTAGTTTTTCTAATAGTGGTTATTCGATTTTAGTGGAAAATACGATATATTACATGATAACTACAAAATATTATATTTTCAACAAAAATAGTTTAATTTTTTTTTATACAAAAGTCTTTTACAAAATGTCTCGATTTAAATAAAAAATACGATATCTTACATGATAACTATAAAATAATATACTTTTAACAAAAATAGTTTAATTTTTTATAAAAAAGTCTTTTACAAAATGTCATATGAAATGTTATAATAATTTGCTTGCTTTGTATTTTATTTCCAAGTTAAATATATGACAAACTTTATATAAAAAATTGAGGAACCATATTTTAAAATTAAGAAGTTCATTTCCTACATAGAAGGAGCTTGTTTGTGGTAAATAAATATCTACTAAAATAATTAATTAATTTAAACTAATCTCATCATTAAATGACATTTGATAAGAGGAATTTTTTTTTTGACATTCCATCCTATTTTATAAACACATCCCAGTCTATATTGATGTATTTAACAATTCTTTGAAGATTATTGGGTGACTTCAAAGATATTAATACTTTTGGAGCCCATTTTTCTCAAAGAATTATTAATTTAAACTATACAATGTCACTATTATATGGTTACATCGTTCGCATCATTCATATAAATAGGAATTGTTTTCGTGCCAATAGAATTCCCCAAGAAATATCGGTATTGATTTGCAAAATACTTTTAGTCAAATCGTTTGATTCATTATCTTTACAGTTGACTAAGGCCTTGTTTGGTAAGATCTTAATCTTTAAGATCTGAATTTTTAAAAGGTCTGAATTTCTAAGAGGGTCTGAATTTTTAAGATCTGAACGTTTAACATGCTGTTTGGTTGGAACCTCTAAATTGTTGTAGTATGGTAGGGTGGGGGTGAGTGAGTAGGGTGGTGGTAGGTGGGGTGGTATGGGGATGGGGAAGGATGTGGTGGGTGGGTTGTGGTACGGTGGGTGTGACTATGTGTGCCTCTTAATTTTATTCAGACATAGTTTCATCTCTTAATTTTTAAGAGGCTGCTGATAGATTAAGAGACTTTTATTCAGATGCTATCAAACACACTTAATCTTAAAATTAAAAGACTTCCTCTTTATTTTTCAATTAAGAGGCTATCAAAAAGGGCCTAACTCTTTGTTTGCTATTCGTGAATTAATATGGTGGACTCTTTATATCAAAATGTCGGAGCCCATTTGTCTCAAAATTTTGGACACTTGATCAAAGTTTCTTTTTGGATCATTAAAAGTCTTTGAATAAGACAACGATGATGATCGACAAAGTAGACAAGATCACAAGAACTTCATAATTTCGTATAAGATACATATAGTTATGTATATTTAAGGTCCAAAACTTTATTCAAAACTTAAATTTAGATACATATTCAAAATTCGGCATAAATCCTAACCAAAACCAAAGACTCTAAGGGAGTATCAAGCCGCCACTCCCTTTGTTTTTTATTAAGCGGTCTTCCTTTACCCGCCTTTTCTCGATTAACCTTAACATCCGCTAAACCCCAAATACAACGGTTTGTTCCCAAATCAAAAGATTCAAGCCTCAAAACACCATCACACACCTCATCAACATCTGTTGTATATTTCACATACATCGGACGATCTTTAAACCTTTCAAGATCTTCTGGAACCCTAACCACCCTCTCAAGTCCAGGTGAAGATACCTACCAAAAAAACCCAAAAACAATAAAACATTTCAACACTTTTCGTCATTACCCGACCTGACCCGTTTTGCCATGTATAAGAAAAAAGGGAAGCACCTCTAGTGATATATAAGGGATAGATCCATTAGTCTCGGCCTCGTTTAACCGCTCTCTGTATGCTTTTGAGAAAGCTTCGATGTCTTCCATGGTGGGAGAACCCGACCTGTAAAATGTATTTTACAAATGGTTTAGTGTATTTTGTTGATTTTTTTAACTGATATTGACGCTTACTTGTTTGTAAGGCTCTCAATGCGGACTCGAATGGCGGAATTTTGTAGAGTTTTGAAAGCGTATATTCCCAATTCTCCGTCAAACGACTTTGAAACTTGTTCCGCCATTGTTAACACTTGTTTGTCCCATTTAGTCCCAGCCAGTGAAATTCCACCTCCTCCGCCTCCATCTCCGGCCTTCACAAGTTGTGGTGAATTTGTTAAAAGAAGTTAAAGAATTCGGTGAGTTGAGTGAAATTATTGGCTAACTTACTCTGGGTTCCGCATCTTCAAGCGAGTATTCATCTTCGATTTCATCATCTTCATCGTCGAAGTCCTCTATTTTGCATAATAAGACGAGAAAAGAGAGAAAATTTGAGATCAGCGATATGTAAACATGAAAACACCCCCGAATCACACTGAGGGACAGATATAGAACCCTAATTACAAAAAAAAAAATCAGTTCACTAACTACAAAAAAACAAGTAAGCAAAACCGGAATCCCACATAAACAACAAATTTGGAGCATGAGCAATAGAAATTTACAAATGGAAAACCTTGCCATGGCAGCTACGACGAGTTCGGGTATTGCAAAAGCAGCACATGAATTCAGTTTTCATTTAAAATTTTCAAATTCATTGCAAAGGAAAAATTGGGACTTTTTGCTGTTTCTGCAAATTAGCAAACGAGTTAAGAGAAAAGTACCATCATCAAATTCTTCAAAGTCATCATCCTCCGACACTTCTTCAACAATGGAAGGAGTGAGAACTGATTCTGAAGATGGGTTTTTCTTTTTGGCGGTTACAACGCACCAAGGGGTTCTGTTTGCGGTAAGGTTTATAAGGGATGATGATGGTAATGGGTAGGAATTACAAGATGGAATTTTTGGGAAATTGATGAATTGAGGGTAGAAGGGATTCGGTTGTGATGACGAATAAGGATGAGGAGCAAGTAAGCTGGTCCTGGTGTGAAGGTTAGAGATGGAACCCATTTTCAGCGTTCGTTTGGTTTATCGGGTTCTTTTACGGTTTTCTCATTTCTGAATTTGGTGTTCAAATTTCAGACTTCGGACGATGGTTGGCCCATTGGACCAAACCGTATGTACAAAATTTTAGGGTTGTGTAATATGTATCCTCCAATATAAATATTCATGGGGTATGCATAGTAATTTTGTATGTGTAAGTTGTTTTTTGAGGAGTACGAATACAATTATCCAAATTTTATTAACAAAATTATAAAAAGAGCCGTAAAGAAACATATACCGAAAGTTTGAAGAAATTTAGACCTGACAATATGTGTCTGCGTGTCGTGTATACATATGTTAGATACGAATTTGAAGGACACGAACATAACACGAATTGTAAAACGCATTTTGGATATCAAACACAAACACGACACATATTTAATCCGTGTGACACGTGATACACACAAATACACCTTTTTAATCGTGTTACACGAAAACACGTATTTACACGAATTTGTACTTTAACCTAGAAAAATATACGTGTTTATGCGTGTTTATACGTGTATATACGTGTTTATACGTGTTTATGCGTGTTTATGTGTGTTTATTGAGTTTTCGTATATATACGTGTTTATGCGTATCGCGTGTCACATGAATTTAATTCGTGTTTTATACGTGTCAAAACAGGTAAATTCGTGTTTGACAAATCTAAGACACGAAACACGAATTTAAAATTCATGTTCGACACGAATAAACACACGGATCACAAATCTCTAAAACTCATACACGGAAAACTTGTGCCGTGTATCAAATTCTCAGGTCTACCCATACTTCACAAGTTTGTTTGAGATATTAAAAAATGAATATATATTGAAAATGTGAGTTTATCTTTATATAATCAATTAGGTTAAAATTCCATGCATTACATGGGTTGGTAAATTGCAAGTCTTTTTGTCAACAAATATGTAGACGTATAAAGGTTCATACAATGATAGCACATGTAGGATTAAAATCTTAAATTTTATTGAGTGTGCCAACACTTAATATAAGATCAAATAATAGTGTTAAGGCCAAAGTAATTTGAGCCTTCTGTCACAAGTTTGGTATATAGGATTATGGTGATAACAACTTAAAAGCTATTAATTTAAATTAGATAGGGATAAATAAATTAATAACAAAGTTGTGGTTTTCAGTACCTTGATAAAAGTCCCTTCAAGGATCTGTTCCGGTAACTCTCCTAGCTACCCCGCCATCAGCTCAAAACTACTGACATAATCACGGCGGTTCGCCAAAAACTGCTCATATATGCTACCATCATACAAAGGTTGGAAACGCCCTAGCTGTCGACTCTTCAGTCTGGCCCACATGCAAAACGGGGATCTTTCTCACTACAATGGTACCAAGAAAGAGTCGTTCCTAGCATACATAAAGTCGCTGCCCTCAATTGGTCTTGTTTATCAATGCCCTGAATTTCGAAGTATCGTTCCACATGGTATATCCAGGCATACACGTCTTCTCCCTCAAACATTGGCATCTTCAGTTTTCGGAGCTCGACATTCTTGTAGTTGTTACAACCCCTACTTCTTTCCTCCTCGAAGCGTTTTTTCCGCTCTTTACTTCCTCATCAGGGTGTATGAAAGAGCCAAACGCGAAGGTGGGAGGCTCCTTGGATTCCGGCTTCTTACTTGCTTCTTTGCTCGCCAAGTTATCCACTGCAGTAGACAAATTGCCGATGGCTTTCAAGATATCTCCGATCTGCCGAGAGTCCTCCTTATGCCTCTCCTCTGTTTCCTCCCAGAACTTGGTGAACTCAGCTTCCATACTTCCAATCTTCTTGTTTGCCATTACAAACAAAGAAAAAAAGATGATGAACAATATTGTGAATAGTAACTCTTGAACAGTGCCACGTGAGTAGTTGTGTTCATTTAGAAAAGTCGACTAAAAACATATTCTAAATTTCAGACACAACCAACAAAAGAAAAGACATACATTTAAGATCGTACATGTAAGAAAGATGACAAAAATGAATCGCAGATAATGCAAAAACAAACCCAACGATAGTGAATAATTAGGACCGAGTGGAGACCTTTTGAGTAGTTGTAGTCGAAACAACAGTGAAATGTATTTCATGATTCATACCTGTATCAACTGTGGGTAATTAAACATGCAATGCAATATCTCGATATTTTTTCTTTCTGGTAAAACATTGTTGCGTCAACATTTTGAAGAAAAAGCCTAATGAACCGCTTGAAACATAATTTCAGATACTTGTGTATTATATCATTCTACTTTTATCGGTTTTTAGTGAATTTGACATAAACGACACCAAACTGAAACCTTGATGTTCTCCTTAGGTTATAGATTTTTCTGACTTTTCACATAATTAATAGCTTCTTGTTATAATTGAGATGACAAACAGCATATGTTGTGACTTGTGAGAGACAAAAACGACACCGATTCATCTATTTGTTCAAATCAAACAAAACACATCCGATAACCTTTTTGCATCAAGAAAAAACATATTCTTAAATCTTAATCAACACCTCAAGAACACCATTCTCTAGCATTCTGAAACATCTTCAACCATGGACTCGGTCCTTTCTTCTCCACATCCCACTCCTTAGGATACCACGGAAACTGCCACATCAGAAAACACCGCTCCGGGTGCGGCATCATCGCCAAATGCCGCCCATCCGGCGAACAAATTGCCGCCACACCCACCGGAGACCCGTTCAAATTAAACGGATACTCCTCCGTCACGTTCCCGTCATCGTCACAGTACCTCACCGGAGCCAAATCCGACTCCAAAACCCGCTCCAAAATACCCGCATCCGGAAAATACGCCTTCCCTTCACCATGAGCCGCCCACACCCCCAAAGTACTCCCTTCCATCCCCTTCAACATTATTGCCGGAGACTCCTTAATAGTCACACTCGCGAACCGACATTCAAACCGGCCCGACTCGTTGTGAACGAACCGGGGCTGGACCGGGTCGCCCGTGGCCACCCCCGGGCCCGGGATCCACCCCAGTAAGGCCATGAGCTGGCACCCGTTGCAAACCCCGAGACTGAACGTATCGGGCCGGTTGTAAAACTCTTTAAACTGTTTCAAAACGGATGGGTTGAACCGGATCGACCCGGCCCATCCTTTTGCGGAATCGAGAACATCCGCGTAACTAAACCCGCCCACGAAAACAATTCCTTTAAAATCATCTAATGAAATCGACCCGTTTAGAAGGTCCGACATTGCAACATCCCACGGTTCGAACCCGGACGCGAAAAACGCAGCCGACATTTCCCGGTCACCGTTGCTGCCTTCTTCTCGAATCACCGCCACTTTCGGTTTCGTAACCGCGGTCATGTATTTCTGATCGGTGTTCGCCGGAGTAAACGACAGCTGCCAGGCTGGCTCGTGGCGGTTCTTTAAACCGTTCTTTTCAGAGTCCACGCAAGCGTCTAACCTTTGGAATTTTTCGAGGTGGAAGCTCGTTTCTTCCCAAATGTCACGAAGGTCGGTGGTTTTTTCGTCTAAATGGGTCAACCCGTCAACTTTTAACCCGATTCTTGGATCCGAAGTCACCCGGCCTATTATCTCTCCAACAACACCACGGTTTTCGAGAGTTTTTGTCACGATATCGAGATTTGATTTGCTGATTTCGAGAACGAGACCGAGTTCTTCTGAAAATAGCGTTTCAAATATGCTTTTTCCATGTGAATTTAATTCAATCTCAACACCACAGTTTCCAGCAAACGCCATTTCAAGAACGGTAACAATTAGCCCACCGTCGCTGACATCATGACCGGAAGAAATCAGATCGCCGGTCAGAAGATCTTGAACCGCCTCAAAAACAGTTTTCAGATAAGACACGTCGTCAAGATCCGGACATTCGTCTCCAATTTGGTCAAACACCTGAAAAACAGTCAACGCGATAAAAAAATTGGACACGTGTTAACTTGTGAGCAGTTTAAAAAAAAAGTACCTGAGCAAGAGCAGATCCACCAAGACGTCGTTCCCCTTTTGCCAAATCGATAAGAATCAATACACCTTCATCTTTAAGCTTCAAATCAGGAGTAACAGTTTTTGTAATATCGGGACACGTGGCATACGCACTAATGACAAGATTCCCAGGAGCTTTAACCACCTCACCAGAAGCATGAGCCGCCATTGAAAGACTATCTTTTCCGCCGTCAATAGCAATTCCAAGCTCAATCATAGCTGCCTCTAAAGCAACCGCAGCATCATACATCGCCGCCCCTTCCCCATCAAGTTTCGCCGCGTACATCCAATTCCCACTCGCTTTCACATCACTTAATCCCGTAATTTTCGCCCACACAAGATTCGTGAGCGCTTCACCAACCGCCAACCGCGCCATCGCTTTCGGATCCAACAAACCCTTCACCGGCTGCTCACCGATCGCACACGCGCCACCTGTCAAATCCGTATACGTCTGTGCAATCACCGCCACGTCAGCGAGCGTAATCTGTAACGGTCCCACCGTCTGTTGCTGCGCCACGAGCCCCGTCACACACCGGTCCACTTTCGTTGTCAGAAACCGCTTCGAACAGATCGACGGGAGCCTCAATACGCGTTTTAATGAATCAATTAAAGTAATCCCGGGCGCGATATCGAGCGGGTCCCGCGCGTCGTTCACGCGGTGAAACTCGAACGTCTTCTGAGGCATGTCTCCGAGAACTTTCTCAAGTTCAAGATCGACAGCTGGCGGCGGGAGTGGAAGATTGTTCGACTTACATTTTTCAATCGCCTGACTGTCGATTAGACGAATATGCCCTTCGCCATTTATACTCCCGATAACCGCCATTGACACGCGTTCTCTTTTACAAATACTCTCCATGAGTTCACGGCTTTTTGGGTTTACTAAAATCGCGTCTTGTTCTTGATATTCAGCACCCCATATTTCTAAAACCGACATCGTATGATCACCAATTACAATTTTCCTAATATCGATTGTTGCACCTTCGGGATAAATAATTTCTTTAACAACGTTACAATTCCCACCTGCGCCTTGATCGTGTATACTCACAATCGGATTCTTTTCCCCCATTTCGATACACGCGCGAACAACCCGGTAAAGTTTCTGCGCCATCTCAGCATCGCCACGCTGTACTGCGTTAAAATCCAGCTCAGCGTCGTTCTGGCCACTCACCATACTCGAAGCCGCACCGCCTCCCATTCCAATCCGGTAAGCGGGCCCACCGATTTTCACAACCAGCATTCCGATGTCCGGTTCGCCTTTCACAATATGGGTGTGATCGATTTGTCCGATTCCGGCGCTGAACATGATCGGCTTCAGCCATTCCCGCCTCTCCCCACTCGGGAGTCTCATTCCGAATGTTCGCGTGTACCCTTGAATCAACGGCTCCCCAAATTTATTCCCGTAATCGGACGCGCCATTACTCGCGTCTATAAGAATCTGTAAAGGTGAAGCCAAGTTAGAAGGGTATTCAAATGAATGGTCTTCCCATGGCGCGTATGAACCTTCAATGTTTAGATTCCCGACACAATAGCCAGCTGTCGACGCGACAACGAACGATCCTCTTCCCGTCGCGTGTGTGTCGCGAATCCGTCCTCCCGCACCTGTTTCCGCACCGGGGTACGGTGCGACTGCACACGGAAAATTATGCGTCTCGGCTGTAAACAGAATGTCAAGATCGCGTGTACTTAAGCTCAATGGCGATGTGGACCCGGGTTTTGCGGGTCGTAATTGGTTCACTAAAAACCCTTTGATTGCACTTGAGTTGTCTTTGAATCCGATTACAGAGTTGTTGGGATTTGTCTTTAGAGTGTTTTTTACAATCTGCATAAGTGTACGGTCCATTGGTTTACCATCTACCATGATTTTTCCAGTGAAAAACCAATGACGGCTGTGTTCACTGTTGGATTGTGCAATATCAAAGAGTTCAACATTTGTTGGGTCTCTTTTAATATCATCTTTGAAAAGTTTTGTGTAGTATTGTAAATCTTGTTCATCAAAAGCTAACCCCATTTGCTGATTAATTTCTTCTAATGCTTTTCGCCCTTTTTCCATGACTGGAATAGTGTACACCTCTTCAGGTACTATACTTGTTTTGAAGGAAACGAGCTTTTTGGGATACACGCATTCTGTCATTCTATCGTGTACCATTGCTGCAAACTCTTCAATTTGAGTATCTTGAAGTGTGCTTCCGGATTTTGTAAACAGAATATATCGCCTTGATCTTTCTAATCTGTTTATTTCAGATAAACCACAAGCATGGCATATAGAGACAGCATTTGCAGACCATGCTGTGGTGAAAGATAACCTGGGTCCCACTTCGATTACAACACTGTTGAAACTTTCTTTTTTCTCTTTTGAGATGAAGCTTTCATCACCTAGGTTTTCTGGTTCGTAGGTCTCTGTTAGAAGCCATTTAAGGACTGAAAGTTTCTCAGATGATAAACTCCCTTCTACCCCGATGTTAAAGCACTGTTCTGTTTTCAGACCCACAATTTGAGTCGATATCTTGGTCTGAACTGACTTCAGAAGCTCATCGTTTGCGGTTTCTTGTATTAAAGGAGTTCTAAAGAAGTGAATCACTTTTTCGGAAGCTAACTTGTCGACACTGCCTAGATCTTGTGCGTCTACCGATACCACCGCCCTGACTTTCTTAGGGGAATTTCGTCGAACACCTTGATTGCATGCTTTCACCAAATTGCTTCTTTTGCGTTGAGATAAACCAAATAGCAGATGAAAATTTCTGCTTTTTGGTAGAGGTTTTGGCAAGAAAAGGTTACGATTCCTTGAACCCTGAAATTGAATAAACAGATTTGTACAGATTGCTATTAGACCAATTAATAAATTTGAAGAAATTCGAAAGGATTGCAAATCAAACATGGCACATACTTGTAAGAAATCCGATGCTGTAATCTCCAGCGATGCAGCCATTATTGCATATGACAAATTTGAAACTGTAACAAAGTAAAGATCAATTTTTTATTAACTTGCGACATAATGTTTTTTATGAAGCATGCGAAAAGGGGTGAGATCGAAGAGAAACATACATGCAGATTAAAAACCAACACTAAAGTAAGAAAGAACGAAGAATATAGAAAGGTTTTTACCTGTATCGCCAGTATCGGTGGAGGAAGCAGAAAGCTAATGTAGCGTTAAGTGAGAATGAAGCACAGACACAAACAGACGAGGGTTTAGGGTTGAAGTCGATTGCAAAGTGGTCCTTCGTCTACTTCGAGATGCTTATTTTCAGTCCCCGGGGTTTCCTTGTTTCACTTTTGATGAACAAAAACCAATTTTTGGGCTTCAAGTAGTTCTCATTCTTTTTTGCATTCCACACAATCATTACCATAATATGTCTTTGGAATTCCGAACTCAAATAAAATAAAATAAATTGATTCTCGTTCTTTTTTCTTCCACAAAATCAAATAACCTTTCAATGCCACATCAATTATTCTGTATTGTATAGGGTCAAAATTATTTTGGCCCAGATAAAATGGCCGAACTTATATAAGAAAATATATTTTATACAACGGAAAAAAATAACAATTTTATATGCAGATTTCGTTGTAGACTTTGTAGACATGTTGAAAACGACCATCCTAAGCTTCTACCTCAAGGTCAAGGATCGATTTGAGACATCTAAATAAAACCATAGAGGTGAAGACGGATATCGATAAGATTTTATACTTGAACGTCTATACAGCATAATATAAAATAAATATATGCTTATATATTATATTCAATCATCAAAGACTTGGGCCAGGACAAATATGTTGAGATTCTATTAGTAAAATGATGGCAAATCTGCTTAGATATGCAGCAAAAAAGAATGTGATACCAAACACGGTGAGAGGGTGAGAATATAAAAAAGATAGGGATGTTAAAGGACATTTGGTCTTGCTTCTAGAAATTAATATATCGTTCTAGCTTAATACTTTCTTATAATAATGTATTAGTATTCAACATCAAACAATATTATCTACCTTAACGTTTTGAAGTTGATCTTAGTAGTTAGTTTAGTAATTCAAGTATTTGGTAACGACCTACGATTCTTGGTTAATTAGTTTGTTCATATACTCCGGCACGAAGAAACTTGATCTTTTGTAATGACCCACATTGACGTATCCAACTTTCAACACGATGCTTTGCGTCTGACAAAAAACAACCTCAATAAACTTTCATGGCTTTAATTTATTCTTCGCGAATAAATATTTATCATAGTTTCATCGTCCCAGTCTAATACAACTCGGAAACAGTTAGTGAGCCATCATTTTTTCTTGCGAGAATTAGACTTTTGCTCGTTTCAAACGTGATCTATTTGTAGAGATTGTCCCATTAGAAGAGAGAAGATCGCGGTCATTGAAAATTCTCTCTAATCAACGTAATATGAGGTTGACTGATTTTCTTGTATGGTTTACTCGATCCTACACGTTGGAAAACAGTTTTTTGATTAGAAATTCACTATATATTGTTTAGATCAAGCGGATCCGCATATAAACTTGTTATTGACGATTACAATTTCTTTTCATTTATATTCTTGGTGTCCAAAATTCTTGTTCCTAAGCATATATTCATGTAGAAATAAAAGAGACGAAAGTTGTTACGAAATCATTTCCGAGTTGATGTAATCGTTAATGAGCTAATGTAATGTTTCTGAGTCAATGCAATTGTTTGCTTGAATTCATATTACAGACGTTTCTAATATATTTGTGAATGAATATTGATAAAATGAATACTTTAATAAAAAGTTAACAGCATAAACCTACCAAATAACGACTATTTAGTGAAGAAAATTAATGATGAGTGTATGCATGGTGCATTTTGAGTGTTTCAGATAAGATGAGAAAGGCTCAAGCTATATTAGTGACTTATAATTTTAAAAATATTTGTAGTAGTTAGTGGAAGGTTGGGAGATTTGTGTTTTCACTTTCCTCCCAACGGTTGTGTTGTTTGTTGGTACGTCAATCCAACAAATAAAAGAAGTGTGCCTAGGGAGACAGGTCAATTGATATTGTGCATTGTATATGTTACATTGAGATATATAAGAGGGGGGGGGGGGGGGGGGATTTGTAGAAAAATGGGACAAAATCAGAAAAATGACAAAACAGAAAATGTAAAATAAAAGATAAATCCGACTTCTAGCCTAATCCATCTTGATGTGTATTTGCACTTGGATGAAAGTAAGAGTTAGGTAATAGTTCTTGTTAATGGAAAGTGACGATAACATATTAACTTGAATGAAATCCTAATTAATATGTTCAATACTTCAATGGTCTACGTGTGAAAAGAATTATTGTTTTCAAGTATAAAAGTAAATATTTCAAGGGTCATCTCAAAGAGATAGATGTATCTCTTTTGTGACAAAATATCACTTAGATACATGAGCTCTTTCCAAATTCAATATTCCATCCCTTGCTAAAGGACAAAGAACAAGTGGGCAATTCAATGGATGGAAGTGTAACCATGATAAAAGAAAACGTGCACCACAAGTATACAACCATGAATAATACTGAAATAACATTGTAATCGTATAAATGTATGCACACCACCATGGTCAATTAGTTATTAATGTTATAATTGACCAAAAGAGGCATTTTATGAACTTGTGTTGGTTCTCTACTCTCTAATAGCTTGCGGATTGCATGAAGCCTAATAGAGCATTACTACTTCATTCATTCATCTTGACTTAGACAAATCATAGTGACATGCAAGTTAATTAGTCCTGATCTTGTACTTTTAGTTATATATAAGGATGATTATCTTGTTTCTTTGTCTACTTATGATTTTCTTTCCAAATGTTGTGGTTTGCATCCACAAAAATTATTGTGATACTACTTGAGAAATTAAGTTGGTTTCATTATCGATGTTTAACTAACATCAAATTAAAAATGGTATTGGACTAACAGTATCTTGTGAGAAAATTTGAATACTAATTCTATATATGACCTGCATATTAAAACATTTTCTACATAGAGTGGAAGTCCTACAGACGAGTTTCAGTTTTTAAGAGGGTTGCATATATGGCGTGCATATTAAAACAATTACAAAAAATGGAAGTCCTACAAATTGCTCCACTTTGGTAAACGAAAGTCCTATGGATGAGTTTTCGGTTTTGAGAGGATTGCGTCAGGGAGATCCTCTTTGTCCTTTTCCCTTCATATTGGTTATGGAGGCGTTTCATTTTTCCTTTGAAAGAGTTATGGAAAAGGGGGGTTTTGATAGTATATCGATTGGTAACAATGATTAATGCATATATCTCATATTTTTTATGTAGGCGATGTTCTTTTCATTAGAGATTAGAAGGAGTCAAATTTTCACATCATTGTTAATATTTTGCATTGTTTTCACCATGCTTCAGGTCTTAAAATGAATCTTCAAAAGAGCGGGCTTATGGGGATTGGCATTGCTTTTTCGATGGTACAGAGTATTGCGTCTTTGATTGGGTGCACAGCTATGAAAGCACCGTTCACTTATCTTGGAGTGACTGTAGGTGGTAACATGTTCGGAATTCAATCTTGGAGTGATGTTCGAAAAGAGCAGGCTTATGGGGATTGGCGTTGCTTTTCGATGGTCCAGAGTATTGCGTCTTTGATTGGGTGCGCAGCTCTGAAAGCACCGTTCACTTATCTTGGTGTGATTGTAGGTGGTAACATGTTTGTAATTCAATCTTGGAGTGATGTTCAGAAGGTGGTTGTTAGGCTTTCTAGATTGAAAGTTAAAACTTTATATGTGGGAGGTAGATTGACTCTCTTAAAGTCTGTCCTTTGGCTCTATTCCTACGTATTTTATGTCATTATATAAAGTCCCGGTATGTGTATTCAAGAAGCTGGAGACTCTTCGTAATAATTTCTTCTTAGGGGCCGACTTGTTAGAGAGGAATATGTCGTGGGTTAGTTGGGATAACATGATGGCTAATAAGAAACATGGCGAGTTGGGTGTTAGTAGTTTCTTCGCTCTAAACAGAGCCCTTATGTTTAAATGGATTTGGAGCAAGGTTATCAAGATCGAGATCCCATATAGGATCGTTTTCTGCTTTGAAAGATCGTGATCGTAAGATCGAATCGGGATCGTAAGATCTTACCAAAAGCACTTTAAAACATAAAAAACACATTTTCATTAATCAATTAACAATAAATAGTTTAAAATGTGAAAAATACATTTCAAATACATCATTTAACAATAAACAATTCCAAATGGGTTTCTAGGGATCATATTTATTTCACTTAGTTAGTCTAAAACAAAAAATAAATTATTTAGAAAAAAAAATATAGAGGAACGATCTTACAATCGATCCTACGATCCTACCTCAATCCTACTAAAAAACGACTCACGTATGATCATATGATCGATTTACTTATGTGGGATCATAGGATTGTACAATCCTACGAGCAGTTGCGCGATTTTAACAACGTTGATTTGGAGGTTTCGGTCTCATGTCTATGTTAAACTCAATAATACCAAACATTTGCATCAGAAATGTTTCAATATTTCATGATTCATCAAATCAGCAAGTTAACATCAAAATTGTTTCAATATTTCAGCAAGAATTGTTTCAATATCAGCAAGTTAACATCAAATCAGCAAGTTAACATCAAAATTGTTTCAATATTTCAAATCAGCAAGTTAACATCAGAAATGTTTCAATATTACAAGAATTGGGACATGAATTGGAGGTTTTGAATGAATCTAGATAAGTGTAATGATATTACAAGAATTGAGACATTAATTGGGACATCAAAATTGTTTCAATATTTCAAATCAGCAAGTTAACATCCTGATAAGTGTAATGATATTATCTTCAATTCATGTCCTTGAATACACCTTCAATTCATGTCCCAATTCAGAAAATCGAGCAAGATTACATGTTAATAACTTCAAAATCGAGCAAGTTTACATGTTAATAACTTCAAAATCGAGCAAGATTACATGTTATAACATCAAAATCGACCAGAAATTTCGAGCTAACATCAACATCAGGGGATTTCGTGGAACAGAAAAAGCAACACAACAGAAAAATCGAGCAACACAACAGCAACATAAATTCAAGCAACACAACAGCAAAATCGAGCATAGAAACGAGATGATTTCGTGGAATTTCATTTTGATTAAAGAAAAAGGAGATGAGAAAGTGGAAGAAGAACGAACCTGCGACGACAACAGGGAAAGCCGAAGGAGCAGACGAGGTCGCCGGCGGAGAGGGCTCCGGAGCAGTAGCGTCGCCGGCGTAGAAGGAACCGGAGCAGCAGACCAGGTCGTGGAGACAAGATGCGTAGGTTCTCCCGATAGTTGGAGGCGTGAAAGTTGGAGGCGTGAAATAGTTAGGGTATTTTAGGGAGACGCGTCTCTTTTTTTTAAACAGATGTGCCTTCAAGTCTGATTAATTAAGAGATGTTTTTCAAATTAAGAGGTAAAAATTAAGTGGTAAACAAACGGTCTGAATTTGTCAAATTAAGAGCTTGCCTCTTAATAACCCAATTAAGAGGTAAACAAACAGGGCGTTACTTTCTTTTTGACATTATTGTTACCCACTCATTTACCTGGTGTAATAATAAGTCTAGGGTTTCCACTAATTGGGTAGATTGGCTACAAAAACCTATTATGGCTATTTTGTAATGGTTTTGTCTTGTTTTTTGTTCAGTTAGTCTTAGCTCATTGCTAGCTGTGTTTTATATAAGGAAAATTTTATTTATTCCTACTAAATCTTCCTAATTTATCTTCCTAACCATTTATATAAGGACATGTGAACTCCACTAATCCTCTCTCTTAATCTCATCCATTGTTTTTGACACTTGTAATGATCTAATGATTAGGAAGAAAGATAGGAAGATTTATTAGGAGGATATAGAACCTCTCTTTATATAATAATTTCAACCCTTAAAAAAAGGAAATTGATATTTCCACTTACGTAATTTATTCATCCACATGAAATATATGTTTTATTGACTTGTATGATAGCTTTAAGTGTATTGTACATCATGTGGATGAATCAATTTCTCAAGTGGAAATATCACTTCCCTTAAAAAAAGGGAATCAAAATCATTAGTCTTAAATGATGCTTACTTAACAACGTTGAATGTTGATATTCCACTTGATAGCAAACCAAAGTGATTTTGTATATGATAACAACAAATGCACCAAAAGAAACCAAACTCCAAGCAACCGTTTTATAAATAATACAAGCCTACAAGGCAATACAAATGTTTCCAATAAAAAAACACCACTAAACAAACACCTCTTGCACCAACTATAATCAAATACTTGTTCCTACAAACCACACTATCGAATTAAATACGTTTTACCATTTACACTAGAAAATATATTTATTCGGGCATTGTCCCTCATGTTTCCACCATTTTCACCCACTACATTTCCCAATAAAAAAATAAGAATGTCATTACAACAACAAGGGTTTTGCGGGAAATTAGGAGTGAATGACAAATGGTTACTGAAACATAAGTTATAATGACCAAATAAATAAATTTAATAGAGAAGTGGCCAAAACATATTGTATACATTCTCAACTATCAACTCATTTTATGTAATCATAACAACATCTCATGACACTTGGATAACAAATATTTGCTACGCCTTTAGATGCCTTCCCACATATGCCTGAAAATGAAAAAATAATAATAATCATAAAATAAAAGATATAGCAATGTACTTTCGTATAACAATGTACTATAGCATCCTACTTTCATTTCTTTCTATTACAACATTGTACTTTGAAAAAATCACTAGATTTTTCAAAGTAGAGTGCAATAAAAGTAGGATGCTATGACAAACAAATAAAAAGAAAGTACATTGCTATTTCTTGCATTTTTTTAAAGTAGACAAATCACCTCAACAAGCTTGGTGATTTTGGATTTAGAAAAGGCGAGATATTGATCGATCTTTTCTTGTGTTCTTGGAATCTGAACTCCTTGAATGCTACTTGAAACCTTTTCAACCACTTTTTTTACAATTGTTTTATAAACTTCTCTACTCATTTTACCTTCTTTCCATGTTGGTTTCAGAATCTCTTTAACAAATTCCACAAGCACAATCTTGAACTGCCTCATTGCCTTTTCATCACCCTCTTCCACTTTCCCACTACTCGTATTTTTCAAATTCTCGTCTTTTTTGTTCTCAACCGATTCCACCGGCTTCTGATTCCCCTGTTCTTCGGAATCCACGATTCCCACGGCCACCACATTACTTTCGACAGGGGCACCAGAAGATGCGGGATTCGGAAGCGAATAAAGTAACTCAAGGGCATTTTCGAGAATTCGCTTCTCGGGTAACGAGACGGTTTCACTTGGAACATCGTTTCTAGAAGCTTCTAGAAGTTTCTCACTTTCTTTATTCTGGATATTTTCTGTTTCTTTTTGAATGTCCATATGCAAAAACATACCATTCGATCCATTCATGTCAGGACTTTTTTCAGTCCCGTTTATATTTTGAGTAAAATCTTGATTATTACCAACAATTTCATTAAAACTTCCGGATTCCATATCATTCCATGAAGGAACATTCCAAGATTTGTTTTTGTCATCAAGATTTGTGTTTGACTTTGTCACATGATCATGTGGCTGTGGTCTATTGTTATTGTTATCATCATTATCATGTGACCTTCTTTCATACCCCTCTGATTTTACAACATCATGAGAAAATTTGCAATTAATACGGTTGCAATTGCCCATGAGGAAAAACCTGCATGGAGGTTTCATATTTTGGTTCGATGATCGTCTGTGATCTTGATCATCATAAGCATTGTTTTTATTCCTATTATTATTACCTCGGTGGTAATCCCTCGGTTCATCGGAATCCTTATTCCGGTCATCCCGGAATCTTGAATTCCCATGTCGATGTGATGATGCCCTTGAATCATCATTACCCCTACTCCTGTCCCTGTTTCTGTGTGGACTCCTACTTCGGTCTCTATCCTTCCTGGGCCCACGGTTGTCACCCCTACATGTTTATTCACATGCAAAAACAAATAATGTGTATTTTTAAAAGGGTTACTAGACAATTAAATAATTAAAATTAGATAATTAAAACAATTGCAAACCTATATGGAATGTTTTCATTTGATTGTAAAGGGTCGTGAGAAAAATCATCGGACATGAATACATCATTAGCTTCTGAATTTGAGTGTTTTTGTGAAGAATCTCCATGAAAGCTTGAATCAAGATCTTTATTTTGCCATGGAATCTTTCCAATTGTATCGGTTTGAGGGATTGCTTCTTCTTTGTTGTCCCATAAAGATTTTGATCTTCTACGTGTACCACTCATTGTTTTTACCTTTAAAGGCTTTATAGCTTCTTTAGTTAAGATTCATAACATAATCTGTAGTTGCAAAAAGATAAGTCAAAGGTCAAAAGTCAAAACTATGCATACTTTTGACTTATAACAAGAACTTTTATTTCAAACCTTAACGGTAGGAGTATGTGAAAGCCTTTTCCGTAAAGAAAATGTTTTTTAAATACATCAATATTCAATATGGTGTTACCAACAATTCCTAATGCATAATATAATAGATATATGCTATACGTATCTAATTCCTCAAATACATACACACAATTTCTATCAACATATAATTATCTTCTGAAACAAAGTTAAAGTATCTTCTATACATGAAAAAAAAAAAAAACTAGTCCACAAAATCACTCGTGAGCCGATTCATCAATAACTGGTAATCCATATAATTTACAAAGTGTAAGTAGATAAATCATGCGATACATAAAACCCTAATTTGGACAACACACCCAAAAATGGTTTTCTATGGAAAATTCATAATAACCGCATACATTCTACATAACTAAAAGGCTACTTAGACTAACCAAGAAGTAGCTTATAAGCTAGCTTTTTAAAAAACTACTTAGACTAGCTTTTCAACGAGCTTATGGAGCTTTTCTAGAATTCTCTCAAATATCTCCTTAATTAAGTATAAAAAACTATTTTCCTACATACCCTTTTATGTCACTTTAATTCCAGCTAGCTTATCAGCTAGTTTTTACCAAACAACATTTTTTATCAGCTAGTTTTTACCAAACGACATTTTTTATCAGCTAGCTTTTCAACTAACAGCTAGCTTATTAGTTATCAGCAAGTTTTTCAGCTAATCTACCAAACATAGTCTTATTGGTCTCTTTGGCTCTTTTTATGTAGTAAAATAGCTAAAACGATTCCTTCCTCCTTTCGAATTAACGAATCAATACACCTCCACCTTTGTTGTCTTAAAGAAGAGGGAAAGGAAATTATGTAGCCACTCAAGACACTAGGTATTCGCCATTAGCTTTATATATTATTTCCAAGTCTGCCCCTCAGATTTGGCAAAGGTTGTTGTGAGCATTATGAAGACATTTCCACCATAGTCATTGATTGATATAACCAATGTCACATGGAAGATCACTTGGAAAGCAACAAGTGCCTATAAACAATAGCTCGGTGACATTGAAGTTTGTTTTTCAACTTTTCATTATTATATATCTGGATTATATGCCCATAATTTGGTTGGCCATGAAACAAGCAACGAGGATTTTCCATAATTTGGATATGTGGCAGCACAAGATGAAGACATGACTTTGGACGCAGCCATCTACACATGTAAAGATCACAAAAGAAAAAAAAAGGAATCAAGAACATATCACGTGAGGTGATATACAAGGTGCCTAGATATACATATAAAGCTTAAATTAACATCAACTAAGAATTCAAATAAAAGTAGTTCTTCTGAAATACAATCTGTGGTAAATCAATCACACTCTAGAACCAAAAAAAACGGATCTAATTTGTGAATGAATACGCAACAAAAGATGATATTTTGACCCAATTCATGTGAATTTAATGCTACCTATGAATTCACTCGCAAGTCTCTTAAAGCTAGTGAATTTATCCTTTGAGAGTACAACAAAGATTTGTATACTAGAAGATAGCAGCTGAATTGCGTATATACTTAACACTTGCGCACTATTGCAAACTGAATTAGCGCCAATTCATTCCCTTTTTTGAATAAATGAAAGTTGAGTCGACCACGGAATTAAAAGACACTAAAAACGCGAGTCACTTCAGTTACACGTCTAACCGGCAAAAGCTAAGCGTAAACGCAAGATCCCTTGTCAAATTACATTTATTTCTCAATGATACATACAATAAAGGGGGATTCTCATTAACAGCTCCATCACAAATTTAAAAGCCGAAAAAGTTGGTAGCTTGTCTAAAGAATGAATGAAACTGAAAACCCTAATTGAAAAGCGCGAGAGAATTATGATTACCTGTAAGCGAAGAAATTAAAGCCCTCGAATTATTTGTGACTATGTTCCTCCCTCGCCATTGTTCAGTAGCAGCAATTTGAAGAATGAAGGATCTTTGTTTCGTGAAGGATAGATTTTAGGTCATTTAATTGTACGAGTCAACTAGTGATTTAGAGATGATATATGGAATTGGGGGTTGAACTGAGGATCTTGAAATTGCCAAAGGACCGTCGTAAAAAAAACAATTTACAAAGTGCTCCCTAAGGTTATCAGAACTTGCAAATCTTTTGAAAATGAATAAAATTTTACATTTATTTTATAACATGAGAAAGGGGGGAAAATAGTGTAAAAATAGCAGTGTTGAAAGTTGAATCTATTTACATAATTTTTATTTTATTCCATTTTGACGTAACGCTGTGTTCCCGAGTCTCATTTAACGAGAGAAAGTGAGAGAATTGGGTGAAACTGGAAGGAAAAGAAAACTTTTTATGTTCCCGAGTTTTTTTTTACGGAATGAAGTGGAAAGAAAAGAAAGGAATTTGAGGGTTAATATTTTTTCCTAACTTTCCTTCCGATTTGGAATGATTTGGAAGGAAAGGAAATTACTGGTAAAAATAACACTAAATTATAACTTTCATTTCACTTCCTTTCCACTCGGGAACACATAAAACATTTCTTTCCTTTAATTTTCTTTCGACTCGGGAACACGAAAATATAACTTTCATTTCATTTCTCTTCCCTTCTTTTCTTTCCTTCTTTTCTTTTCTTTTCTTTTCTCTCCATACTAAAACTCAGGAACACAACGTAAATGTACATCAGGGAAAAGAAAATTAGGTCGAAATCATCATAAACTTAATAATTTCTCATCATCAAAATAAAATGATACTGAAACCCAAACAATATGATGAAATTATTTGTCACAAATACACACAATTAAAATTTTGAGGGGTGTGGTGTAAACTGTAAAGTAGTCGGATAAGAGCCGAGTTCAACAACTTTTATAAAACTGAATACATCATAAACATGGTTTTAATTTTTAATATAAAACACGTTTCTCAATTTCGCTAAATAAAAATCATTATACAACTCATATATCATTTCAAACAATTCAATTTCAACATCATTAAAACAACAACCGAAGGGATCCACCCCCATATATAAAATTATACTTTCAACTTACATAAAACTGCAACTATCACCAAACCCCTAAAAAACCCATTTCACATACACCTTGAAACAAAATTCCGATCACTATAACAACGCCGTCAAAACAGTCGCCGGTGGAGGTAGAGCATTTGCCGTTCCATTGTCGGTCCAGTTCGTTTCACCCCAATGCCAAAGCATACTCTCCCAGAAGCAAAACTCCTCAAAACAAGTCTCCAAACGCGAATCCTTTATCTGAATCTTCCAATGACCGTCGGAGTAATTCCCTTTCTCCGCCTCCCTCCGGTCCCATTCCAACGCCGCCTTTTGTTTCGACCTAAGCAAGCAATACTTATGGAGATTCTCCGGCATCGCATCATGAACCTTCCACCACCGTGCGTGCGCCACGTCACTAGCAAACTCCTGAATCTTCGCTACGTTCCAGTTACAGTCGTAGTCTCGGAAACACAACCACGGTTTTAACCCTAGATAATGAAGAACGTATAGAACGGGAGGGTCGGCACCAAAAAGACGTGTTTTCATTACCTTCTTTTCTTCCTCGTCGCCTTCCCAAAAATGCTTTAAGAAATTCATTTGTTTAGGGATTCGATGCCACCACGTGAAGATCTCGTTCAAGTACCCTTGGTCGCCGCCGTTATACGATTCGATTTCATTAATGTGATCCATCAACAACTTGAAAGTGCAATTCGACGGTTCCACCACCATTACACCGGAATTGAAAAGCGTCGCGTTGTTTCCAGTAGCGGTAATCTCCGGCATCTCAAAGAGGAAATCGATGTTTCTAAGTATGAGCAAATCAGCGTCAATGAATATGATTTTGTCGTAGTCGGTTAACTGCCAGAGACGAAACTTGCTGTAATTCCATTCATTGTACGCGTCTCGTTCAGCTTTAGGGTTTCTGATTCTTTCGATTGTGTGTACTTTCCAGCCGGCGGCCTCGAGACCTTCCCGGTGGTAGTCGCTGATTGTGTTATCCACAAGTATCACCAAGTCTCGTGTTGAACCGGACATCCGAATACTTTGAGCCGCCGTAATCGCCCCACATACGTACACATGAGCTGAGTGTAGAATGGTCGCATACGCTTCTCGTTTTGGGTTCCCTGAGTTCCGATAATCTGTTACAAGTTACAACATCAAATAAGTTCATATTAAGCTTATGATTTTATGAAATGACCACAAACTTTCTCGTTTGTTCCATTTATGTCCCTAAACTTTTAATTGTACGTTTTAAGTCCTTAAAACTTTCTAATTTTATTCCAATCAAATTTAACCGGTTAAAACAAGCTTTAAGGGCTATTTTCGATGACAAATAGCATTCACGTCTTTTGCACAGACAAGAGTCTTGTCTGAGGACGTCATTACTGATTGCAACTTTTGTCACATTGACATCAGTCCAGTTCGATGCATGTCAAACGCAGTATCAGTAACTTACCTTTAGCCATGAGAGGAACCGAAAGTTCACAAGATCCAACCGGAAGCGACACTTTCTCTCTCAACAAATTAAGATCGGGTTCATATAACCAAACATTCCCTCTACGGACCACAAGCTCTTTACACGTAAAAAGATTTGGAATCGGGAAACACTCGGTCACCAAAAGCACTCTAACCGGATGATACCCTTTCGATTTAGCAGCAAGTCTTGCAACCGCGAGTTGCAAGTGTAAACGAGCCACATCTCGTGACCAATCACGTGTCTTTACACACGGAAGCTTTACCGCGATAAAATCAATCCTCGGTATTCTTGGAGCTTCAATCAAGGGTAATTTAGGGCATATGGGAACTTTAAATTCTTCTTCTTCATCGATCCATTCAGGGTACAAATCTTCCCATGTTATGTTTTTTGCGGGATTTAAGCGGAGAGAAATTTGTTCGGCGGACGGGAATAATTTCATTAATTTCTTCCATTGAGCGATTTCAGTGTCGTTGAAGTTTAATAGACCGATTCCTTTATACTCATTTGTATCCGGAAGGTTCCTTATTACTCCCGAAATATGATTCCAGTTGACTTTTGAATTCGATAGATAACGCTCATCGTTTGAGAGATATTTCTCGTTTGTCCGTCTTTCTACCAAACTCACCCTATGCAAAAAAGACAGTATTATGACAATGACAGTGACGGTGACAGATTGACAGTATTATGACAGATATATAACGTACCTTGATCCAGAATGGGAAGGGCGTTCTGTGTTATATACAGCTGGGGAGTGTAGGAGTGTAAAAAGTGCTCCTAATATTATAATAATTAAAACAAGCTTTAAAGTAGGAAATTTGCAGCTTGTATTCCTGTCAAGATATGGTTTTTCACCATCTTTAAAGGTTCTACTTCCAAAAGACCTTCTTTTGCTTGTATCTTCACTGAAACATTAAAAAAAAACTATTAGTATCTAAAGGATGTTATAAAAATAAATATAACTTTTTGAATAAAACAATTTTGGAGGTTGTATGGATCGCATATACATTGTGGAAGACTTTCAACCCCCGTTTGACCTATTTTATTTTGTAGCTAATTACTATTTGACCAGAAATATAACCCAATTACCAAAATCGACTTATTAGCAGAAAGTGTGATGAAATGTTTAGATTTTAAAACTTGAAATTAAATCAACTACAAATCTAGAATAAGGGATTAGATAGTTGATTCCTTTTGATGTTTATTTTAGCAGCCATAAGTAACTACTCATAGGCTATATGAAGGAATGATTGTAAATCACATTTGAACCATGTCATAACACAAGTAAAAAATTAATAAATAATTCACAAGGATAATAGGATCTACAAAAGTGGCCCACAATGTGAGGTTCATTATGGATGACAAGTTTTAAATATCCAATAAAACTTTACTTCCTTTAACTATAAGTTTTCCAACTACTTGTCCAATCTAAAAAAAAGAAGCCTTTTTACCAAAAATACTTGGAATGGATTAAAAGTGCTCAAATGCAAGAATATGGGACCACCTTTTCCTGATTATATATACAGATTTTGGTAACTTGGGACAACCGTTGATAACTTGCACTTTCTAAAAGTGAAATTGATATAACAAATCTTATCAACAACTTCTATTATGTGTACCCGTTGTAATGATGAATGTGAATATCAACAATTTAATTCTAAAATTACATCAGCTCCAAAGTTGGGACATTAATCCATCAAAAGACAGTGTATTGTTATTCTTATGTTTTGGAATGGATGGTCAAACTTTATATTACATGCTGATACCAAATATACACTGGGAAGAAAACAAGTAAACTATACTTGCACAATCTGAAGCAACTTAACTCAGTTTTGCCTGAACTGTTTGGAACATAGATTGCTAAATCCCTAACTGCTTAAAATCATGTCATCATCTTGGATAGATTAGAGATAATAGTCACTTTGATCCTGATATCAGTAGTGTTTTTTCTAAAATTCACAAGATAAAGTCGCATTTTCAACCGTAATTGAGTGGACTTCATAGAGAAAGAGACCAGTGAATCTAGATGTTGAAAGCTTAAATTCCAATTCCATTTTGACCCAAATGGAATAAGGTTCGTAAAATCAAATTTGCAGGATCATTTTGATATATCTAGCCAAATAAAACATCAAACAAACAAATACACATGCAAAGAAACAAATAATTCTTCTCACGAGCATTTTCACAAACACCTGGTATGCATATATTTCCAAACCATTTTGAACTTAAAAGAGAGGAAGGATCTACTTGGCTACGGAGAGGCGGTGTCTAGGCTCAATTGGGGTAGGCGAAGCACCAACGGGTCCTCTCATATTTGTCAAATCAATTTCAGCAGGGCTGCATCTCTGATCTGCGAAAACGAAAAGTGGGAGCAGATGAACAAGTATCTGTTGACTCCCAAAAACAATTCTGTGGCATATGATTCTGACTTTTGAATTGGGATCTCGAATACAATAGAAAATTACAGCAACATTGAGCCTCTCATATGGTTATAACTTATAATGGAGTCTGCTTGAGCGTTGAAGGGTTTATTACAGAGGGTCAAAGTCCGTAGAGCCGCAGTCAAAATATTTTTCCCTAAGCTATCGACATATTTCAGTTGTGGCCCTCGAACTATAAATGTATCTAGTTGGTTCCATATCTTAAAGAATTATATCAGATGTGGTCATATTGATGGGTGAAATGATGTATCACACATGTGAGTAATTTTAAGATGGTAATACGTAAAAAAAATAAGTAAAATTTTCAAAACAAAGTAAAAAAAGGTAAGAGCATACGTTTTACACTTATGTCGTGCTCGTCTTAATGTCATCACGTGGGAAGTAAATCGTGGAGTACTAGAGTTATTTTAAGCGTGCAAGTTTGAACATTGAACCTTATTTGTTGAATTCAGGCACGAAGGCATGAATTGAGAGGCTCCTATCGCAAGGTAATTTCAAAACAAAGTAGTGAAAGTAACTAAGAGTATCCACAATAGGAGCATTTCCAATAGTTTTTTCAACATAAAAATCTTTTAAATTTTGAAAGCTATAGTAAGACCTTTTTCAATATAAGTGGTATGTAATTGACATAGTTGATATACATGATAAATCAATGTGGTTTACAAAGAGTCGCGGATTAAATCGTTTATTTTTTATCGCCCACATTTATGATTTTTGTACTTTTATCATCATTTAATAGTAGTATTAACACGCATTTTGCTAATCATAAAATCTAAAGTGAAAATAGAATAACGATTATTTCAAGGTTGTAAAACAATTTTTTACGAACACTAGTTTTCAAATTTATAGCTGGTAAAATGTAGTCAACATAATTGATGTAATAGTTAATTAATAAAAAATATATTTTATTACGATTATTAATCTAATAATAATAATAATATGTAATTATAGTAATATTCAACAATAATATCCAAAAATAAAAAACCATAAAATAACAAAACATATAAAAAACAAAAAAAATGACAACAGAGTGACAAAATAAACAAAAAACAAAAAGAAAAACAACTAAATAACAAAAAAGTGCGTCAAGCAATTAGGAGGGGTGCGTAAAGATTACCCCAATAATAAGGGTGTGCTAAAAAAAACATTATGATGAGACATATGTGTATAGGGGTTAACTCACATAATATACACATTTACACATATGGAAGGTGTTTA
This sequence comes from Cichorium intybus, assembly GCA_023525715.1. Taxonomy (NCBI): domain Eukaryota; kingdom Viridiplantae; phylum Streptophyta; class Magnoliopsida; order Asterales; family Asteraceae; genus Cichorium; species Cichorium intybus. Next base: position 21,218,897 of record CM042017.1, on the reverse strand, counting down.
TTTAAGATTACCCAATAATAACAATGTTTTAAAAAACGGTTTGAACCGGCCGGCCATACCGGTTGAACCATTAAAGCCGGTTTTATGATGATTTTTTGACCAGAATGAACTGACCGGTTTTGGTAAAAAACTGGTTGAACCGGTCCAATTTTGGTAAAAAAATCGGTTTAACTGGAATGAAATGACCTTAGCGGTTTTTAAAACATCCAATTATAATCGGTATGAAAGATCTTGCCGTTTGATTCACCTCAGCACTCAAAATAATCATCGAATTTATCGAACCAATTGCTTCATTTGTAAGTTAGTTGACAGTCATCCGGGACCCAAACTTTCTCCGTCGAGATAACCCCACAAGATATCCCAAAGCCCCGCATGCTTCGAACCACTACCCAAAATTTCTCCCTCGAGATACACCTAGAAGATATCCCAAACCCCCCGTCATCCCCAACTGAAAGCTCGCGATCAAATTCCAAACTCCAAAAGATTTCCTCAAAAAAATCACTTCCTGCGAGAGAATTTCAGCTTGAAATCATGTACACAAATCTTTCAAGTCTTCGTGCAGCATCACATTAAGAAATTGGTCTATTCATCGCGTAAGTTAAAGCTTCTCTAGGGTTCTGTGGAACACACATTTAGTTTTTAGTGAATTTATATGCGTATCTGCTTTTATGTGTCCATGGTGATCGCTTAATCCTGATTGTTCTTTGAAGCATTGAGTTTTTCGTCCATGCTCTGGAAAATCTGTTAAATTAACTGTAACTGTAGGTGGTGAAAAGTGTTTATCGGAAATTTTCACCTTATCTCACTTCAACTAGGGTTATAGAAGGAGCGTATATCTCATCTGATTCGCTTTCTAGTTAAAGTTTATACCGTTTTCCAGTTCTTTTCGACATATTGATGGTATTTCTTTTGACATTCTTTTGATCAAGTGCCAATTATTCGCCATTGCAGTGCAAGTGTTATAATCGTATGCTTCTGATGGGATGGAGAGGACTGCTTATTTCTCTATCTTTCACTCTGATGGTGATGGAGTCCTCAAGCAGATTGTTACCAGTGTCATCAAGCAACCTTACTGCTGAAAATTCTTTTCTATACAACTGGACAATCTTCAGTGCAAGCTTTTGTGTACTCATTGCTCTTATCCTTTCAATGTGTCTAATATTTGAGCACTTATCTGCATACAATCAACCCGAGGTATTTCTATTATGAAATTATCTACCATCTTTATAGTTTATACTTTATACCACCCTCCATTATATAATTTCTGTCAACATTTCTCATCCCCTGTTTCACTTGATCATAATTATCAGGAGCAAAAGTTTTTAATTGGGCTAATCCTAATGGTTCCTGTTTATGCACTGGTATCGGTATGTGATACATTCTACAATTTATTTTCTGATATATTTTCTGTATTGCTTTTAATTATCTAATTCTCACTTTCTATAATCTGGTCAGCTTTTGTCACTATTGGATCCAGATGCTGCATTCAACTATGAAGTAGTAAGAGATTGCTATGAAGCTTTTGCCTTATATTGCTTTGAGAGATACCTCATAGCCTGCTTAGGTATGTTATTTTCTACATTTAAATCTTATGATTTTATGCGATTATATTCATATGTTTTTGACAAATATTATGGTGATTGAAGGTGGCGAGGATAATACCATCAAATTCATGGAAAGTAAAAGCCTAATCACCTCTAGCATCCCACTTATAGAAGAATCATATACTTATGGAATTGTGGAACATCCTTTTCCATTAAATTATATGCTAAGGGAGTGGTATCTTGGCCCTGATTTTTACCAAGCCGTAAAAATTGGAATCGTTCAATACGTATGAACTTTTTTACTTTTGACTTAATCCTTATTGAATCATTTAATCTTACAAAAATACTTGCTTACAGATGATCTTGAAGCCCATATGTGCACTTCTAGCAATATTCTTCCAACTTCTTGGAGTTTATGGTGAAGGAAAATTCGAATGGGGATACGCGTAAGTCAAAAAAAAAAAAAAACATTCATATATAGCTTACCAGATTAAGTGATATTCCCATTAATTCATAACAAAAGTCTTTAATTTATTTGCAGCTATCCATACTTGGCACTAGTACTTAACTTCAGCCAAAGTTGGGCTTTATATTGTCTAATACAATTCTATTCAGTAATCAAAGATAAATTAGCACCAATTAAACCGTTAGCCAAATTTCTAACATTTAAATCAATAGTATTCCTAACATGGTGGCAAGGTGTAGCAGTCGCCTTTCTTTTTTCCATGGGCGCCCTTCAAGGGTCTTTAGCTCAAGAGCTAAAAACCCGCATTCAAGATTACATCATATGTATCGAGGTAAGTTTCGGAGTTACCTGGTTTACGGTTTAGGGTTCAGGGTTTTTTAAACATCTGTCTGTTTATTAAACAGATGGGTGTTGCTGCAGTCGTGCATATATACGTGTTTCCAGCTAAACCTTACAAACGCGGCGAAAGATGCGTACGCAATGTCGCGGTGATGGATGACTATGCGTCTTTAGGATCGGAACCTGCTCCGGATGAGGTTCAAGATTGTGAGAGAACTACAAAATTACGGTTTAGCCCTCATGATGGAATCGAAAAACGTATGAAGTTGCATCAAAGTGTTCGTGACGTGGTTGTTGGAAGCGGTGAAATTGTAAGTTATCAATACCTTTTAAAGATTCTGCTGTGTATCTGATTTACATCTTGCATTCTGATAGTGTGGGCCAGTTTGAATTATTAATTATTTGTTTTTTTTTTTTTTGGATATAGATGGTGGATGATATGAAGTTTACGGTTTCGCATGTGGTGGAGCCGGTTGAAAGGGGAATAGCGAAAATAAATAAAACTTTTCAAGAAATATCAAAAAATGTGAAACGACATGAGGATAGAAAAAGGAGTTCTAAAGATGATAGTCATGTTATTCCTTTAAATTCATGGAGTAAAGAGTTTAATGAAGGGAATGATGATGGAGTAGGTGGGAGTTTTAGTGATAGTGGGGTCGTTGAAGGTAGGAGGCCACGTCAGCAATCGAAAGTCTCTTCGCGTTCTAACATGTTTTTTTAAAATGTTTTTGATAAGAAAAAGACGAATGACGTATTTGAGATGATTATACTTGATTTTGTTACCACTGTAAAGGATTTAGGAGGTTATTAGCTGACAATAGAGGTACTAGCTAATGATGTATATATGGTTTGAAGTATATAATTCTCTAATGAAAAAGGATATGTACTTGAGGAACAAAATGAAGATATGTTCATAGGTTTTTTTTGGAATAAAGGGTTTGTGTTGTTAAGAAATGCTAATGGTTGAGTTGTGGAATGTAGGGTTTTAACTTTTAATATGAGCAATTTGGATGTATGGTAATTTGTTATGTGTTATGGTCATTGACATTTTGAGGAAAAGCTTTCACGAATTGGGATTTTGCAAGCCATGGGTTTATCTTGGGATTCAAAAGAATTGGGTTTTGGATTTTTGTTAAGAAAATTAAATAATATTGATAAGTTAAATAAAAAAGAAAAAGTAAATTTAACTTTGATGTGTACTGCACATGGATGGCAATATTATAACCTTTTGGAAAGGCAAAAACGGGTTGTAATAGTAAATTTTGAACAGAAAAGTTTTGAGTTTAAAAATCCGGAGAGTAACAGCTTTTGCTTATAATGGACACCATATAGGGCCTCACCGATAAGTGCTATAAGATCTCGTTTATCTTATATTTAAAAAATAAGTAACTCAACGTCATATGTTATTTCCTCACTGAATTTGCCTTATGTCATTTTCTCATAATTTTAAATTTCTTAAAAAAAATTAATTGGTTTGAAACGTTTCTAACTCTTTAATGATCGGTTTAATTATCATTCAATTTCAAAATTAATTGTTTTTTAATATCATATTATTTTTTAATGTTTAGAATGATTCGGGAGACAATAGAGACACAATTGACGTCATAATAAACGATTACAATCATAATAGTGAATTTTATTTTAGTACCGATGACATTCTCATAATGAATTATATTTATCAAAATACAAAGTCGTAATAGTTAAAATCAAAAGCAAGATGTCACGATACACAAACAAGTTTTTTATGTATAATTATTAAATGTTTAGATATTCTTAATTAATAATTTTTGTGTATCATCCCGTGTAATACACGGGTCTCACAACTAGTATACAGAAAAATTGTTAAAATTTGACTCTATATTCGATTAAATCTTAATTGTTTTTTATTCAATTAAATGTTAAATGAATACAATTTTTTATAGTAGTTGATTATGTCGTTTTTATATTTTCACAACTAATAATGTATAGGGTCAACATGTAAGAACTTAATTGAATAAAAACTAAAAATTCAACTCTAAATTGTTAAAAGGGTCAAAATATAAGGACTTTAATAAATATTTTATTTATATATATATATCAAAAATTGAAAATATTTAACAAAATGTTGGGACTTAATTGAATAAAAAACAATTAAGACTTAATCGAATATAGAGTCAAAATATAATAACTTTTCTGAATATATCCGTTTTGCAAACATCATCAATTTCGTCTAGTAGATGAAGTGTTATATTAATGATGAAGTACAAGTGCTCTTTAACCCATTTCATCAGAATTTTTGGTTTCAAATGAAGTTCATGGAGAAGTATTATCTTTATATTTTTCCAATTTCAACTTATATGCATTTGTTAGGCGTAAATAAAGCTACTTCTATAAATGTTATATCAGAGAACTACTAATATTATGTTTTAACTGAAAACAACTCAAATTCGTTTATAAGTAAAGTTATTTTCTGTATAACATATTAGTTCTGGCTTTGTTACTGATAAGAATCTCCTTATTGGAAAGTCTAGAGTTCAAGTCTAACCAATGAAAATTCTATTTTTAAGTTTGCTTGGTTAGGATGTTTGACTCTTATTTAAGAGGCACGATTTTAAATTTTGGCAATGAGTTTTGTTATTTTAATTCAATAAATTTTTTAAAGGCCTCTTTTTTGTTTTCATGACGGGTGTAAAATATGTCTCGACTGGATTTGTTTGTTGCATGAGTATTAATGTTTTTTTGGAGTTATTAGTAAATTATTTCAAGGTTGAAATTGCTACAATACGAATGTCACTCATGACCATTAATCTTTATAATTATCAAGCAAGAAAACAATTTTAATCGTCAAAGGTAGAAAAATAGATAAGCAACCATAGGTGAGGATGTTATACCAACCTATAAATGTATTAGGGCCCTTCCCATGTCACCATAGAAAGAAAATAAAGTTTTAAAGTGAACCGATAAGTAGCTAACCAACTTCTTCTACATATAGAATTGAGTGCATTCATTTCCATGGCTACGATACCATTGCATTAATTTTACGAAATGAAGTTTATTGATATTAATTTTGTATTGATGTAATTATGTTGATGGCTAGTAATGACTTATTTATGTAGCAAAGTTAAACGTATTCATCAATTTTAAACAAACATTTATTATTCTGAAATCTTAACAATTTATATAGTCATGTTTTACACCCGGTGTGTTGCAGCGCATTGTATTCATTTGAAAATACAATCTACCACAACATATAGCAAAGTATGAGTAAAAAATTAAATTTTTAAAAAACGAAAAACTCTTCAAATACACATATACATACAAATATGTAAAATAAGTAATTTTGCATAAATGAATTCTTGAAAAGCTTACTTGTAAATAAGATGTAAAAACTGAAAATAATATAATATTAAAAAAAATAGTTATTAAAACCATATAAGAAAAAAAAACATACAAAACTTTGGAAAAATTGTAAAAAAAATATGTTTATAAAAAAATAAAATTTAGGCTAAAATTATAAAAAGATAAAAGCTACGGGGTAAAGAATTAAGATATATAAAAAGTTGAGGAGTTAATATGAAAATTTCAATTGTCAAAATTGTAAAAATGTTTAGGTTTGTAAAAAAAATATAAATTTGGTTAAAATTGTAAACAAAAGAAGTTATATGATAAAAATGAAATACTAATAAAGTTAAGGGGTTAAAACAAAATTTTTAATTAAATAGCCAATAGTTTTTGGTTAAGGTTGTAAATAAAAAAAGTTTTATGATAAAAATAAAATACTTATAAAGTTAAAGGGCTAAAACCAAAATTTTAATGAAATAGCCAATAGGAAACGAACTTTGCCAAGTGATACTTGGCTATTGGTCTCGCTAGAATATTAAAAATATCATTTATATGTTGAGGTGTTTCTTTTCGTTTTCAGTTCAAAAAACCAATATGCAAAAATCGGATATGTTTTAGTGTTAATGTTCTTGATTTCGAAACTCAAGTGTTGGCAAATTCGACAGGTCGTAATATGAATTCTTTGTTGTTTATTTATTTGGGTATTCCTATTGGAGCAAACTTATCTCAGGTACATAGTTGGAAAACAATTATAGACTAGTTCAAGAAAAAAACTTGCCAATTACAAAGTGCCTCTTCTTTCTATCGGTGGCATGTCTATGTTGGTTAAGTAGCTTTTGGGCGCTTTGTGTATCTACTATCTCTTTATATTCAAAATTTCTGAGAAAGTGAATGTGATGTTGGAGTATTTGAGATCTAAGTTTTCTTAGGGTGGATATGCGTTTAATATAAAGATTAGTTGGGTTAAATAGGATTGTGTGATGGCTTGAAAGTGTTTACGATGCCTTCTTAATGATATGACGATGAAGGTTCTTGATTGACAAAGACGCTTTGTCGGCTAAATGTATAAACGCTATTCACAGAGTGGAGAAGGGGGGGGGGGGGGGTGGGGGTGGATATCCCTCAGCTTTACTCAAAAAATTTAAAGTTGGTTGGACCCGTATAGTTGGCTCAACAAATCAGCTTCATGATCGAGGTATTGTGGATTTTTTTGGCTATTAAAAAACATGTTGAGAATATGGTCAAAATACATGTTTATAGAAGGAGGCTTGGTGACGGGATACACCTTTTATGGTTGTTTTTCAAATGTTTTTGTCTTGAAACTAACAATGAGGCTTCAATTAAAGATTGTTGGTTATTTGACCATTGGAAATAGAGGTGGCAAAGACCAATTCGTGGAGGAGCCAAGGATGAACTATTCTCATATTTGATGCTTTTTGTTAATGGGTGTAGTAATTTTTGATAGACAAGACGAGTGGCAGTGGAGTTGAATGGGGGTGGTGAATTCACAATTAAGTGTGTTCGTAACCATATTGACTATGATATTGTCGATCAATGGTAGGTTGCTACTAGGTGGTGCAAATATGTCCACATAAGATCAACATTTTTGTGGCATCTTTTATTAGACAAGTTACCAACTAGAGATACGGTATTAGAAAAAGACATAAATATTCCGTCTTCCTTGTGCCTTGATGTGTCAATTGCAAATAGAGGGGATGAAGGTTGTGTTCTTGGATTGTGAGATTGCCTATCTCCTTGGGCTCAAGTGTTGAAGTGGTGCGATTTTGCTATGGTCTCCCCCTCTTTGATCGAAAAAGCCTTATATTGTGTTGATTTGGAGCGTCTATAAAAAGTGAATAAACATGTTTGGCATGTTATTCTAATGACGACATGTTCAGTCATTTGGAGTTTGTGCAATTTTATTACATTTGGTGCTAACAAATTAAAGAAAGATGTTGTTTTACTAATACTTCTTTCAAATCATGTAACTAGTTTGTTGGTGGATTTTAGAAAAAAAAAAAAAAGCAAATTAGTTGGGTTGAGTGGATGAAAAACCTAGTGATGTCTATTAATCTTTCATTATTACTTGCCTAGCTTCTCTTTAGTTTTGGTTTTTAATATATTTTGGCAGATGTAGAAAAAAATATTCAAGTATATTATTTGGTTCTTTAAAGGATTTTAAAGTGATTTTGAATTGGATAGAGAATTTAGAATATGTTTTTGATCAACGCCAATCTTGAAATGAATCGTTTCACTTTTTAACATGTCAAATGCTATGATAATTAAGTGATGTTTGGCCACTTTTTTTTTTAAGAGAAAAGGACAAATTAGGTTAATTTTCATTTTGATATGTCGTTTCTCCTCAATAAATAAAAGAAGATGTGCGATGGGGAGAAATAAAAAGAAGATGAAAGAAATAAAAATAAAAAGAGGAATAGATAGTTTTGAACCTACCAACACACTCTACGCACTTTAATTAAGGATAGTAATGTGGAAGTAAGGTTCATGCCCTCAATGATAGTGGGTAATTGATCTTGTGCATAATGTGTATTTTCTTAATATATAAAATAGGGGGTTTCATATGTTAAAGCTGCATAAAAACTAAAATCTGAACAAAAAACGGGATTTTAGAAATTGCATGGATATTGAAAATCTAGACAGTTTTAGAATCTGAAAACGAGACAAAAAACAGAAAAACAAAAGAATAAAAAGGATAGACCTGATGATATCACATAAATTATATAGACTCATTTTCCCTAATTCAAATGGTTAAGAATTTCTTACTATATAGACCCATTTTCCCTCTCATCTATGTGTGATAACTTAATTCCATTTTTCCATTCTAATGACCTTACTTTGAGAGTCGATATCTCATTCATTCTTAGTTCTGATTTGAGCGTACAATATGTATTAAGCCCTCTTCAAGGATAAAAACCAACTAAATAAACTAAAATATATATTAAATAACTCGATTTCCATGTGTCCAAAGTTGACGAACGTTATATTTTTTATTTAAAGAAAATCCATGTGTTTGCAACAATCTCCATATCAATAGAAACTAATTGAAAATAGATAGAAGTCCCGATGAATTCTCAATTGTTGAATCTTACATATGATATGTAAGTGCTAACCTTTGAACCTCCCAATGTGAAACAAACTTATTCTCCTACCTATCAATAGATGTTATGTCTTTGCATTGAATTGATGTTTGCGTAGAAGACGATACATTTTATACAAGGCTATTGTTGTCATGGTCAAATTCTCATAGACATGTTCATTATGGTCATGAACAGTTGCCAAATTATTTGAGAGGTTCTAGAAGTTACACCTTCTATATTTCCTTTAAAAGTAACCCCACTTCTCTCTCGAATATGTGATTCCTCGGAGTCCTTAAAACTCATTTGTTTAACCTCATATCAATGTCACTTTCAATTTTGGAAAGAACTAGGAAATTCATAAATTCCCATATAGTGGCATCTCTTAGCTTGTACAACTAAGATGATATATAACCTAGATATTGTGATCTCCAATCTACTCGGTTAGGTTTCCTTCACATAAACTCATCTATTTTATGGTTTCGTCCTATTCATGTATTCAAATTACTATCTAACTCGCTGCTTAATGCTTTTGTAATTGGATATGAAATGTTATCCTTTAATTTCATTCAGTCAAACCATGATAACTCTAGTTGTCATAGTTGCATAATGGTATTATGTCTGTAACGAATATTTATAGACTTGCCTTTATGCATCATATTATGTGCTTCACCAAATGTTGATTAACTTTATCATCTTTTCATTTCTTCTAATGATAAGCATATCGCCCACATATAGACATAAGATGGTATGGCCACTAGTTATGTGTTTCACATAGACACACATATCACATTCGTTGATTCTAAAACCACATTCTAGCATGCATGGTCAAACCTTTGATGCTATTGTTTTGGAGCTTTCTTTAAGTCATATACTGACTTAACAATTTTATAAACTTTCTTTTCATGTCGTTTGGCAACGAAGCCCTTAGGTTACTCAGTGTAAATTTCTTCTTTTAAATCATTGTTTAAAGGGATGTTTTAATATCCATTTGCAGCACTTTCAAATTTCATAAGGCTGCAATAGCAAGTGGCGATGTCCATATACAATTCTAATGGTGTCGACGATGGAGTCGGTGATGGGAGTGGCAATTGTTGTGATTGTGGTAAAAATAAAATTAGGGTTTATTTTGCAAATATGTTTACAACATTGATTCAATGTGTTAAACAATCTAGACATAAGCTTAAAAAATGAGAAAACATTTTCTTGATTTGATTATGGGTTTCACAAAAGCTCTTCATTCGATAAACAATATTATAGTGTCCAACTTGAAACGACCGAAAATTGGTAATGTAAATATGTAACCTAAAATGTGTGTAATTTAAATGTTATATGTAAAATTTATGAGAAATTATGGTTGTGAGGGTAATTTAGTCCTTTTACCATGAAAAGGGGTAAATTGGTCATTTGACCAATTGCAGAAATTATTATAAAAATTTATTATAGTTTAGGACTAAAAATGTAAAAGAATTGATTCCATGGAAAGATAGTTGGTTTTGGTGGCCAAAGTTCAAGGAAGTTAACTAGAGGGACCAAAACTGAAAATATGAAAAATATAAAAATGAGAAAATATCTCATTAAGGTTCATAATTCAGTAGAGAGCTCTAGAGACGGGAGAAGAACTGATCTTTGTGAAATTCGTGAAGTTGAAGCAAGGAATTGGAGAAGTCAACACTTGGAATTTGTAATTCCAACCTTCCAAGGTAAGAAATCAAAATCCTAGTTAAGTTCTTGATGATATTCTTAAGGAAACTGAAATTTTGTAATTTCAGTAATGAAACAAGAAGTTAAGAGGTTTAACACTTCCATTAAGCCATGTTAAAAGTACTTAATCCAATAATATGGAAGTAGGATGCTATTTTTCAAGAATTGAGATTTTGATCAAGAACCCTAGAATTTGAGTTCTTGTGATTAATCCGATTTTAATGGTTTAAAACTTGAAGAAATTGAAGGGTTTTAGTCTTGGAACAAATCCCTATCGATTAAGTGGAGTATTCAGCACTTAATTCGAGAAATTGGGAAATTGTAGCATAAAATCGGGGAAAATCTGGGCTGCTGCTCGACAGGCGCGGTGCGCCCCTATCTTGGGCGCGGCGCGCCCTGCGCCAGGGTGCAGTTGCAGTTTCAGTTTAAGAGTCCCCTGCCAAATGATCCTCATTTTTAAGAAATGGATCAAAACTTGTCCAATTGACCTCAAATTTTAAACATAGGTCTAATATGGTCCAAAACTTTATAGAAAATTATCGGAATTGAAATACGACCCTCCGAGGGTACTGTAGTAAAATACGTATAAAATACAATTTAACTAAAGTTGAGTTATACACTTGCTTTGACCAATTGATGGTATAATAAAGACTCTAACATGTTATAGAGTCAATTAAAATGTAAATTAATGTATCATATACTATATATAGGTGCAAGTCAAATAATCGGACACCGAAAGGGTAAAGAACCGAGGGACACCTAAACGACATTTCAAGAGTTATTCGGTGAGTACATGTAGCATTTTTACCCATTTTGGGATACATGGCAAGTAAGTAATTATTTTTCAGATTTCATATATTATTTTTATATGTGAAAAATATTTGCAAAAATGGTCCACTTCCTAGTTTAAATAGAAAGTTAACTGCTATATTTGAAAGTATGATTCTTGGCGATAGCCTAAATTATGATAGAGATATGTTTGGGTCAAAGGCTTGGCACTTAGCCATTTCTCGTGCAAGTAATGTTTTAGTTTCAGAAAAATATTTTATGTTTGACTGGTATTGTGACTAGCATTGTTAATAAGGGAACTATGTTCCAACCTACCCGGGTTAGGTAAGGAGTCTACTGGGGACAACCCCCTTCGCAAAGTAGACTGCCTCAGCAATTCTACTATTAGTATTGATCCGTTCTTTCTAATTGTAGAGACTTGGGGTATCACTTATAGTGATTAACGCCCTAAGTATAAAAACCCCAGCAAGTTTATAAAACCAGTCAAAGAAAGTATAAAAGACATTGTTTTCGCAAAGTCTAACATATGATGATTTTGAAAAGTAAAAAGGTATAGTATGTGTATATTATGTAGTTTTGACAATGATTTATGTTATGAAATTTTACAAAAGAAATTTAAAGTTTGAGTCTAAAACTCATGTAACTCACGAGACATTTTTGTCTTACGTATTCTATGTTTTATGCCATGTATTCCAGGTTCAAGTATGAAGTTGTGAGAGAATTGGAAGTTTGTAAAATAAATCCTAGGTTGCAAAAGAGTGGAGCTGATTACAGCTATCATGTATTGGTATTGATTAATCCTTTCCCTTAGACTTATGGTTGTTTGATATTTATTTGTAATACCCTTTGTTGTATTTAAACAGATTTTATGGTTTTTGATGAACCGTATTCTGTAAAATATGTTTTTATGTATTATAAAAAGTTTGAAAAAATTTGGGGTGTTACAAGTTGGTATCAGAGCCATAGTTTAAGCGAATTAGGATTGGATCATTCCACTCCTAGGCTTAGACTAGTAAAATAGTCAGTTAAAGTTAGTTACATAATTTGTCATGTCTTAATGAATTAAGACATTATTTGTTAATGGAGTTATATGAGCATATTCATAAGTTAAAAGTAGCAAATGGACACCAGCGAACAGTAGAACCGAGTGGAAACATTGGGAAGAATATGTGTAGGTGATTATGATAATATGGGCCCGTATTATCATAATCACAAGACGCGTATTGAGCCTAGTGTACCGCGAGGGAATACTGGGAAACTGGTGGAAATGTAATAAGCTAATATTATTCTATAATATGAAATACTAAAGTACTTGAAAATTTTATAGCAAGATGCGAACTAGAAGTGGACAAGGATCGTATGCGGAAAACCCAGATCCTAATGCAAGGCCTCCTATGCCTCCCCGACCGCCCCAAGCCGTTGATGATGGCAATTCTAGGGGTGAGGCTAATCCACCTCCATTGACCTTGGAGGCAATCCAGAAGTTATTACATGACTCGCAAGTACAAAACAGACAAGAAATGACACGTCTTCTGGATGAGCGACTGGGCGAAAGATCTAAGTCACAACCCGAAGATAGCGAGAAGAGTGTGGCTCCTGAAGGCACTAATCCAAGACAGACTTCTTCTCAAGGAGATTCTTCTTCCAAATCACAGCCTCAGTTCAAGACTAAAGGAGCCTGTACTTTCAAGGACTTTATGTCCTGTCGGCCAAAGGAGTTTAACGGGGAGATGGATCCGCGAATAACAATACGGTGGTTGACTGAAATGGAACAAGTTCTTCGCATCTGCCGTTGTGACGAAGATATGAAGGTAGGGTTTGCTTCTCAGATGTTAAAGGCTGAAGCTCTTACTTGGTGGAACACTCTCCGTCGAATTAAGGGGAGTGATTACGTGGATGCGTTGACTTGAGACGAGTTCGTTTAACGATTGAAAGGCAAGTTCTGTTCAGCTAGGCATCGAGAGAACTTGGTTAATGAATTCTTTGCCCTTGCAAAGGAAAAACAGACGGTTGACGAGTACACTAAAAAGTTTTGTGAGATGCTGCCATTTCTGGAAGATACACTACCGACCGAGGCCGGAAGGATAAACCGGTATGTTAATGGATTGCCGGCAGACTACTCGCTAGAAGTTGGCAAGGCTACTACTCTTGATGAAGCCATTGAATCCGCGGCTCGGGTTGAGAGTATGATAGAGAAAAAGGGCAAGGAACGACAAGCATTTGCGGAAAAGCGAAAGTCTTCAGGAATCTCTGGAGCAAACAAGAAGAGTCGTGTTTCATCGGGGTTTTCTAAGCAAGGAGAGGTTAAAGAATGTAAGAAGTGTGGAAAGAGGCATAGTGGGGAATGCAAGAAGGGCACTAGTGGGTGCTATAAATGTGGTCTTCCGGGCCACCAGGCTAAAGACTGCAAGGTGAAAGATATTAGCGAGGTGGAATGTTTCAATTGCCATGAAAAGGGTCATTACAGCACCAACTGTCCCAAGAAGAAGAATGATACATTAGTTTCCACTGCGAGTAATAAGAAGACAGAACCAGCAAAGACGAAGGGGAGAGCGTTTCAGATGACCCTTGATGAGGCTAAAGAAGACTAGGATGTGGTTGCAGGTACACTCATTGTAAACTCACAACCTGCTTATGTTCTTTTTGATTCTGGAGCACATTTCTCTTTTGTGTCCCATGACTTTAGTAAGCGTCTAAACACGCCAATGAAACCATTAGATGATACTTGTGTAATAGAAGTTGCGAACGGGGAGCTAGTTACGGTCCGTCATGTGTATGAGGAATGTCCGGTGGAGATTAATGGGCGAATCTTAAAGGCAAACTTGCTACCTATTGGGATTAAAGGATTCGATATTGTTATTGGGATGGATTAGCTCGGAGCTCATAATGCAAAAATTCTTTGTGGGAAACGGATAGTATCGATCAAAATGCCTGATGGTAGTAAAGTATATATATATGGGGAACGCCGGAAGAACATGCAAAGTCTCATTACTGCTATTAAGGCTCGTAAATGCATCCGTAAAAGGGTGTGAATCATTTATCGCTTATGTGATGAATGGGAAGAAGGAGAAGCAAAAGATGGAAGATATAAAAGTGGTCAATGAATTCCCTGAAGTTTTTCCTGATGACTTACCTGGGTTACCACCCATTAGGCAAGTCGAGTTTCGCATTGACCTTGTTCCTGGAGCAAGTCCCATTGCTCGTGCGCCATACCGTCTTGCTCCAACAGAGATGAGAGAACTTATGTCTCAGTTGCAAGAACTTCTTGATAAGGGGTTTATTCGTCCCAGCTCTTCTCCTTGGGGAGCTCCAGTGTTGTTTGTCAAGAAGAAGGACGGTACTATGCGTATGTGTATAGATTATCGTGAGCTCAACAAGGTGATAATCAAAAATCGATACCCTCTGCCACGAATTGATGATTTATTTGATCAGTTGCAGGGGGCTAGTTATTTCTCTAAAATTGATCTCCGTTCTGGGTATCATCAAGTACGGGTGAAAGATGAAGATGTATGTAAGACTGCATTCCGAACCCGATACGGTCACTATGAATTTTTAGTGATGCCATTCGGTCTCACTAATGCCCCAGCTGTGTTTATGAACCTCATGAATAGGGTCTGTAAACCTTTTCTTGACAGATTTGTCATCGTTTTCATTGATGATATTCTGGTCTATTCGAAAAGTGAGGCGGAGCATGAAGTGCACTTACGTGAAGTGTTGCGTACTTTGAAGAATGAACAGTTGTATGCGAAGCTGTCAAAGTGTGACTTTTGGTTGCGGGAAGTTCAATTCCTGGGTCATGTTGTTTCAGCTGAAGGTATTAAAGTGGACCCAGCTAAAATAGAAGCGGTAATGAAATGGGATGCACCGAAGACACCTACAGAAGTTAGAAGTTTCCTTGGGTTAGCCGGTTATTACCGACGGTTTATCCAAGATTTTTCTAAAATAGCAGTGCCATTGACGCAGCTAACGCGGAAGGAAGTGAAATTTGTCTGGGGAGAAAAACAACAAGAAGCCTTTGAAATATTAAAGAAGAAGCTGTGTGAAGCTCCAGTATTATCTTTACCAGAAGGCACAGAAGAGTTTGTAGTATACAATGATGCGTCTAATAGAGGTCTCGGTTGTGTGCTTATGCAACGGGGCAAAGTTATTGCCTATGCCTCTAGACAGCTAAAAGATGCAGAGACACGTTACACTACTCATGACCTGGAATTGGCTGCGATTGTGTTCGCATTGAAGATCTGGAGACATTATCTTTATGGGACGAAATGCAAAATATATACAGATCATAAAAGTCTACAATATCTTTTCACTCAGAAAGAATTAAACCTAAGACAGACTCGGTGGATTGAGTTGGTGAATGACTATGATTGTGAAATAATATACCACGAAGGAAAGGCTAACGTGGTAGCCGATGCCCTAAGCCGAAAAGTTCGTGAAAAAGTTATCAGAAGGAGATCTATGAGAATTGAAGTAGTTTCAACTTTAATTCAGAAGATTAAAGAAGCTCAAGAAAGTGCCTTAACCGAATAAAATATAAAGAAAGAAAAACTTGGAAAGAAGGTGGTGTTTGAAGTCAATACACAAGGATTGCGCACTTTTAAGGGACGTATTTGGATTCCTAAATATGGAGCAACCAGGAAGATAGTCTTGGATGATTCTCACAAATCCATGTATTCTATACATCCTGGAAGTACGAAAACATATCAAGATTTGAAGCAACATTACTGGTGGCCGGGGATGAAAAAGAGAATAGCAAAGTACATATCCCACTGTGAGACCTGTGCACAAGTGAAAGCAGAACATCAGGTGCCGTATGGTAGTGCGCAGTCGTTGCAAATACCAGCAGGGAAGTGGGAAGAATTGACCATGGATTTTGTCATGGGGTTGCCGAGAACACGAAGAGGACACGATAGTATATGGGTCATTGTTGACAGATTGACCAAAAGTGCCCTATTTCTCGCGTATAAAGAAACTGCCTCACTTGGAGAATTAGCTCAGTTGTACATCGATGAAGTGATCAGACATTATGGAGCACCTTTGTCCATAGTCTCAGATAGAGATCCTCGATTCACGTCTAACTTTTGGGATTCTCTACAAGAAAAGATGGGAACTCGAATCAAGATGAGTACAGCCTATCACCCTCAAACAGATGGGCAAAGCGAACGTACTATTCAGACCTTGGAGGATATGTTGCGATCGTGTGCCATTGATTTTGGAGGTAGTTGGGACCAGCACCTACCATTAGTAGAATTCTCGTATAACAACAGTTATCACTCAAGCATCAAGATGCCGCCTTTTGAAGCCTTATATGGTAGGAAGTGTAGAACCCCGGTATGTTGGTTAGAAGCTGGTGAAGCAAAACTCACTGGGCCAGAAATTGTAAGAATGACAAATGAAAAGATTGGTGTAATACAAGCCAATATGAAAGCTGCGCAAGATCGCCAAAGAAGCTATTCAAATTTGAAGAAAAGACCTTATGATCTAAAAGAATGCGATTTGGTGATGATAAAAGTATCACCTTGGAAGGGAGTGATAAGGTTTGGTAAGAGAGGAAAGCTGAGTCTAAGATATATTGGACCCTTCAAGATTCTGAAAAGAATCGGTTTACAAGCATTCAAGTTGGATTTACCACGGGAACTCAGAGGAATACATGATACATTTCATGTATGTTATCTTAAGAAATACTTTGGAAAGAAGGAGTTAACCATTCCTCTAGAAGAAATAAGGGTGGAAACACCCAACAGACTAGTGGAAGAACCTGAGGCGATGTTAGAGGTGAAAACCAAGAAGTTAAGGAACAGAGAGATTGATCTAGTGTTGGTCAAATGGAAGCATTCACTGGGCTCAGACTTGACTTGGGAAACATTGGAAAGCATGAAGAAAAGATACCCTAATTTTACAGATTATGAAGCGATTCCGAGGACGGAATCCTAATTAGGGGGAGGTAGTTGAAACGACCGAAAATTGGTAATGTAAATATGTAAACTAAAATGTGTGTAATTTAAATGTTATATGTAAAATTTATGAGAAATTATGGTTGTGAGGGTAATTTAGTCCTTTTACCATGAAAAGGGGTAAATTGGTCATTTGACCAATTGCAGAAATTATTATAAAAATTTATTATAGTTTAGGACTAAAAATGTAAAAGAATTGATTCCATGGAAAGATAGTTGGTTTTGGTGGCCAAAGTTCAAGGAAGTTAACTAGAGGGACCAAAACTGAAAATATGAAAAATATAAAAATGAGAAAATATCTCATTAAGGTTCATAATTCAGTAGAGAGCTCTAGAGACGGGAGAAGAACTGATCTTTGTGAAATTCGTGAAGTTGAAGCAAGGAATTGGAGAAGTCAACACTTGGAATTTGTAATTCCAACCTTCCAAGGTAAGAAATCAAAATCCTAGTTAAGTTCTTGATGATATTCTTAAGGAAACTGAAATTTTGTAATTTCAGTAATGAAACAAGAAGTTAAGAGGTTTAACTCTTCCATTAAGCCATGTTAAAAGTACTTAATCCAATAATATGGAAGTAGGATGCTATTTTTCAAGAATTGAGATTTTGATCAAGAACCCTAGAATTTGAGTTCTTGTGATTAATCCGATTTTAATGGTTTAAAACTTGAAGAAATTGAAGGGTTTTAGTCTTGGAACAAATCCCTATCGATTAAGTGGAGTATTCAGCACTTAATTTGAGAAATTGGGAAATTGTAGCATAAAATCGGGGAAAATCTGGGCTGCTGCTCGACAGGCGCGGTGCACCCCTATCTTGGGCGCGGCGCGCCCTGCGCCAGGGTGCAGTTGCAGTTTCAGTTTAAGAGTCCCCTGCCAAGTGATCCTCATTTTTAAGAAATGGATCAAAACTTGTTCAATTGACCTCAAATTTTAAACATAGGTCTAATATGGTCCAAAACTTTATAAAAAATTATCGGAATTGAAATACGACCCTCCGAGGGTACTGTAGTAAAATACGTATAAAATACAATTTAACTAAAGTTGAGTTATACACTTGCTTTGACCAATTGATGGTATAATAAAGACTCTAACATGTTATAGAGTCAATTAAAATGTAAATTAATGTATCATATACTATATATAGGTGCAAGTCAAATAATCGGACACCGAAAGGGTAAAGAACCGAGGGACACCTAAACGACATTTCAAGAGTTATTCGGTGAGTACATGTAGCATTTTTACCCATTTTGGGATACATGGCAAGTAAGTAAGTATTTTTCAGATTTCATATATTATTTTTATATGTGAAAAATATTTGCAAAAATGGTCCACTTCCTAGTTTAAATAGAAAGTTAACTGCTATATTTGAAAGTATGATTCTTGGCGATAGCCTAAATTATGATAGAGATATGTTTGGGTCAAAGGCTTGGCACTTAGCCATTTCTCGTGCAAGTAATGTTTTAGTTTCAGAAAAATATTTTATGTTTGACTGGTATTGTGACTAGCATTGTTAGTAAGGGAACTATGTTCCAACCTACCCGGGTTAGGTAAGGAGTCTACTGGGGACAACCCCCTTCGCAAAGTAGACTGCCTCAGCAATTCTACTATTAGTATTGATCCGTTCTTTCTAATTGTAGAGACTTGGGGTATCACTTATAGTGATTAACGCCCTAAGTATAAAAACCCCAGCAAGTTTATAAAACCAGTCAAAGAAAGTATAAAAGACATTGTTTTCGCAAAGTCTAACATATGATGATTTTGAAAAGTAAAAAGGTATAGTATGTGTATATTATGTAGTTTTGACAATGATTTATGTTATGAAATTTTACAAAAGAAATTTAAAGTTTGAGTCTAAAACTCATGTAACTCACGAGACATTTTTGTCTTACGTATTCTATGTTTTATGCCATGTATTCCAGGTTCAAGTATGAAGTTGTGAGAGAATTGGAAGTTTGTAAAATAAATCCTAGGTTGCAAAAGAGTGGAGCTGATTACAGCTATCATGTATTGGTATTGATTAATCATTTCCCTTAGACTTATGGTTGTTTGATATTTATTTGTAATACCCTTTGTTGTATTTAAACAGATTTTATGGTTTTTGATGAACCGTATTCTGTAAAATATGTTTTTATGTATTATAAAAAGTTTGAAAAAATTTGGGGTGTTACACAACTACTATAAAGAAAGTATACTATCACGAATATCAACATGTAAAATAATCAAAGAATAAACTGTAGAAACATACGTGATAACCACCCTCAAGACGGTCTAGTGGTAATCACTTGTGAATCAAATGAACAAGCTTCAACCTTAGTTGCTTGGTCATTTAAATAAAAAATATAACCATTTAAATAAAAAATAAGTATTCGATACAATTTCTTGAAATATTTGAAGTGTTGTATGAATGCTCTTCTTAGTTCACAAAATGTATTTTAGGTCAAAATAGAGTTAAATATCACGGTGGTTATATAGATAGACAATCATATTTACCCAACATTTGAAATAGTTAAAAAGAAATGTTACATCCTTCTAATTTTGCCTCCTACTTATCATCCTAATCATTTGAAATGATGACAAGTGTCATGTTCAATAAAATTAATAATATTTTAATCAACTTGTCACTATTTCACATGGTTAGGAAGAGAGTTAGGAGGAAAAATTAGGAGGATATAAGATTTTTCATAATTAAATGATAACTTGCAAAAACATGTTAGATAAGGTTTTATGAAAGTTTAACTGTTTAAGGGTTGCAGGAATGCTCTTCTTGATTTTCAAACACATCTAAAGCACAAATACAATCAAAATACGGTAATGTAAATAGACTAATGCATTGACCTAACATAAATGATAATTTGTATAAATAGGACTTTGGAAAATCTATTAAAGGGTTTCCTGAAATTTACTTGGAAATTTAAAAATGTATGTTAATTGCAAAAATTAAAGGAAGATGTGACACACCTGCTAGATTTTTCTAAATGGCTTTGGAAGGTCAGAATGCTATGGAAAAGGTCAAGAACCAACATCTTCAAAGTATTAGCATTCAAGTCTTTGCAATTTGTTACGTTAAGTAGGGTCGAATGAATAACTTTAAAAAACAGTACGATCAAGTGAATAGATTAAGCAATAAGCACATTATTAGCTGAATAATTCCAAGGAAACATATTTTAATATATAATCATTGTATACATTTATAAAAATGGTATCATGCTCTCTTTCCGGCCGAATGCATAGATACAAAACAAAATCGTACATGAGATCGATTTTGTGGTATTATTAAAGTTGTAATATATTTTTGTTTTAGAATTTATTATAATAATCGAAATATCTTTAATCTAGAGATGTTTCTAACTTATAAATATCTATTTGCTTAATTTAGCGGTGTATATGATCCACTTTGAATAAGTTTTCTTAAGAACTAATGATATATACTAGGATTTGAGACATGGAACCAAATAAATATAGGTCGTGCGGTTACAAAAATTTTGAGACATATATTGATATATATTCATTTGTTGGGTTTTTGGTGTTTCACCAACCCGAGTTAATGTACAGACAAGTCGTACTGGGACACTGGAGAGTAGTAATAACTACACGTATTCTCGTTGAGGTACGTTGTAACATCCTTGATTTTGATAATAATTAATTAAATATCATAATTGTGTTTGTGAAATTATATATGATATTAGGTCTTTTTTAAAATCGGCAGGATTTCATTAAAACAAGCATCATGTCTAGCAAGGAGCTAGAGGCAGGCACAAGGATTAGGAGATAGATTTATATACATGGAAAAGGAGGGCAACACCAATCAACCCATCAACATATTCTTTTTTACCCATAAACTTAAACTATACAAACACCAAGAAAATTGCACTATGCGCAATCTTTGTAGGGGAAGATACTCTATTAAAAACCTTGTCGTTTCTCCCCCATCCATAAACACCATGATAAATCATAGAAAATCACCATTAACAACTTTTTTTAGGGCAATGGTCCAAACGGCTACAAAGTTAATGATCTCCTCTAGATTTGAGAAGCTTTGATGGGGGGAATATCGTACCAACTATATCACCCGGTGACTCTAACCACAAAAGGCCAGCTATCAACAGACTCCAATTCGATGGGACTAGAGTTACATGATGTCAAAGGGATAAAAATACCCATTTCCCCAAAGAGCATCAACCGAGGGAAGCCTACCAAAATACACCCTACAAATGAAGCATGAAACTTTCAATGACACATTTTATCCATTTATTTGGGACACCGCCATTGACCGTTAGTTTGTCGTCGGTCAATTAACCTCCACATCATAGCTACTATGTAGAGATCATTAGGGGTGCGAGAAAAACCGAAACCGAATAAGCCGCCCGAACCGAATAAGAAATGGGTTAAACGGTTCGGGTTATTCGGGTATCGGGTGACTTAATCGGGTATACCCAAACCATATAAGGATACGCAGTTCGGTTATCGGGTAAGGCTTGTCATTTTCAGGTTACCCGGTTAACCCGAATAAGGATTTTTAATTAAAAACAATATATATATATATATATATATATATATATATATATATATATATATATATATATATATATATATATATATATATATATATATATATATATATATATATATTTGGAATTCAGCAATCACTAATCAGCGTGATTGCGTAACTAGTTAAGGGGCAATATTGTCCAATTTACTCTTATCTCTTTCAGACTTTCGTCTTTCACGCATCGCAACTCGCAAGTCTTTCAACCTAATTCTGTAATTCATGCATCGCTGCTGCTAGTCGCCGTTCAATCTCGTATCTCGAGTCTCGTCTGAGTCGTCTGAGCCAAGCCTCCGGGCTCCGGCGATTGACAGAAGAAGGCCGGCGCACACCACTCCACTCCAGTCCTCTGGCGATTGACAGAAGAAGCCGGCCAGCAGTCGAACGCCCATAGCCCAAGTAGCCAACGCCCAACGCGCAAGTAGCCAACGCCCAGTTCAACACTCGATTTCTACTCGATTTCAGCAATTGATTTCATACAGCAATCGATTTCAGTTCAACAAATCGAACCCAAGCTCCTAACTCGACAACTCCCAGACCAAGGTAACTCTCCAAAACTGATTTTGAAAACTCGATTTCACATTTCAGACTTTCAGTTCAGCAAGCGAATTTCTGTTAACAGGAACTGTTAGTTTGGGACTGTAAATGTTATTTATCTGTAGCAATAAGCATAACTCGAAATTAGATTGTAAGTGTTATTCATCTGTAATTTTTTTGATTTTGAAATTGGATTGTAACTGATTTCGATTTTGTAACTTGATTTCACTTTTGTAATGTAATTGACTAATTGTTATTGAAATTGTAATGCAATTTCTGTTAACAGGAAGTAGGAACTAGGAAGTAGGAACTGTTATTGAAATTGTTTCTGTAATGGAATTGATTTCACTTATGTAAATTGGTTTGTAATGTAATTGGTTTGTAATGTAATTGACTAATTGGTTTTTGTAATGAAGTTGTTTCTGTTATTTGTTTGTAAATATTAATACTTCTGTTACCCAAGTAACCCAAATAACCCATACCCGCATTACCCGTAACCATTTAACCCGTTACCCAAATAAACCGTACCCGAATAACCCATACCCCAATAACCCGAACCTTATACGGTTCGGTTTTGGTCGGTTAACCCACCACTTAAATACCCGAATAACCCGAACCGTATAACCTGAAAACCGTATAACACCCCTAGAGATCATCAGGAGTAAAATCGAAACACTGATCCCTATGAGATTTATGTATAAACGAACTGCCTACAGAAATCAATTGTTCTACTTCGTGGATTTCCGAAGGGTTGCTGGGATATTTCTTCCTAGTCCACAACCATCTCTCATCAGAGAAACTCATATAAGGAACATATAAAAGTGGGAATTGAGATTGCAATTTATCTTTCCCCAACCAATTATCCTTTCAAATAGAGTAATGTCACCAATGCCTACAACATGTGAAAAAAATGTTATTAGGATTAATCCCGATTTTTTGAAGATCACCTTACACTTTTCAATTTTATTCCACACCCTCATCATTGTTTTTTCACCAAATACTCCACCGCTTTTTCTGTCAAGGTTATATATTCCCTTAATAACCCGACACCACGGGGATTTCTTTTTCGACTTAAGGCGCCACCACCAAGTTACAAGCATTACTGTGTTTTGAGCTTTGAGAGATCCAACGCCACTATCATGCGCGCTTGTGTGCCTTGGTTGCTTTAGCTAAAGAGACTACACCCTCGTTGTCGCAAAAGATCTCCACGTGATCATCAATGCCGAACATCACTTAGATCTTTAATGTACTTTGAATATGCCATGGTATCTCGTTTGGGACTCCTCCAAGTCACCACTGCTCCATTTAATAAGAACACAAATCCTAACTTGGAATAGGGGTCGTCTCTTTCAATTAGGAAGCTAGTATTAGCATAACCCTTACCATGCTCTCTTCCTTATCACTATAGACCAAGAACCATGTCTTTAGTTCTCTTCAAACACTTTGAGAATGTTCTTGACTTATACCCAACGATTTTTGTCGAGATTAGCCCTATATCGACTTGTCATACTTAAAGTGCACAAATTTCTTAAAGAGCTAATCTATGTATCTACTCGGCTCATCCGACTTTATACATATCATGTCACACATGATCAATCACATAGCCAAAGAATATGGGAGATGGCTCATCCGATCTAGTTCCTCATTAGAACTAGGATACCGACTGCTTAGTCACGAACCCTTTCTTGGAGTCTTGAATATTAAATTTCTCAAATACCAAATCTATATATGTATTCAGACTCAATCCAATGAGTCACCTAGATCTATGCGACGACAGTTCGCCGTGCAGATGTGGGTACTCTCAACAGTTTCCTTGGCAACTATGCCACTCGTATAACTACCGGTCTAGTTTTGTCTCAACAAAAATATGCCACAAACATCCTTTAGCAGGCCAACATGCTAAATTGCAACTCCTGCTACACTCCAGTTGAGGCTATTCATAACCAATAATCCACTGACACCCTAATGCCCGATCCCTCTATATACCGCAACTTAGCAGGAACTCTTTGGTATCTCACGTTCACTCGCCCGTATATTACTTTTGCAATTCAGCAAATCTGTCTATATACGCACGACCCTTAAGAGCCACATCTCAATGCTCTCAAACGCATTCTGAGATATATTTGTGGCACTTTATATAACGACCTTCAACTACATGTCTTATTTCACTGCCTGCTCAGACGCCATTTGAGGAGGGTGTCCAGCCAATCACCGTTTCACTTCATGGTCCTCAAACGACAGGGTGTCATTTCCTGCTTCAGTGTCGAAGCAGAATATAAAGGGGTAGCGAATGTTGTAGCTGAGTCATGTCGTACGCATAATCTTCTTCGCGAGCTTCACTTTCTACCTTCTAAGGCAACCATCTTTTAATGTGACAATATTAGTGATGTGTATATGTCTTCCAACCCGGTGCAACATCAACGCACTAAACCCATTGAAATCGACATAGATTTCGTTTGGGATAAGGTGGCAACCGCATACATTCAAACATTAGTTGCTTTTACAAGTTTTTTTTCTTTTTTTTGTTCTAGAATGCTTCACTCATACATTGTAACACCCGACTTATTAACAAAACACCCCACAAAATTTTTTTATTTTTTCAAACCAAATATTTTACAATCAAACCATAAGTATAGGGGTATTAGTTAATACAACAGGTACAAGTGTATCACGAAGTACAATACATATAAATATTATACATTCTTCAAGCCGGGTAGTCACTTCACATCCTAAGTCCTCAGTCTCGGACTTTATCTTTCCCCTTGGCGGGATCACGCTCACCTGCAGGGACATATCAATAAAACCGTGAGCTATAAAGCCCAATGAGTAATCAAATCAAATATAACATGTATAAGAATAAAATTCTCTATACAAATCAAATATGCATTCTCACGCAACACACGATCATATATGGCTCACGGGTTTATCCCGCTTTTGCCTAGACTCACGGCTCCGTTCTTGTCATCTCAATGACTCACGGCTTATCCAGTATTGTCTTATATAGGTTGACTCACAGCTCCGTTCTTGTCTATCATAGACTCACAGCTTATCTGGCATTGTCATATCATTCATTTTTATTGACTCACAGCTCCGTTCTTGTCTATATCAGACTCACGGCTTATCTGGTATTGTCGTATCATTCATCATGAAATCTGTCATTTTTTTGTCCCCAAAACTATTTTCATCTGCAGCTGCTCATTTAACAGTTATCACATCGGATACAAGTGAGATTACTCACCTGAATGCTTGCTACTGCTAGCTTTCGTTGCTTCTTGCCTTCCAATGTAATCTGTAAGACTTTGTCCCGTACTTATAATATCAATCATTTTTACAATGATTATAGGTTAACAGCCATTCTAATTGACTCTAATGCATAAGAGTTCAATATAGTATCAATACAAACAATGTCTAGATAATAAACTTTCCGTTTACTATCTTTTATGAATTTCACTATTCACCGAGGCATTCGTATTGATCTACAGTGCCCCCGAGGAGTCGAAAACTCAATTTAAAAAATTTTCCCATACTTTTCAAACCATTTGGGACTTATGGTTCAAGTTTGAGGTAAATCGGACAAGCCAAACAAAAGTTAGCATTTCTGATCCCCTGCCTGGAGGCGCACTGCGCCTAGATTAGGGCGCACTGCGCCCTGCGCCTGTGCAGCCTCCTGATCAGTCGCGATTTGTGCATTGTAGCATGCAGTTTTGGCCTATTAAGTCCTTAATGCTATTCTTAATCGTTTGGGGTTCATTCCTAGGCTAAAACCTTCTATTAACACAAGGTTTTTAACCATTAAAACCCACTCAATCAATCAAAATGTGAATTAGGGTTCTTAGTTCCAAAAACCCCAAAACTTTAAATTCATCCAAAATAGCAATCTACTTCCATAATATTGAATTAAGTCCTTTTTAACATGACTTAATGGAAGTATTAAACCATTTTAACCACACAATCATAACTGAAAATGCCGTTTTCAGTTCCTATAAAATTCATCAAGAACAAACAAGCTAGAACTTGGATTACTAACCTTTCAAGCTTCCAATTCTTCACTTTGAAGCAAAGAATCGAATTACAAGCTCCAATTCTTCAAGAACCCTTCAAAATTTCTGCAGAAAATCGTTCACTAGAACTCTCCCGTAGCTCACAAAAATCTGCACAAGTCTCTCCTTTTATACCTCCAGAATTTTGCAATCTAACTTTTGCCACAATTTACACAATTTATGACAAAAATCAGATTTTATAACATTTTAAGTCCACAACTCAAAATATTATTACAAAACAAATCCTTTTCTGTCCAAAAGACCAAATTACCCTTCTAAGGTAAAATGACCAATTTGCCCTTTTTATTATAATTACATAATAAAACACATTTTGGCGTTACATACATCCACTACTCTATTATTAAATCTATACACTTCGTCCTAAGTGGGACTTGAATCATCAAATTTTGATCAAGGGCCCTCTTTTCATCAAACTCCTAATACCGTGCCCTTTGGTACCTTTACAAGTTATTAACCTCTTTGTAAATGGTTTCTTGTTATATTAAACATGGATGTGTTATTCTTATATAAATGTTTTTCTCAAATTCATCAAATCATTAAAGACACTAATTACGTGTGTTTGCATGTTTTTCTAGGATCCATAAAAGGAGGTTGTAGCTCGAGGGACGTATGATAAATTTAAGTATATGAGACACGTTATAATGCATTTTGAATATAGTTGTTGAGGTGGAATATAGTAACTCATAAGCTTAAACGATGCATGTGAACAAAAAAAAGGCCTTGAACGATTAAGACGACAAAATAATGGTCACAGAAATCAAAATATCTTAAAATGAACGTAGCATTTGGTTTGATTCATGTATTTGGTTCAATTATTCATTTGTATTGACATCAACCAAACAGTAGGACTCCAAGATCATAATCAATTTGATAACTAAAAAATTAGATAACCAATTTATCAAAATTTAAATATTTTGATAGATTAATGGATATTTCAAAAATACCTCAACTTCTTATTTCTTAGCTGATTATCCAACTTTAATTCAATGTATTTATTGAAAACGATATTTAATTGCTAACATTAGAGTTAAAAATCAGTTTAAGAAGGCGTTACAATCTACAAAAATGCTTTTATATACACAAAATTATTAGTCCTTATCGTCAACGCATAGCTCATCAGCAATCGCCAATCGCCAATCGCCGTCCACATCGATCGGATTTTCTTATACCTTACGCGGTTACGCCTCCCCATTCTGCTGGTAAACGACTACACCTAAACTTGCTCACGTCAATTCCTTTGGTTTCACTCCATATATAGCTTGCTGCGTTTATACTCGGATTGATATTGACCACAACGATGGCGTCCGAAGAACAAGTGAAGAATTCTGCATTCGATACAGAGGCTGCTAACTGTTTAGTCAAGGAGTTGAGAGCCACGGTTATTACTGGAAAAACAAAGAGCTACGAATGGAGAGTATCACAGTTGAAGAGCTTGTTGAAGATGATCGAAGAGCGCGACAAGCAGATTTGCGATGCTCTATTCTCCGACCTCTCCAAGCCTGAGATGGAAGCTTTCATCCACGAGGTCAACTTTTTCGGCTTCGATTTTATTGCTATTCACTTGCCTACATATAGGTTTCGTTTTTCTGAATATTGATTGTGTAGGGACGTATAGATTGGGAGTGCAATTGATTAGATCTGTTTGTGTAATAAATTCACACATGACATGTGCGTGTCTGTGTTCCTGCTTTTATATGTACACCGAATTCGTCCTGCAAAAAAGTGTATTCGATTTTCGAGGTTCAAAGTACAATTCAAAATCAAATTGACCTAAAAAATCTGTAGTTTCTAAATTCCATCTTATTTAAGTAATAGTTTAGTAGTTAATTTTACTTACCAGGGTTTTACTTGTACGAAAATGGTTTTAACAACTTTGTGAATCAAAATTCGTATATGAACTCCTTTTTTATGAGTATATGCTGTACACACGGATGCTCTGTTTCCCTTTAGGCATTAATTGCCCAATTCTTTAGTCGGTGAATGCATTAAATGATGAATTTTGAAGTTATATAGATGAATTCTTTGTCTTTTTTAAGTAGAGGTTCTTTTGTTGTACTTAAAATTTGCAGATGTGCTATATCTAAACATCTAATTTAGTCCAGATTATTTATGACTCAAATAACTAATATGATTTTTCCAAAAATTGATGGTTTGATGAAAACATGATCGAACCTTTGAATTTATGGAACATTGCTTCACTTTTTTATTTACTTATGCAACAACGTTTCATCACACAATTCAATATGAAACTTGCATATAGTGTCATTGTTGTGATCTTAATGCAGTAAACCTTCTACATATAAAATATAATAATGTAATTGATTCTATCCTACTGAAGTTTAATCATTCTATTGCTTTATGATGCAGATTGCTCTGGTAAAGAACTCATGCAAGGTGTCACTGAAGAAACTAAAAGAGTGGATGAAACCAGAAAAAGTAAATAAACATATTTGGATTTTAAACAAGACATAAAACTTACCATGTACTTATAAATGGAATTCTATATAACACAATTTCTTGATAATTCTTTTCAGGTGAAAACCACTTTAGGCACTTTCCCTTCATCAGCAGAAATAGTCCCGGAACCCTTGGGGGTTGTTTTGGTCATTTCAGCATGGAACTACCCTTTCTGTATGTTCTTTACTTGGTTTTCTTCCAAATCTGTCACATTAGTTTCATTTCATTTACACACCGCACATGATTCAATAAGCTTTCTTGTGCTATTTTCAATATTGAGTATGAGGGCATTTACGTCTTTTGCAGTGCTATCAGTTGATCCAGTCATAGGAGCAATTGCAGCTGGGAATGCTGTTGTCCTGAAGCCCTCAGAAATTGCTCCAGCCATGTCTTCATTGCTGAAAAAACTTCTAGAAGAATATCTTGATGACTCAGCAGTCAAAGTTGTTGAAGGTGGTGTTTCGGAAACATCTGCGCTCCTGGAGCAAAAGTGGGATAAAATATTCTATACAGGTCTTTCTCTAAATAAATAGTAAATGACCATTTTACCCTTCTCTCTAATGCTGACTGACTTAACATGAAACCTTTTAGGGAATGGGAGAGTGGGGCGAGTTGTAATGGCTGCTGCTGCAAAGAATCTGACACCTGTGGTTTTGGAACTTGGAGGCAAATCTCCTGTTGTGGTTGACTCCAACGTTGACTTAACCGTAGGGAGCTTTGTTATTACACTTTAGTCCTCCAATTTTGTTTTGTTGTCAGATATCATGTGTTTTTATAACTTTATAGGTGACAGCAAGGCGTATAATTGGAGGTAAGTGGGCTTGCAACAATGGACAAGCTTGTGTAGCTCCTGATTACATAATAACTACAAAACAATTTGCCCCGTTGTTGGTACGTAATGCTTTTTTACCTTACCTAATATTTAAGCCCGTTTTTGTCCCACCCAAAAAATAGAACAAGGTGGGGCCGGGACTCGCTCTCGATCTCACGTTTGTGTAAAAGACGTAAATACCCTCCTCATCCTCATCATCGGATATAGCCCTAGAAAGCCTGTCTAGTCCCGTCGAATCATGTCCCGTGTGACAACACGGGACAAGATCAGAAAGGACAGGACTAGACAGACTTTCTAGGGCTATATCCGATGATGAGGACGAGAAGGGCATTTACGTCTTTTGTACAGACGAGGGATCGAGAGTGAGTCCCGGTCCCACCTCGTTCCGTCTTTTTTGTGGGACAAAAAAATTTCAATTTTTGTCCCATTGACATTGTCAAACGCAGTACAGTCCTGTGTTGTCCTATGTAACAAACAGGCATCAAAATCAGATGTTAAATCTTTTTCTGTTATTAACTTTACAGATAGACTCTATAAAACATGAATTGCTAAAGTTTTACGGGGAGGATCCTCTGAATTCCCCGGATATATCTCGAGTTGTGAACTCCGATCATTTTGCTCGGTTGTCAAAGCTACTGGATGATGATAAGGTTTCTGGAAAGATAGTTCATGGAGGTCAAACAGACAAAAGCAGCCTGTCAGTTTTACTTCATTGCCCTTTTCATACATTTTATTCATTAAAAATTTATATTAAAAAACAAATATTTCTACTTTCAGAAAGATCGCTCCGACAATCGTGCTAGACGTCCCAGAAGACTCCCTGATTATGAACGAAGAGATATTCGGGCCTTTACTTCTTGTAGTAACGGTAAAAAAAAAAATAATAATTAACCACTTATATTAAATCTTCAAATAAATTCACGTCATTGATCTTTTGTAGGTTGAAAAAATCGAAGACGGAATTGACTTTATCAACTCAAGGTCAAAGCCACTTGCAGCATACATATTCACCAACAAAAAGGAACTCAAAGAGGAGTTTGTTAGCAAAATCTCTTCTGGGGCCATAGTTGTTAACGACATTTCCTTACACGTACTACTCAACTTTTACATTATTTTATTCGTTCAAAAGACGAAAATACCCTTACAATAACAATTTTCATTTATAACTATTGTGCAGCTTATGGTGGACACATTGCCATTTGGTGGAGTTGGAGAAAGTGGAACAGGGGCATACCATGGAAAATTCTCATTTGATGCTTTCACTCACAAAAAAGCAGTTTTACACCGAAGTTTTTTGGGAGACGCGCCAGCTAGATACCCGCCATACACAGCTGGCAAGCTTAGGCTTCTGAAAGCTCTTTTAGATGGAAGTATACTTGGCATCATTCGCGCTCTTTTCGGCTGGTCCTAAATGTAAACCGCAAATTTCACACCGTAAAAAATAAAAACCCGTTTGCTTCAATTTCCGTCAACAAGTTAAATCTTTCCGTTATCTTTACATATGTACATCAATATTGACACGTGAATTAAATTCATTAATACAAGTTGCACCCCTTTAAAAACCGAAACCAGTCTAAAACTACCCTGAAAACAAACATATAAAAAAGAAATAAACTAAATGGAATTAGCATGAGTGTTGTAAGATACTAAAACACTCGGAACGTTGTTCTTCAGTCAAATTTTTAGGAAACTTAACGGAGAATTTGATGTTCAAGTTTCCTCTCTTTCCTTCTTCTTTAAGTAAAGGCATGCCTTCTCCTTCGATGGATTTTGTGTAGCCTGGGGTGATGACGTCATCATTGATGATTAAATGTGATTCTTGGCCACCTAGGAAAGGTATGGTGACTGTACAACCTGTCAATGCGTCTACTAAAGGAAGCTCGATGGCTACTTCTAAATCGTCCCCGTTTCTTTTAAACACTGGGTGTCGTTTTTCTTCAATGACAAATGTTATGTCCGCAGTACAAGTCGGTGTCGTCTCGTTTCCCATACCCTCGAATGTGATCTTTGTTCCTTTTCTCCATCCCGGTTTTATGTTTATTTTTAGCACTTGATCTTCTTGTACCACTTGCCTAGAGAAGATAAAGAATTATGAACACTTTTTATTAGGCTCTGCAGAACCCGACATAACAAAATAGGTTGTACTTTCGTGCATAGGACTAGGGGTGCACTCTCGTGTGTGTGTGTGTGTGTGTGAATAAGACAAAAATCACAATCATTTTTCTCACCTAGAAATGTGAAACGAATACCTCTTAGCCTTTTGTTTGAGTAAAAGACGTGAATGTCCTTATCATGAAAATAAAAACTAGGAAGTTTTGTCTTGTTCGGTCCACTAAAATAAATTTAACTTATGGTTGTGTTTTTTTACACCGGACTTGATTGGACAAGACAAAATTTCAACATATTTTTTATGATGAGTACGAGAATGGCATTTACGTTTTTTGCAAGTCGAGGGAGAGAGAGAGAGAGAGAGACCATGGCACACATTGTTTCACCTTTTTTAGTGAAACAAATATTGCAATTTTGTTTCATTGACATTAGTCTCGATCTCAGTTCAATGCATCCAAAACGCAGTGCCGGCAAACATATGGACATAAGTAATGGTTATAAATACATACCCCTCATCTGTGACCACGTCACGTTTGATGTTGACCTTCTTAATGCAACCGAAGCATAATTCTTCAAGGGTGCACTCAAGTCGTTTCACCATATCGGGAGGTTTTCGGAGTCCATTAGAATTTGAATACAATATGGGTGGATTGTTCCTTGTCGGGTGGAGATGGGCAATGCTTGAATCTACATTTTTCCTTTTAAAGCTTCGTAACAAACCAGCGCTTGCGGTTCTTAAAAGTTTTGGAATCGAGACTTTAGGCGAGACAAGACCTTCCGTTTCATGACCATCACCATCCACATCAACCTTAAAATCATAGGAAATAACAACATATGTTACTCCTTTATCAATATAAGCATTTACACATACTAACCATTACCCATGATTTCTTACCCATAATACCAAATGATCAAAGTGCGATATTTCTTTATCGTTAATAGCAATACGTAACAAAAAATAAAGCTATCGAAAACAATCTTTAAACAAACAAAATTGGAAAGATTTCACGTATGCCTTTGCAATACAAGTTATGAAATGGAAATGGAACCTGGAGGTGGTGCTTGTGCTTGTCCTTGGTCTTGGGGTGTGATTTTTTGCCGAGATGGTGTTTGGAGATGAATGTTTTGCATGCTTTTCGAACGCCTCTCATTCTTACACACGTTAATCCCATGCAGCATCAACAATATGATACGAATTAAGACGATTATTTGTTTGATGAGACCTGATTAAAATTCAACTATGTTGCAACATATGGATGATTTAGTCTCTTGTTTTTTTCTTTATGTTTCTTTTCCGTAGATTACGCAATCTCACCACAATGAAATCTTATTCTGAACGCACAAACATAACCCATTTCTAAATTCAGACCATCTTATTTTCCCATTATGGAAAAAAATTGGATCAACTAATCTTTGCAGTTTTTTTTTCTTGTTTTTTATAAAGTGACTCAATTGCTGAGATGCAAAGTAGTCAGGTTCGCAGATGTTTACAAATCAAAATTAGAGGTGGCAAAAAAATGTTCAAATAGAATGGCAAGTGTTAAAATAACCAATATATTAAAAATTATTATAAAACTATTAAAAATACTTGTCCTACTTTTTTAATAAATAAAACAACTTTGAGGGTTGTAAAGTGTAAACCCCTAAACAGATGCACCAACTCAGGATCCGACCGAATCCGATCCAGTTTCGATGACGTCATCAAAATCCGATCCGGTTAAAATCCAATGTTGACTTAATCTGAATCCAATCTGGCTTAAATGATTTTTAGGTAGGATTTTGATATCATTCATGATCTGCTATATGAACCGATTTCATCTCTAGGATTTGAATATGGTGTAATCCAATGGATCCGATCCGATCCAGTATGGTTAAAATCGGTTTTGACCAAATCCGGTTTTCGGATCAGATCGAATCCATATCAGTGATCCGGTTTTCATGTGCACCTGTTTATTTTAGGCGACTTTTAAATGGTTAGAACCCATTTGATACATTTTTTTTAATTATACTCATTTGATTGTTATAAACAAATATACAACACAAATTGACCCATGTAAATGATTAAAATTACCCCCGTCACATAAGAAATACAAGAAACCTTTCAACAAAATATTCCTTTTATAATCAAGAATCTTGACTACACGATACAAAAAAGAACGAATTGTTGCATTACAAATGTTGCATTACAAATGTTACATAAAAAATTCCAACAAACTAGATAAAAATAGGCTATCAAAATGAAAAACTAACAACTGGTGACAAATCTTGACCACCTACTAGAGAAGGACATGCTACCTATGTATTTATAATTTGAAAGCACTAATATATGCGGTTCCATAATCAATCTATACTGTTAGAATGTGAAGGCTGACTTTTCCTAGTCAAATAAGTTTGGTAGCCTACTAAGTTTGGTAGGTTGATTTATATTTCCATGTTCACATTAATTGTTTGCATATTATATACATTACAAGATGTGTATAAATAGAGCATTAGTTGAAGAAGAACATGCACCACAACTCAATACCTATAAGAATTGAGTGTATCTCTTGTAATCCTCATTCAAATAAAATCTAGTTGTAGCCCGTGGACGTAGGATTTGCACCGAATCCGAACCACGTAAAAATCCTTGTGTTCTTCTTGCTTTATTTTCGTGAGTTTGTGTGTGTGTGATAGTGTTTCCGCTGCGTGTACCCTGTCCGATTCCTAACAACTGGTATCAGAGCTTCGGGTTTTGGAGGAGGTCTCGGTTTTAGAAATTAGAGTATGCTCTGTGGTTGCAGTTTTGTCTGATCTTCCACATCAGAAACTAATTTCTATTAATCGTATTAAAAGGTATCTTGGTACTTTGAAGGGTACTGTTCTGTCACACAAAAGTACTATAAAATATTTGTCTCTTGTTTGTCGTAATGGCTGAAGACAAGGTTGTAATTGAGAAGTTCAACGATTCTGACTTTAGTTGGTGGAAAATGCAAATAGAAGCATTGTTATGTCAGAAAGATTTGGACATGGTACTTGGAGACAAACCGGAGAAAATGGAAAAAGCTGCTGAAGATGCATGGAACTTGTAACACCCGGCTTTTAAAACAAAACACCCCTGAAAAATTTTTCATTTAAAACCAAGGTTTTAATACATAAAACCATAACAAAGGGATATATTTTAATAAAAACGGGTACAAGTGTATCAAGGAGAATATATAATACCAATATCTCCTTTGAAGCCGGGTTGCTACAGACAGCATCTACAAGTCCACTTCTTGAGTCACGGACTTTATCCTTACCCTTATCAGGGTTATGCTAACCTGCAGGGACATTTAACAAACAGTATGAGCTACAAAGCTCAGTGAGTAATCATATCTGCAAATAATGTGTACAATAAATACAATCATATAACTGTCTGGATATCGATTCCAGACTTCTAGCCTTACTGGCTAACCGTATGTATATGAGGATTTCACATCCTACTGTGTAGCCTTACCGGCCGAATCATTATATCATGTGATTTTCAAATCACATCGGGTAATTGTACACTTTATCATACCCATTCTGTTATTTGCATACCAATCATATCCAGTCTGTACTGTTTCTGTCCCATCTTTCTTAGTCATACCTGACTATACTATATTTCATGACTATATAAGTCATATCATTTGTCAAGGCTATACGAGCTGTACCAAAGCATTTCTAGCATATAAATCATAGCCCGCAGGCTGCACCAGTTTGGGTTCAACGACCCGGAATCATAGCCATCAGGCTGCACCATTTCTGTATAATCATATCATAGCCATATAGGCCGCACCAGTTGGATATAGCATCCAATCTCATAGCCACAAGTGGCCGCACCATCCATTAACAGTTTCGTTCACGATCAATTATGGCTCACGGGTTAGCCCGCTGTTGCCATGGCTCACGGGTTAGCCCGCTGTTGCCTAGACTCACGGCTCCGTTCTTGTCATCGCAATGACTCACGGCTTATCCGGTCTTGTCTATATAGGTTTGACTCACAGCTCCGTTCTTGTCTATTATAGACTCACGGCTTATCTGGTCTTGTCGTATCATTAATATTGACTGACTCACAGCTCCGTTCTTGTCTATAATAGACTCACGGCTTATCTGGTATTGTCATGTCATTATTGTTGACTCACAGCTCCGTTCTTGTCTTTATCAGACTCACGGCTTATCTGGTCTTGTCATATCATAGTGTGTATATATATATATATATATATATATATATATATATATATATATATATATATATATATATATATATATATATATATATATATATATATGTATTGACTCACAGCTCCGTTCTTGTCATCGCAATGACTCACGGCATATCTGGTCTTGTCTTTTACATATATTTTTACACTCGTCATTTTCGTTCCCCGAAGCCGTTTCAACCTATAACAATTTAATCATCATATATCATATATGATATCAGTGAGATTACTCACCTGGATACTAACTGCATTTACATCCCGGTTGTTTCTTACCTTTGCGTGCACCACAACCATTTTGTCTCGTACATATATATTCATTTATATACCAAATGATAATAGGTTAATAATCATTTCAATTGACTCTAATACAATAGAGTTCAATACAATATCATTATAAACAATGCCTAGTTAATAAACTTTCCGTTTACTAACTTTTTATGAATTTTACTATTCACCGAGGCATTCGTATCGATCTACAGTGCCCCCGAGGGGTCGAAAACTCAATATAAAAATTTTCCCAAACTTTTCAGACCATAACGAGCCTACGGTTCAAATTTGAGCTAAAACGGACAAGCCAAACGAAAGTTAGCATTTTTGATCCCCTGCCTGGCCCCTGCCTGGAGGCGCATTGCGCCTAGGGCTGGGCGCACTGCGCCTGGGCGTACCCCGCCCTGGTCCTGGGCGCACTGCGCCCTGCGCCTGGGCAGACTTCCTGGCCAGTCGCGATTTATGCACTGTAGCAAGCAGTTTTGGCCCATTAAGTCCTTAATCCAGTCCTTAATCGATTGGTGTTTGTTCTAGGACCGAAACCCTTGACTAATAACAAGTTTTAAACCATTAGAAACACCTTAATCACACCAATTCATGATTTAGGGTTCTTGAGCAACAATTCAATTTATCAACAATAGCAATCTACTTTGCTATTTTTAACATATGTTCTTACTACATGAACATGTTTAAGCCCAGAAATCATATAAACATCATGGATTATGGCTGAAATTACAGATTTCAGTCCACTCCATAAAAACCCATCAAGAACACACAAAAGCTTGGCTAGAAATCAAGTTACTAACCTTCAAAGCTTAGGAATCACCAATTCCAAGCCATGATTCCAATTCCATGCTTCAATTTCATGACTTCCTGCAGAAATCGCACCCTCCCTGCTCCTCCCGTTGCTGCACAACTAGCTAGTCAAAGAGAGAGTCAACTCTCTTATATTTATACCTCAAATTTTTACATTTTTGGTCCCTAAGTTCATTTTCTTGAACTTTGACCACTATAATCAAGTTTTATTACAATAAAACTTTCATTCTTTATACATTTGCCACTAACAACAATATTTTTCATATTTGGTCCTTCACATGGTCAAATGACCAAATTACCCTTTTGTGGTAAAATGACCAAAAATCAGTTTTTATAATATTTTAAGTCCACGACTCAAAATATTATTTCAAACTAAATACTTTTCTGTCCAAAAGACCAATTTACCCTTCCAAGGTAAAATGACCATTTTACCCTTTTTATTATATTTCATAAAAAGAGTGTCTTGGTGTTACAGAACTCAAAGGACAAGAAACCGTCGGCGGCTAACAAGGTGTTCTTGATGAGGGAGCTGTTCACTACAAGGATGAATGAGGAAGGCTCAGTTACTGTTCACATTAACAATCTAAATTCAATTCTGTCCAGATTGTCATCTGTGGGAATTAAATTTGATAACGAGACTCAAGCTTCACTGCTACTAGCTTCACTACCTGATAGCTGGTCAGGAACAGTTACTGCTGTTACGAGTTCAGTGGGGACCAGTGGTATGACGTTTGAAGGGGTTCGAGATTTGGTTCTAGGCGAGGATACCAGATGCAAGAATCAAGGTGGCTCGTCTTCTTCTGATTTATTAAATATCGGAAGAGGTAGAGGGAATAACAGGAATAGTGGGAGCAGTGGGAGTCGGGGAAGAAGTTCATCTAGAACTTGGAAGAATGTGAAGTGCTGGAACTGCCAGGAGGTGGGACATGTTAAGAGTCAATGTCCAAAGAAAGAATTGAAGATTGCTGGTGCCGAGAGTGTGTCTGAGGATGATGCACTGATACTAAGTATGGAAAGTTCTGTAGACTCTTGGGTCATGGATTCAGGGGCTTCGTTTCACGCCATGGACAACGGAGAAACGATGGTGAATCTAAAAGAAGGAGATTTTGGGAAGGTACGGCTAGCAAATAACGAGATGCTTCAAGTAACGGGCATAGGAGATATTGATCTGGTTACTTCATTGGGAACTACATGGAACCTGAAGAATGTCAGGGTGATTCCGGAGCTGAAGAAGAAATTGATTTCTGTTGGTCAGCTGGATAAACAAGGACTGGAAGTAAGGTTTGGTGGTGGTAAATAGAGGGTGGTCAATGATAATTCGGTGATTGCTCAAGGTATGAAGCGTGGGTCATTATATATGGTTGAGGTACCTGCTGAGGGAAGTATGACCGTCCCTGTTAAGCATGACAAAATTTGGTTCGCTAAATCTAGTGCTAAGAGAGTTCATTTTGCAAACATG
This sequence comes from Cichorium intybus, assembly GCA_023525715.1. Taxonomy (NCBI): domain Eukaryota; kingdom Viridiplantae; phylum Streptophyta; class Magnoliopsida; order Asterales; family Asteraceae; genus Cichorium; species Cichorium intybus. Next base: position 21,180,385 of record CM042017.1, on the reverse strand, counting down.
AATTCTGGAGCCAAGGGGATGTTAGCTGAACGAGTCGGAAAGTCTAAACCATTCAGGGGATTTTGTGACAGTGGGAGCACGGGGTGTGTTCCGGGTACAGTTACAAAGAGCCGTTGGGTTTTGAAGACTAAGACTGAAAGATTCTCTCCTATTGGAAGTTTGCAAAGTTTGGAGAGTGTTAGTGGTCCTCGGTGTATCTCTGGAGCTGGTGGAGTGTCCAAGCCGGTTGAGACAGGGGATGAGTCGGTGGCGGTATTGACCACGACTGAGTTGGAGCTTGTAGGAGCTTCAACTGGCCCTTCTAGTACTTGATGATGAGGGGCGGCTGCAACTAGGAAATTGACTGAGTCTTAGCTTGTTCTTTAGAACTGGAAGCTTGGAAGACTGGTTATGTTAGGAGATTAATTAGAGATGTTCAAGCCTTCAAGTGGGAGATTGTTAGAATGTGAAGGCTGACTTTTCCTAGTCAAATAAGTTTGGTAGCCTACTAAGTTTGGTAGGTTGATTTATATTTCCATGTTCACATTAATTGTTTGCATATTATATACATTACAAGATGTGTATAAATAGAGCATTAGTTGAAGAAGAACATGCACCACAACTCAATACCTATAAGAATTGAGTGTATCTCTTGTAATCTCCTCATTCAAATAAAATCTAGTTGTAGCCCGTGGACGTAGGATTTGCACCGAATCCGAACCACGTAAAAATCCTTGTGTTCTTCTTGCTTTATTTTCGTGAGTTTGTGTGTGTGTGATAGTGTTTCCGCTGCGTGTACCCTGTCCGATTCCTAACATATACTTAACACTGAGAAAAACGTGTAATTTTTCTATGTTTTTTTTCTCGGTGTTAACATGATTCCATCCGAAAAATCAAACACATGGTCATCGAATATCATTTGTAATCAACGACACAAACCTTCTATACATGCTACGTCGTACTACGACTACGTGTACATTAACCCCCGTAGGCTACTTGTTTTCCTTCCCGTGCAGCAACAAGAACCGGAGTTATTCACTAAAAATAACTGATGATTGCTTGCAACTTAGTGTCTTTTTAAATTGTTTTTTTTCTCTGCAACAATATTTGAACAACTAGGCGAATCCCCGCGCGTTGCGCAGGAACAAAATTTTGTAGTTAGAATAATAATACATATGTTTTGTTAAAAAATATCTAAGTCATTGTTATCTGGTATGTACTAACAATTGTATATAAGAATCAAAAAGTTGATGTATCACTAATGAATTATCTTATATCAAGACATGCGTTCTAAAAAAATCAAAAAGTAAAGAAATAATTAGTTTAATAATATAATAATAAATAAACAATAAGAAATTTCAGGATAATAGTTAAAATAAAAAAAGAAATCATAGTATAGCTGGAATCAATATTGTGGAAGTTTTTAGACTTATTGGTAATGAACTAACATATTTTTATTGTCAACACTTAAACAACTAAATACTAATGTTTAACTAAAATAAAATGCCTTAATTAATATGATGATATCATTATAATATTTAACTTTGTCATAATATTTACAATTACAAACTAATGATAATGTTTGTATTGATTTAATTAACATACTAAAAGCGTGTTTTTAAGTACATTTAATTCTAAAAACTACATATACAATAAAATTAAAATCATGTTTCATCATCTATTTTAAACAATTAAAAACTAATATTTATTTAAAATGAATCACCATGATTCAATTGATAATATCATTATAATATATAGTTTATCATAATATGTTGATTATAAACTAACGTTAACATTATTATTAAAAAGAACATGAAAAGTCATAAGAGTTTTAAATAAATGTGATTGAAGTAAAAATACCTCTATTAATAATTATAATATGTAGGTAATTGTAAAATGTACTTATATATTAGCAAACTTCATTTATTAGAAGATAATTATAATATATGATGAACTAAGTATTTTTTAAAAACTATTCAATTTAATCAAATTTAAGTATATTATATGTATGATTTACTAAGTATTTTGTAAAATGATTCATTTCGATCAAATTAAATTATTAAATTATATTTTTAATACAAATGCAAGAACAATTATTTATTGATCTACTTTCTTTATTTTTTTCAATAATCTCTTCAAGTATTCATGTGTTTTTTTATAAATCACAAACATAGCACATGAGTAAAATGATATTATTTTTAACACTCTCATTAATGGTTTACACTGATGAAATTTAGACACATGTTTGTCAAAAATATCTCTTCTTATTACATTTATTTAACCATGGAAGCCATATATACAACAATTACTTCTAATACGTAAAGTTAAAAATGAAACAAACAATTAAAATATGATTATCTCAAAATACAAATAAACACGACATCATTGTACTAAAAGTTATAATAGAAACATGAACGACTAAACACGATGACAATATAATATTAATATTTTTTCACGCACACTTGATAACAAAATTTGAAAATGTGAAACAAAAGTATGAGTGACTAAAAATAGAAGTGAAGCATGATTTGAATATTTTAGTGTTCCTTTATATGTAGAGCCTATTAAGTAACCCATCAATAAAGTCAATTATACTATTGATTTATCATAAGTTTAACATTGTTAGTCACACATTCATCAACAACTTTTCTTCTTATTACATTTATTTAACCATGAAATTTATGTATATAAAGTTGAAAATGAAACAAACAATTAAAATACAATTCTCTCAAAATACGTATAAACACGATATCATTGTGCTAAAAACTAAAATAGAAACATAAAAAACAAAAACATAAGAATATGAATAGAAATATTTTCTAAACATTTAGAAAAACGAACTATATGCAAATAAATTACATAAAAAAATTTAACCTATATAACTTTACATATTTGCATCTTATTTTTCTTTTTCATGCACTATACATAACAAAATCTAAAAAACATGAGAAACGAATGTGTGAGTAACCAAATAAAAAAGAGAAGCAAGTATGATTTGAATATTTAGATGATCTTATATAAGCACAAACTAACTTTTTCAATTCTTCATGTTTGAATAACAAATCTCTTCAAACACATGTATCTTTTTTTGTGAGCAAAACTTACTTATATACTACTAATATAAGTTACAATGTGTATGAATGAGGAAAATAAAAAGTCATTACTAATTAATAATCATAACTTAAAAACTCTTGAGTTGTAAATATTAAGTACATATAAATTAGAAAACTCTTGAGTTGTAGTGGGAGTTTCAAATGAATGTGGTGTTAGTATATGAGTTATCTTGAATCACATCATTTCAATGGCCTCTATTATAAGAGTTACTAGGCGTATTCCCGCGCGTTGCGCAGAAGTAAATTAATATAGTAATAATGTATTAGACGATCAAATATAAACATAAACACTTTTACATTTAACCAAAATTTGCAAAACAAAAACTAAATCAATCATATGACATATATATCAATAATAATTTTTCATCCAAACATTGTGTAAAACATAATCACGTTTTTGGAGTCAATTATTATAGACGGTCCAACGTTATAAATATGTGGAAATATATTTACATAAATCATCTCAAAATTTAAAATAAACATAAAATAAAACATACTAATAATAACATAAAGATAGTCATTGAGAAACGTATTGTTGTGGATCATTTTCCGTCAGACTCATATGTGTAAATAATACTTCAATAATATTGACAAAAATAATATTGTATTTTTTAAATAAAAAAATTTTCGCTGATAAATATCTAATAAAATATATGAATATGTTTCTATTAAACTTATTATTCAAGAAATACTTTCCAATCAGTTTTGAATCCCTTATTCACTTTCATTTATAAAAAAAGTTACTTCTATTGTAATTTTTTATCTTTCTACATCTTCCTCTAGTACAAATTGTCCATAAAAACTTTGAAACCTTAAACGTTTAGACATACACTTTAATTTATAGATAATAATGATTTAAATTTTTGTATATTTATTTTTTTCTTGTTATATAATTTTAAATTCAAAATATATCTTATTAACTAACATAATCATAAAAATATAAACAAATAATATAAGATAAAGAAAATGAGTTTATCAATTTTTCTCAACAAAATAAAAATACAAAAACCATTTAGAGACTAATGAGTCAAATAAAAATAATATGAATATGGAATTTAGTGTAAGAACCCGCGAAAAAGTCAAAAAGGGTAAAACGGTCATTTGTCACGTTGTACGACTTTTATGTGTAATAATATGTATTAATATAATGAGAAATAAAAGTTTATGTGAAATTTGGAGTTTTGAAGCGTGAATAGTGAAATTTGACCAAAAAGGGCAAATTGGTCATTTGACATGAAGATGACCAAAAATGTCAAGAAATTGTAAAGTTAGGAATTAATGGAACTTTGGTTGCAAGTTATGGTCTTAGGACCATCTTTGTAGAAAAGTTAGTAACCAAAGGACCAAAAATGTAAATAATTTATAAGTTAATTATATAACTCTAAAATAGAGTTATTATCTCTATTATGTGAGACACAATCCAGAGAATTCCAGAGAGCACGAGAGGCAGCGGGAAGGAGCAAGGAAGAAGAGAAGTTCAAAGGAATTGCCAAGAATCAAAGGAATTGAAGTTTGGAATTAGTGATTCCATTGTTGAAGAGGTAAGAATCCCTTTTCTTTAACCTAGTTCTTGGGTGTTCTTGATTTGGGTTGAGTAGAAACTGAAATTGCAGCTATAATTCATGTGGGTTAAGTAGCTAATGCTTCTAATAAGCCATTAGTTAAGAATTTAACCCATAAACATGAAAGTAGGATGTTATAATTGAGAATTTTCAAGTTTAGCCAAGAACGTTAATTTCTGTAATTGAGCTATTGAGGTGTTTTTAATAGCTTAAAACATGTTATTAGTCAAGGGTTTTAGTCCTAGAACAAACCCCATACGATTAAGTACTGAAATAAGTGCTTAATGGGTGAAAACTGCGTGCTACAGTGCACAAATCGCGACTGATCAGGCTGCTGCCCAGGCGCCAGGCGCAGTGCGCCCAGGACCAGGGCGGGGTGCGCCCAGGCGCAGTGCGCCCCTAGCCAGGCGCAGTGCGCCTTCAGTCAGGGGCTGGGCAGGGACCAAAAATGTTAAAATTCTCAAATAACTCAAACGCTAGAAACCATAGCTAGACATGTCCGATTGACCTGAAATTTCAGACATAACCTTAACATGGTATAAGAATATGTCGGGAATGGTCAAATCCGTAATTCGACCTTGCGGAAAAGTTACTGTAGCGGCAGAGGCTAAAAACACTATTCATGCTCATAATTTTTAGAATTTGAGCTAGACTTGTCCAATGAACTTCAAATTTGAAACACAAGTCTAATATAGTCTAAGATTTCATGGAAAAGAGTCGGAACTGAAATACGACCCCTCGGGGGTACTGTAGCAGTATACGCGTATTTCGGAGAAACCGTAAAATGAGTTTATTAATGGTTATACATTTGTTATAACCTAGATTTGAGACGTATGAGACCTTAGCACTGTAGAGTCAGTTATAGTATGTATTTATTGAGTATTTATATATATAATACATGTATAGGTGGTGCTTCAAACGTGATTGAGCACGGAAAGGGGAAAGGAATACGAGAAGCGTAGAGACTCGTATCAACGTCAAGGTGAGTTTTATGAGGATTTTCTAGTACATAGCAAAAATGTTATTTTCAGAAAAGTATGATTTCCAATGTTTATAAATACTAAAGTTTGGGAAATAATTTTGAAAGAAGCTCTATACAAGGGCTTAGTATTTTGAGTAGATTTTTAAAGTACGATTTGCAACGTATTTTGAAAGAAGTTCCTTGTAGGAACTAAGATGTCAAAAGTAGTTTGATAATAATTTTGATAAAGAGTTACAAAGTTTATGAGTTTTAGTTTATTACAAATTGTGTCCCATTTTGACCAATTTGAGATGAAATGAAGTAAGAATTAAAGACGTATGAGCCAGTTGTCCGGACTAGGATCACCCACATAATTGGGAGATCAGAAGACACTACTGGGATGGTACCTCCCGTCGCGAAGTAGTTGTCTAGCTTAGCATACCCTTGCGCTTGAATTTGTTCCAAGTCACGAAGGGGAGACAGAATGAGCAAACCAAGTGGGCAGATCTGTTCTGTCCCGCGAGGGGAGCTAGTTGAATGAATTAATTAACTTAATTCATAAGTTTCAGTTGGTCACGAGAAATGAGAAAGAAAAGCAGTTTTAAGAAAGAAAGTCTTTTTAAAGGTTGAAAGTAAAGAAGAAAAAGTCATTTTGAGATTTATGAAATAAATCAATTTTAGCAATGTACTTTTGAATATTTAAAGTTTTGAATAGAAAAGTTTTGGGTCTAAACCCATATTACTCACGAGACTTTATGTCTCACGTATACTATGTTTTTGAAATGCTATGTACTTAGGTGAAAGGAGCTAAAGTTGCAGTTGGGACCAGTTTGCACTGTAAGTTTAAATTATGGTTTATGGTATTGAGTCTGTAATACCCCTTGAGTTTAAGTTTGTAAAATAAATAAAAAAAATTTAAGCGGCTATTTTATAGTCGCGAGTTGTAATATATGTATGTAAAGTAAACTGTATTTGTTTTTAAATATGGTTAAAGAAAAGGGGTGTTACAGTTTTGGTATCAGAGCCATAGTTTAAGCGAATTAGGTTGGAATACCATCCTAGACTTAAACTAGCAAGAATAATAGTAGGTTGCCTTAGTAATATAGAAGGCATAGATTGAGTATGACTGTTATAAAAGTGCAGTCAATATCAGGAGATAACATGCTATCGCTTACGAAAATACTATATAGAATTGCGTATTAAACAGATAATTTGTTCATCTATATAGTAATGGAAGGCAGAAGACAAGCTGACAGGGGTGAGGGCAGTCACACTTCCTCAAGAGGAAGTGAACCATATGTTCTTCGAAACGATGAAGCTGAGCCAAACCCACCACCACCACAACCTGTCACTATGGAGGCAATTCAGTTGCTAATCAGTAATCTACGAACTGAACTGAGGCAAGATGTGAACAACATAATCGACAACCGAATGGGTGAACGTAGTGCCCAATCATCACAAGAAGTCTCCAAGAAGACGACTGAGGAAGCAACTAGTGGAGGTGACAAGAAGGAAGAAAAGGGCTGTTCTTTTAAGTCCTTTATGGCTTGCAAACCGCCCGAATACCATGGCAGTTTTGAGCCAAAAGTGACGATGCGATGGGTCCGAGAGATTGAACAAGTGATGCAAGCAAGTAAATGTGCAGAAAAAGACCAGGTTAACTATGCCTCCCGACAGTTGAAGGATGATGCTTTGGTGTGGTGGAACACCAAATATGAAAGTTTGGGAAAAGATGTGGTATACGGTTGGTCATGGGCAGAGTTTATCACGTGTCTCAAAGATAAGTTCTGTCCCACGCGAGATTTGGAGAAAATGAATGAAGATTTCCTAACAATAAAGAAAGGAGATATGACGGTGGATGAGTATACAAAGAAGTTCTGTGACATGCTGCCTTTTGTGGGAGAATCCTACCCTACTGAGCGGTCTCGAATTAACCGCTATGTCCGCGGTTTGCCATGGAACTACGAGTTAGAAGTGAAGAAGGCCGAAACACTTGATGGGGCGATCAATGCTGCCCGAACTGTGGAAGATATTGGAAAACGAAGGAAGGAAGAAGGACCTGGTTTTGGTGATAAGAGGAAGATAGTTAGTAGTATCAGTGGGAACCTAAAGAAGAAAGGGAAAATGAGTTCAAGTCAGAGCCGACAGGGAAGTGCGAAGAAATGCGAGAAATGTGGAAAAGAACACGGTGGCGAGTGCCGAGCGGGATCAAATGCCTGCTTTAATTGTGGCGGATTCGGTCACAAAGCGAAAGATTGTAAAGCCAAGAAAGCCAGCGAAGTAGAGTGCTTCTCATGCCATCAGATGGGACACTACAGTTTCAACTGCCCAAATAAAGGAGGAGAAACCATGGTGTCAACAGCCCAGAAGAAGACCGAACCCCAGAAGGTGAAGACTCGAGCTTTTCAGATCACCAGGGAGGAAGCGAAGGAGACTCACGATGTGGTCTCAGGTATTCTACTAGTCAACTCGACACCTGCATATGTCTTGTTTGATTCCGGGTCTACATATTCATTTGTGTCCCATGGGTTTGGAGCTAGATTAAAAGTCCCATTAGAATTGTTAGACCTAGTCTTTGAGGTAGAAGTGGCTGATGGGAAATTTGTGGAAGTTCAGCATATGTACCGAGATTGTGAACTCGACATCAACGGCAAGAAGTTTCGACTCAATCTCCTTCCTATTGGAATTAAGTCTTTTGATGTAATCATTGGAATGGATTGGCTCGGTGCCAATGATGCGAAGATAGCTTGTAGACAGAAGAGGGTGTCTGTTAAAACACTTGGAGCAAAGGTGTACGTATATGGGGAAAGAAGAATGCACGTGCCAAGTATCATCAGTGTAGCTAAAGCTCGGAGGTGTATCAGGAAAGGATGTGTATCTTTCCTGGCCTATGTGATGACTGAAGACAAAGTGAAACAGACATACAAAGACATAGAAGTAGTGAAAGAGTTCCCAGAAGTTTTTCCAGATGAATTACCAGGCTTGCCACCAGAAAGGCAGGTTGAATTCAGAATAGATCTTGTCCCAGGAGCTTCGCCAATAGCACGAGCACCGTACCGGTTAGCACCAACAGAGATGAGGGAATTAATGTCCCAGTTGCAGGAGTTACTAGATAAAGGCTTCATCAGGCCTAGTTCTTCTCCGTGGGGTGCTCCAGTTCTGTTTGTGAAAAAGAAGGATGGATCAATGCGGATGTGCATTGATTATAGAGAATTGAACAAGATTACCATAAAGAACCGTTACCCGTTGCCCAGAATAGATGATTTGTTTGACCAGTTGCAAGGAGCAGATTATTTCTCAAAAATTGATTTGAGATCTGGGTATCATCAAGTCAGGGTAAAAGAAAGTGATGTAGAGAAGACGGCGTTTCGTACACGATACGGGCATTACGAATTCCTAGTAATGCCATTTGGTCTTACGAATGCACCAGCGATCTTTATGGACTTAATGAATCGGGTCTGTAAACCATTCTTAGACCGGTTTGTTATAGTGTTCATAGATGACATTTTGATCTACTCAAAGAATAAAGAAGAGCATGCGAGCCATTTGCGGTTGGTACTTGAGACTTTGAAACGGGAACAGCTATATGCAAAGTTCTCTAAGTGCGAGTTCTGGATGAGAGAGGTGCAGTTCCTTGGACACGTTGTTTCTATCCAAGGTATAAAAGTGGATCCAGCTAAAGTTGAAGCAGTGATGAAATGGGAACCTCCTAAGACGCCAACAGAAGTTAGAAGTTTTCTCGGTCTTGCCGGGTATTACAGGAGATTTATTCAAGATTTCTCCCGTATAGCAGTGCCACTTACACGACTAACTCGGAAGGAAGAGAAATTTAGTTGGCAAGAAGAGCAAGAAAGAGCTTTCGCTACATTGAAAGAGAAGTTGTGTAATGCGCCTGTCCTTACGCTACCAGATGGGACAGAAGACTTTGTAGTGTACAGCGATGCCTCGCATCGGGGTCTTGGCTGTGTGTTGATGCAAAGAGGGAAGGTTATAGCATACGCTTCCAGACAGTTGAAAGATCCAGAGAAAAAGTACACAACTCATGATTTAGAGCTTGCAGCGATCGTGTTTGCCTTGAAGATTTGGAGACATTACTTGTATGGTACAAAGTGCAAGCTGTTCACGGATCACAAGAGTTTACAGTATGTGTTCACTCAAAAAGAGTTGAACATGAGACAGAGTAGATGGCTAGAGTTGATCAGTGATTATGATTGCGAAATTGTGTACCATCCGGGTAAAGCGAATGTAGTAGCTGATGCACTGAATAGAAAAGTTTTGGGTCTAAACCCATATTACTCACGAGACTTTATGTCTCACGTATACTATGTTTTTGAAATGCTATGTACTTAGGTGAAAGGAGCTAAAGTTGCAGTTGGGACCAGTTTGCACTGTAAGTTTAAATTATGGTTTATGGTATTGAGTCTGTAATACCCCTTGAGTTTAAGTTTGTAAAATAAATAAAAAAAATTTAAGCGGCTATTTTATAGTCGCGAGTTGTAATATATGTATGTAAAGTAAACTGTATTTGTTTTTAAATATGGTTAAAGAAAAGGGGTGTTACATTTAGAATATGATGTGAATTTATATAAAATTTAAATATCATCGTAACTTTTAGTTTCTTTTGATTAAAAAGTAATAAGTGTTCGCTTTCAGTCTATTTATCAGTCTTTTATAATAATTTTAGAAAAAAATATATTATTAAATAATAATCAAGTTTCACTTTTACTATCTATATTTTTAAGACCGTTTATCCCAAAGTTTCATTGTTGTTGTATTTATATGAAATTTTTTAAATCGTTAACAACTAACTTCACAACAACCTCAAAATTTTATATCATTTGTTATCAGATAATGTTAATCCCAAAAGTACGGATTTGTTGAGGTAGAACTAAGCATACAACATGTCTTTTGCCTTGCAACTTGTAATTTATTTTAGCATATATATCTTCCTTCTTTCTAGTTTAGTATAAATAAATAGACGTTTCTAAAGTAAATTTTGTGTATTGTCAAGTCATATATAGGTGAACTATATATATATATATATATATATATATATATATATATATATATATATATATATATATATATATATATATATATATATATATATATATATATATATATATAACCAATGTGACATAAATAACAATTAAGTACCATAAGTTAAAAACTTTTGAGTTATAGTGATTAATTAGTTGGAAGATGAAGAGATTTAGTATTAAAATAAATTAATGGTGTGGGTAATAGTAGGAAGTTGAAGAATAATCATTGTCTAAGTTTAGTTTATATTTTGATTTTGGTTTTGCACTTAATATCATATTCCAATCAACAAATTTAATGTATTATATTTTAATTATATTATATTAATAACTAAAAAATTCTATCATTAAGATGATATTATTTTATATTTAATAAATTAGTTAAGGGTAGAAGTTGAATGGTTAGAGTTTCAAATCAATATGTTGAAAGTGAAAATTCTTCAATAAATGTAAAAATAATTATAAATCGTTCATCGCAATCGATAATTTGCATCAATAATAAAAATTTTAACTAAAAGTCAAACAATATAATATAATCATCTATTTTAAGTTAAGTGTATATGAACAATCCAACATTAAAAATATAGTATAACACATTGACATGAACTATGTTAGAATCTAATACAAACAAATAAAATGTATTAACAATAATACATAATGGTACAACTTTAATATTATTTTCCTTGCCAAATAATGCTAATCTTAAAAGCGTAAAAGATGTTTTATTGCTAAAGTATTAAGATGTTTTGTAGCTAAAGTTTTTTACTTGTATTTATGTGACGATTTTCACCTTTTTAATGTTTAATTTTTTACATGACAATAATGTCAACTTTTATATCATTTTTCTTGTTAAATAATATTAATCTTAAAAAAATTCTACAAACCAAACCATTAAATACTTTATTAAACAACATAAGCCCAATTATTCAAACATTATAAAACATTTTTTTGATGAATATGGATTAGAAAACATTATATATATATATATATATATATATATATATATATATATATATATATATATATATATATATATATATATATATATATATATATATATATATATATATATATATATATATATATTACATACTTGTGGATCAACAATAGATTATCGAAGCATTGAAAATCACTAATTACAAAGAATAATCAATTATACTAAATGTATTATATATCTTTCTACCGTTATGTTGAGGTAGAACCAATATGCACTTTGTCTCTTCACGCTTCTTCTTTCTAATACAATATTAACATATGTACCTCCAAAGTATGTGTTAGCAACCATGTCGTTTCTCTCTTGCCTCTTGCCTCTTGCCTCTTGCCTCATGACTTATGATTTGTTTTAGTTTCTTCATGTTTCTCCTTTGTAATACAATATGAAAATTTGAAATTTCAAAGTGGGTGTGCTCTCAAGTCAACTTTTCTTCCATCATATTCTCCAAGATAGAATCAAATTTATATGTGAACTTATATGACTCTTAGATTAATTAGGTGTAATAAGTAACAATTAAGTATCATAGGTTAAAAGACTCTTGAGTTGTACATGTTTAATTATATGAAAGTGAAAAGATTTGTAAGTTTCAAATGAATATGGTGCAAGAATGAGACATATCTTGAACCATATTCATAATGGCCTCTATTATAAGAGTTATAGATATAGATATAGATATAGATATAGATAAATACAAAACAAAGAAAAATTATAGTCATTCATTGAAACCCAAAAACATGTAAAACCCAAGATCAATCATCAACATACTTAGATAAATGTTATATGCTACATGTACCTTTCAACAAGATATGTTGTTATATTGTAGTGCTTTGCCTCGCTCGTCCTCGAGTTTGACATAAAGTAGTTGCACAAACATAAAGTAGTTGCACAAAGAATAAGTTGCACAAGCAAACTAGATAACGGAAAATACTTTAGAAACCACGAATTCGCTAGTTAGCAGAAAAAATTTAGCAGGATCGATGATTATTTTTGTATAAGTAAGTTTTTGATGATTATTTCTATGATGTGAGTTTTTTGTATGGTTTAGTGAATGTCTCAAAATTATATCTCTATATATATTTTCTCTTTTTTTCGTTTGTCTTAAGCATCCTTTTTGGTCATCGGTTTCTTCCATATCATAATATGATTCTCCAATTTCTCCGCTTTCTCGTCGTCTTCTTCACCCTAACTTTTTTATGGCCTGCTTCTCCGCCGTTGAGCTCGCTTTTCGGCACCGCCGTCGTCAATCACACCTCGATTACCCTCACTCAACACTTCAACAACTGTATCTCAAATCCACCAGATTCAAACTTCGGAAGAGTATTCTACAGAAATCCAATTCAATTTCTTGACTCTTCCTTCAACTCCACCGTCTCTTTCTACACCCGGTTCTCATTCACCATCGACCCTCCGCCGCCTCCCTGTCTCTCAGGCGAGGGTCTTACTTTCGTAATCACGTCGGATCCAAGTTCCTTGCAAAATTCAGTTGGGTGTATCGGTTTACCTAAATCACGCGATCAGAATTCACTAGATTCTCCCTTCTTGGCGGTTGAATTCGATACCAATTTTGACGAGGCTCTTGGCGATATCAATGATAACCATGTCGGGATTAATTTGGATTCCATTTTTTCAGTAGCTTCGGTTGATTTAGAGTCGGGTGGGATCAATTTGAAGAGTGGGAAACAAATTACTGCTTGGGTCGAATACAGAAACACCCAAAAGGTCATCATGATTTGGGTCGGGTACACCCAAAAGAGGAAGCCGGAAAATCTAATTCTCGTAGCTCCAATCGATCTTTCAAAGAGATTCAATGGGTCTGTGTATGTGGGTTTCTCTGCTGCTAATGGAAGGGGATCTGCTATTCATTTGCTCAATAATTGGTATTTCAAAACGTCGGAGTCTGTGTCTCCGACCGTTAAAGATGAAATTGTTGGATCGGAGAACTGTTTGATATGTTTCCCGGAGGATCCAGTCGGAAAACAACGCGCAAGATATCTGGTTTTGTTTCTTTTAATTGAGACTTTGATAGAGTTGTATAGAATCACAAGAATCCGGTGAAGATAATACGCCACAAAAAGGTTTAGGCTTTATCTTGTTAAAGGTGAAGTGATAATGGATAAAATGTTGTTGTGTGGGATAAATGAAATGTGTTTTTTTCTAATCAAATAACCATCTTACTTTCTTTCCCTTTATTTTAGAAAACAAAACAAATACACACAAGCACTATGTATCTATGCAACATAGAATGCATGCTTTTATACATGCATCTCATTGCTTCTACAAAGTTACTCCAATTACATTGATGCATAAACTCTCCAACCCATCACTTTACCCATTATGTGCTTCTTTACTTATTATAAGAAGCACCCAAATATATTGAATAAATTAAGTCATTTAAGCACATTAAACAAAAAAGAAACATCACCTTAGGGTCATATGTGGCTAAAATTTTGTTACTTCAATCGCATAATCTATATTTTAAAAAGTTTATATTTTGGAAAATAAGAGTGATTTTGTAAATTAGGAGTAATTTCACAAAATAACATCAATAAACGGCAAATGAAAGATTTTTGTAGTAGAACCAATCAAAAAGTAATTTTATACAAAAAGCCGAAAATCTTTTTTTGCAAATAGATGGTTATTTTGTGATAATTATGAGAAAAGTAGTATGTTCCATGAAAGACACCCTCTCGTTCTAGTTAATTTAGTTAGTGATTAGTCCTATAAACAAATATACAACCAAATTGACCCATCTTTATGTAAATAAGTTAAAATCACCCTCTTTTCACATAAGAAATACAAGAAACTTCTATCAACAAAATAGTCTTTTTATAATCAAGAATCTTGATTTCACGGTACAAAAAAGAATGAATGAGACATCAAAATAAATTCGGTCTCAACCTCTATGAAGCAATTGAGTAGTTGACTTTCAACTCTCCCATAGTTTGACTTTCTTTTTACACTATGTCATTGCCCCATAAGTGTAGTTAATTACAAAAGAAACGTTACAAGTAGTTGAAATACAGATTTGGGTAAGCCAGTATTTCTTGGAGTGGCAGATTGTTGGATGTTTCCTCCAAATAGACCTTGCATTTGATCCCCTACTCGTCCCTAAATATATCCAAATTCACAAATATTAGGACAGTATTTTATTCATTTAATTAAAATTCAAATTCAAGATTGTGTATTGTACCTTTGCAGCATCTTTGAGTGGACCCCAACACTCTACTCGGTTGTACTTTCTTGAACTTGAGTGAAAAAAGACCCGAACAAATGCATCCATTAACTCTTTATGTTGACTGAATAAGGCACGATCCCCATACAACACTGCTTCAAGCACCTGCATTATACAAGATATGACATGACATGACAGAAAAAACTGGTACTTGTACCGGTACTAGACTACTAGTGGTAATGATGGGACAAATTGACAGTTTTTTGTCTCACCCAAAAAGGTGGGACAGAGACAGGCTTTGATAAGTTGTTTGTGGAAAAGAAGTAGCGCTGTAAGCGAACCGAACGAACACGAACGAAAATCTGTTCATGTTCATTCGTTTAAGTTAGCCGAACAAATGAACGAACACGAACAGATAAACGAACGAGCTTTTTTGTTCATGTTCGTTCGTTTAACAAATTATATTGTTCGTGTTCATTCATTTATTAAATAAACGAACTTTCTGCCGAACAGTTCACGAACGGTTCGCTGAACGTTCAGTTCGTTTACAGCCCTAAAAAGAAGTGAATGTCCTTCTAATCCTCATAATAGAAAATAGCTCTAGAAAGCTCACTAATGCCTGCATAATGATTAAAGTAAGGTGATGAACTTTTACCAAAGGCAACTCTTTTGCAAAAATGTAGTATCGGAACTCTGCAACAAGGTCTACAAATGAATTCGGTCCACTAACATAGCAATGAACATCAAGACACATATGACCTTTCACTTCAGCCCACCGAGCTACTACATCATCCTTATTATACCACCCTCTCAGCTGACACAAAATACGTACAAACAAATCAACAACTTTTCTAGAATGTCAAATATGTATCAGACACATATACACATATGTGTATGATACATGACATCTATCAGACACATTACACATATGTGTAATGTGTCTACATGACATCTATCAGGACATTACCGTATGTTTTAGGTTGTGTGCCTAAAACATACAGTATAATGTGCGTTAGGAAAAAGGGAAGAAAATAAGAACCTGGTCGTGGTCAATAACGTTTGAGATGGTTAATGTGAGGTCAGCAGTGAAGTCGCAATGGGAAAGGTTGTAGGTTCTTGGGAGAATACGTGTGTACTGATCTGTTTCTTCTCCTTTAAAAACGACTTGTAGTTTTGAGGGATAAAAGGTTGCCGGAGGGCCTAAAAGTTTCACTGCCTATTAATTTAAAATTAAACCAAAACTAAATTAGCTTTATGCATAATGTAGCAAGTAATCTAAAGCATAACGAACATCAAGGATCAAACTAAAGGAACTGTTCGATCAAGTTTTATTCATCATTATCTAAAGAAAAAACGTATAAATTCAGCAGTAAAACAGAGGGAAAGAACCTGGTAAACAAGCGTATTGTAAGAAGGTCGATTGTCCGGAAGAAAAGTAGAATTGGGTGAGTGTCTTCTTGAAGGGTTTAGACTGCAACTGAAACAATTATAAAAATTCTTGTGAAGAGATGTTAATGAAAGATTTCTGGTTGCCATAGACACCATTGCAAACTCATGTCTCTTCAACCACCCTTTCTACTAATTTTTGGATGTTTCGGTTACCCCATCCATCACCACTCACCTTTTAGTAATCTCAGAGAGAAGAGAGGCGAAAAAGGTGTGTGGTATGTAGGGATTCTGAAGTTGGAAATCATTTGGAAACCCTATAATTTTGAGATTTCAGGTTCTAAATTTCGTTGGTGGGTGTTTTGTTATTGTGGAGCCTATCGAAAATCCATGGGAACGCAGTGGCACCACTCGTTTAGGTGGAAAGTCCTGTTTGATGGATAATGCGAGATACGTAGCCACGTACTGCTTTGTTGATTTTTTTTTTTTAACGATTTCTAATTTTTATTTTTGAAAATTTAGGGAAACTCGACAAGTTGTCCTTGGGTTTATATTTCTTTTACGGTTTAAAAAAATTGTAAATCAGGAAAATTGACTTATAAAACATAACGAAGTATCAGAATTGTTTAAAAAACGTCATTGAACATTTTGTTATACATATATTACCAACAAAGTATGACATTTATACACGTATGACCATTAAAGTTTATCATTTGTTCAAAACAAATATAATTCGCGCGTTCATGATGTACACAATTTACTGTTAAACTTTTTTGTACACAGTCTACCATTAAATTTTTTTGTACACATTTTACCATTAAACTTTTTTTGTACATATTTTACTAATAAACTTATATACTTTAAAAAAAACATTATTTCAAAAATAAATATATTTTAATATAAATATTTTTTTTACATATACATAAAGTATTTTTTGACGATGAATTTTTGATTGAACACACATTATTGGTCAAATGATTTTGCTTTACCGATCCGTATCATATTTTTTCTATGTCATTAAATACAAAATTAAAACTCAGAAAGCACAATATGAGAACCCATATAGCAGCATATCATAAAAAGCTATATGTTTCAAAGTGACAATAAAATACCATTAAAAAGGCTATATGCTTCAAAGTGCACAGTCGCATATGAAACTAAAAGTTAAAAAATGTGCGATATGAACCCAGACAGTCAGATACCTTAAAAAGCTATATGCTTCAAAGTGAAGAGTGGCACGCCGGTCACCCAGACACCCACAAATATGAAACCAAAAATCAGAAAGTGTATAATGAGTACCCGAACATTAGATAGCATTGAAATAACTATAGGCTTCAAAGTGCACAGTGACACACCGATCAGTTGGACACCTACAAATACTAAACCAAAAATCAGAAATGCAGTTGGACAGTTGAATAAGATCAAATAGTTATACGCTTCAAGGTACACAAGTACACATTAATTAGCCAAACATCCACGGATACAAAAATCACAAGTTCACATGAAACTCAGATATGATGATTAGCAAGATACCAGTTACCAACAACCAAAGCCCACATTGGAAGTATTTTAAATAAAATCCAACCTTACCTGGGGGAGGCTAGGTAATATTGTATGAAGATGAAGGAACGCAAAGGTCACTAGAAGACAGGCGGTAGTCACCTATGTACCGACCTAATAACTCACCCTCTTTATTAAACTTATAGATTGTAATTTCAGTACCCATGATTGGAAAAAAAAGAAAGAAATGATAAGTACAATGAAAGAGAACAAAGGGTAATGACCGGAGGTTTTGAAGCAAAATCAGAGTAGTCATTTAATGTGATGTGATGGAGTAATTAATGAGAAGCTTATATAATTAAGTAAGGATGTGACATGCCCACAACACCAACACAAATGAAGTTTAAATAACAAAAACACGTGGTTACCGGTTAATTCTTTAGACTAGGGGCTTAATATTGGACCCCACTAGATAAACTTGACAGTTTGGACATTGGTACCCGACCAAGATAGGAAAACCATATCCGGAGACCAAATACACCAATAACCACTTAACCAGCCTGCCTTGCAAAGGCTCACAGTTAATCTATCCGACCCGCCGTTCAAAAGTGAACCTGGACCACCAAACAGTCCCATAAATGGCAGAAGAGGACATCTTCCATAAGGATGATGATATTATAAAATATAAGATATGGTACGTCCATATCGATAGACGAGAAGAGTGATCGATCAACTTGGTAACAATACATGAGATCAATTGGTAGACATCCTTTTGTGTATATATACCAGACAGAAAGGTGAGGCAAGGTAAGTGGAACGTAGACAAGAGAAGAGCTTAGTAATACCAATACCTAATTTCGAACTTGGGCATCAAAGAGTATTATCAGGGGCAATCCTAGTAATACTCATGACCTTCATTTCCTTTCCGTCGAGGAGACCAAACTAGGCTCGGCGACCCCATTACTCCATCAGAGCAACACTCAGACATGCCTCAATGAATCAGGGCAGCATCATTGTGACACCCGCGATTTTTTTAATTGGTCCCTTGTTAAAGCTTATCACATGTAATAAAAATCTGGGAAATCACAAACTGTATATCATTTTTCCTAAGGATTGTGTTAACATACGCCGCTCAAAATCTGCGCTTCTAACTTGCACCCATTTATACTTAATTGTTTGAGGGGTTTTTATCCTATTTGGCTTTCTTCAAATTAAGGGTTTTTTCCGAGCATTCGTTTTGTTAAAGATTAAAGGAATCCAAATTCCACAAATTCCACCTACATTTTTCTCACTTATTTATTTACAGAGTATCCAATTAAAAAGTTAATTTTTAAAATCTTCTTCATTGTTCACAAACTACCTTATTTATTTCCTTTTACTGTGATATTTATTTCCTTTTAATTTTTGGTGTTTATGTTATTTTCTATCAAATATCATACCGTAACTATTTTGATACTAATTACATTATTGTAATTGTCATAAATTGTTGAGTTTAACGATGCGTTTTTTGTAATTATTCTCAATACAAAATATCACCAAAATGCATAATTCGTATAATTCGTTTTTGTGTTTAATTATTTCCAAGCTTACTGCGCATTCGCGGCATACAACCCTAGTTGAAAACATCTCTTCCTTTGTTGCAAATTCGGAAATACCCTTTTGTCCTCTTTTAAGTTGTTCCATCCTTATAAACCCCTCCATATTTGACACAAGTAAATTTCGCAACCGATATCAATATATAGGAACAAAAAAGTGTGGAATGAACTTCTATCACGTGGACAACTAAGGTGCTAATCCCATTGGCTTTATTTTTCTTCACATATTGTAGATATTTGAGGTAGTTCAATTTCTATTGTTGGGTTTCACTATTTTGGCTATAGGCTTTTGCTTTTTGGAATTTCCACATGCCTCAATGATCGATTTCCTCTTCTTTTAATTATTGATTCCATGCTTAACAATTAAGTCTTTTTTCGACATAATTTCAACAATATATGAAAGACCACTGCCACCACCAATGTCTATTGCTGAGCTCAAGGCCTAGGCTATCACATTCTCATATTGGTGATTTTGAAAGCTTTAGTTAGGTGTTTGATCATATTATATGTCTTAAAGTTCATGTATTTTTGTTAGTGTATCGGTTAGGGCTTCGGCCCAATGTGTTTGTGTATGGGTTAGGGATTCGGTCCAATGTCGTTTAGGGTTTAGATTTGGTGGCTATATATATTCATTTAACCTCTCTTATCAATCAATGAAGAATATCCACCAACTCTATATTATATCATGGTATCAGAGCGGGTTCAAACCCTGTGCTGACCACAACCACGTGCCTCCACCGCCCACCTCCGGCGACGTTCCTTTGACGTCGTCGGAGGTGCCTTCCTTTTGTTTCTTTATATTTCAATTTTCCTTTCTTCACTTTATAATAACACACGACATCCCAAACACTTTCACTTTATCGAAACTTGAGTTTGCACTTCTACCTTCAGCCGTCATCTTCTCCGGCGGCTCATCTCCGGGCTCCTCATCTGATCTCGTCTCCGGTCACCTTCATCTCCAACCGCCGCCGCTGTTCTTGTTTCCCTCATCCATCTTCTGTCTTCTACTTCTCTGGTCTTCAACAGCATCCGCCGGTCGCTTCTGCCACCGCATCTCCTCCGCCTGCCGCTGCGACCTCGACTTCTCTCCACTCTCTTCCTCCCCCTCTCGACTGCAACCCTTCCTGCTTGCACCCATCAGACCACGCCTCCATCACCGCTCACCTTCTTGCTTTCTTTCTCCCTCTGTTCGCGATCTATCACCGGACCTACAACAGTCATTTTCGTCGTCTCCGCTGCCGGCTTTCTCCTTTTCGTCGCCGTTTTTGATATTCTGCAAACCTCCGGTGCAAAACCCACCACTCCCCTCCGCCGATCTGCTCCCAGCAATCGCCGCCGCCCAGTGCCGACGTTCCAAATTCTCTTCCCGCTGCCATCGTTCCACCTATAGTCGCGTCGACCTATGGCTGGGTGTATTTGCCCCAGCAAGATCCAAGGTGGACTCCACGAATGTTCAGCCCAGCAGCATCTTGGTCTCCTGGCCTGCTGGGCCCGTCACCCACTTACCGGCAGACTTGGTCCTCAAGTGGGCCAACATTTACTCCTCGTTCCACTGGTGCGCAGAATAATTTGGGCTCTAATTCAAGCCCACTTTCAGCTCCACAGTCGCACGCTTTTTTTTCTTGGGTCACAGGAACAGCAACCGATGCAGCCCCTCACCGGCCCCAATCAGTTTCCGACCCACACCGAGGCCACCACTTTGCCGGAATTTTTTTTTTCGACTATGAATTGTTCTTATTTTGTTTTGTTTTATTTATTTTTCAGTTTCATCGTCCCTCCCGATAAAACTGCGGGGGGATGTTAGTGTATCAGTTAGGGCTTCGGCCCAATGTGTTTGTGTATGGGTTAGGGTTTCGGTCCAATGTCGTTTAGGGTTTAGATTTGGTGGCTATATATATATATATATATATTCATGTAACCTCTCTTATCAATCAATGAAGAATATCCACCAACTCTATATTATATCAATTTTAACTCGTATACTCTTAACTTCAATTGTTCCATATGAACAATTGGGTTTAAAACATTAGTCATTTTGGATGGAAATATGGAATCCCATGACCCATGTAACAAAGGAGTTCTGAGCAGCCCAAGAATGGCCCAAAGCAGGGGAATTTGGGCTACACTCCTCTATTTGGGCTAACAGTGAGTTTTAACACATATACAATAATTAATCCAATAATTAATGTAAGCAGAACCTACAATATATTTATACATAAAACTATATTACTAATGCAATTGACCTGTCGATATAAATTTGCTTAAAGATAGTACTTTACAACAACAGAACCATTTATGCATCTCTAAAATATATTTTAGTAAATTATTTTATCTTATTTTCTCGTTTATAAGTGTACCTCATTTGTCGAAATAAATAATTCCAATAATGTGCAATATAAATTTTTAATAGTACTTTATGTAATAAGAAAGATAAGGTTTCAAAAAGTATATATCGGATACTTACTGTCATTTCAATTAAAAATACATGTTCAAATGTATCTAGACAGTAATCAAACTGAGATTCATTCGACTACGCAACAAACAATGTTCATGATCGCAGACAAAAATTGATCATTTCATGGAATGGAAAATTTGAATAAAGTGATAGTGGTACGTGGATTCTTATTTACAAAAAGAAATTCTTAAATTTATATTTAAATTTTATGATCAAGTAATTACATAATTGATAATTGTTCTTTAACCATAAATTAAATTAACAAAATAAAGTGAACGTTGACCGAGTCTAATAAAGTAATAGATAGTGATAAGGTTAACCATAAGTTATCAGTTGTCGCATGTTAGATAAAAAATATGTTTTGTAGATTTTATGAAAAAAACCTAAAAAATTAAGTTTTTCTTTGTATGTATATGCATATCAAAACATAAAAAATGATTTAAAAAAAGAAATTAAAAAGAGTTCTTAGGATCCCACATATTTTTAGTTTCTCATTTACTTGATTTTTTGACGAACCACCAAAATGAATAACTAGATGAATCAAAAATAACATAATTCATAAAAAAAATTCATGAAAAAAATTTACTGATGAATCATTTTTTAGTAAATCAAGTTTTTATTCATATTACAGACAATTTTAGTGAATAACAAAAAAATCATTGTAAAAATAAATCATCAACTTGTTTTTCCGAGATTTTTTTTTTTTTTTTTTGTGAATCATCTTATTTTTGCATCATATATTGATTAATTTTTTTGGTTCAAACATGTAAATAAAAAACTTTTTACATTCTTACCAAAAAAAATTTCTTACCAGATCCCAATTATATATATATATATATATATATATATATATATATATATATATATATATATATATATATATATATATATATATATATATATATATATATATATATATATATATACATTCTTACCAATTCTATATATATATATATATATATATATATATATATATATATATATATATATATATATATATAATCAGGATCGGGGGCAATGACTCTTCTTAAAGTGATGACTCGCGAAGACACCTTAAAAAGTTGAAAAAAATAAAAAATATATAAATAATAAAATTGATCATAGTATTATATCGGAGAAAAAAAAGATTAAAAAAAAAACTTCTAGATCATTATTTTTTTATAATTAAATAATGATCCAAAATAAAAACATAAAAATTGGATTATTACGTTTTTTAATGATCCAATTTTTTCTTTCCAATTTTTTTTTTATAATGATATAGTACTATTCTCGTTTTTATGATTTGTATTTTTTTATATTTTTCTCAATTTTTTTAAAATGTCATCGCGAGTCCTCACCGAAAAAAAAAAGTTATTACCGGAACCGGACTATATATATATATATATATATATATATATATATATATATATATATATATATATATATATATATATATATATATATATACTAAACAATTTGATTGTCCAATATCCATCATTTCTTTTCTGCAAAGGCAAAAGCACAAAACTTAAATAAAGGAAGAAAAAGACAAATTATATTAAAGAAATAAAAAGAAAACTAAAACTAAATCAATCAATCCTTAATAAGACATGAAATTGATTTTGATTCGGCGCCGGTTCTTGGCCAAAGCTTCAAAACAGAAATATACATCCAATCAACTTTATCATTACTATTATTATTTATGTATACTATTAATATCTATATTACTATTTAATAATATACTATTACTATTTTCATCATTATTAAAATAAACTGTTAAAGTAGTCCTTGAGTTACGAATTACGATATTTTATTGGTTTGGGTTTGGGTATAGAAGGGAAGCTCTTGATACAAAAAAGTTTTGGCATGGTTTCGTTGTAAGGGTGCACCGTGTAATGGTTCGGGCTCGATGCGGGATCGGATAAGTTGGGTGCGATACCGCCGGTACCGCTGCCCCTTCTCCTTCGGGTTGAGCGGTTTCGGTTGTGGAGGGGTGAGGCTTGGGTTGGTGAAGCCGATGATCCCATCTATTATTTAAAAAAAAAAAAAATTTAATCTTCCAAATATTATTCTCCCTCAACTGTATAAATACCACTTCTTCACTCCTTCAAAACTCACACCTTTACCCTTCTTTCTTCATCTCAACATTAACTCTATTTTCCCCTTTCCAAAAAAAGAAACCCTCATTTCAATTTTATTTTAAATTGAAATGAGTTCTTCCGATTCTTCCGATTCTTCCGGTCCGTATGTTCACAGCAAACTACTGGATGAACCTATGCCGTTGGTATCATCATCGTCTGATGACGATACCGATGTGAATACGATCGCGGTTATTGCTGAAGTTGCACATTTCATGTTCCAAAATACTGCAAGTTCTAGCATTCCTCGTCATAGAACTTTTCTCCACAGAGATCGACAAACTGCTGAGCAGCAGCTTATGGCAGATTACTTTGTCCCCATTTCAAAGTTTGGGGATGTTATTTTCAGAAATAGGTTCCGGATGAGTAGACGCATGTTTGTGCGGATTGCTGAAGACTTGGAAATGAATTATCCAATTTTCCAGACAACTTATAATGCCGGTGGAGTTAAAGGGTTCACTGGATTGCAGAAATGCACATCGGCGATCCGCCAATTGGGGGGAGGTAGCACCCTCGATTCACTTGATGAATACTTGAATATGTCAGAACGAACTTCCCGTGAAAGCCTCTACAACTTTTGCTCTGGTGTTGTTCAGTTATATGGTGCAGAATACATACGTAGACCAACATCCAGTGACATTCAACTGTTGTATGCTGCACACGAAGCCAAACATGGCTTTCCTGGTATGTTGGGTAGCATTGACTGTACACATTGGGATTGGCGGAGTTGTCCAACGTATCTATGAGGCCAGTACATGAGAGGTGATCACAGGTATCCTACAATTATACTTGAAGTA
Source organism: Cichorium intybus (assembly GCA_023525715.1). Classification (NCBI taxonomy): domain Eukaryota; kingdom Viridiplantae; phylum Streptophyta; class Magnoliopsida; order Asterales; family Asteraceae; genus Cichorium; species Cichorium intybus. Next base: position 21,155,715 of record CM042017.1, on the reverse strand, counting down.
GTAGCATCATATGATTTGTGGATATGACATTCATATTTTGGTGTTGTCGGGGGCAACAACGATCTAAATGTGTTGTACCAATCACCGCTATTCAATGATACCATTCTTGTTACAGCACCATCATGTTCATTTGTTTTGGAGGGGGAAGAATACAAGCATGGGTACTATCTTGCTGATAGGATATACCCTAACTAGGCAACATTTGTGAAATCATTTTCACACCCTATTACCCCCAAAAAGAAGCGTTTCAAGGCGGACCAAGAAGCGGCAAGAAAGGACGTTGAATGAGCCTTTGGCGTTCTAAAAGCAAAATGGGCTATTATCAGACAGCCTGCACGGTCCGTCGAGGTCGATCGATGTAAAGATATCATGTATGCTTGCCTAATTTTACACAACATGATCATCCAGGATGAAAGGATGAAGGTAGGGCTATATGTCCGGTACATGTTCCAGATTCCCCAAAAGAACAAGAAGTGGACCCTGACATGATTCTCAAAATACGCAATCAAGGAATTCACCAAAAACTTCTTGCGAATCTTGTAGGCCACATCGAGCATACATACATAGCTACTTTGGATCACTAGGTGTTTTAACGTTTTTAGTATTTCATTTTCGTTACTTAGGTTTTATTATTCCGTATTTAGGATTTTATTTCTAGGTATTACTTTTCTTTTTAATTTTTGTAATGGTTTGGTTTTTTAATTTAATGTTATTTGTGATTTTTATTTTATTAATTGCATATTATCATTATTTATAATATTAAATTAAATATTAAAAATCATTTATTAAATTAATAAATGAATTTAATAATCGAAAATCTGATGTGGCATCGTGGGTTCAGTGGGTACAGTGGGTACTGGTTTCATGGGTAAAAGATTGGTTAAAGATGGGGAAAGATGGAAGTGAGAGGAGAGAGAAAAGCTGACGTGGCGCGTGAGTTCAGTGGGATGGGAAAGATCTACTCCCCCACCCTAAGAAGCATCACTGTCATTAGCACCGTTAAACGTTTGAACGTGATTACTAATTAGTAAAACGATTATTTTGTCTTTAATTTTGTATTTTTCTGTTGATTTAAGTTATTATTAATATATGGGAAGTGATCCGTACACAACAATTTTTAACCATGCACAACAATTTAAGATATTTTATGCATAATGTGTAACCCTTTTAATACATAAATTGTTGTGTATGGTTAAAAATTGTTATGTACGGATCACTTCCTTTAACATATTATATATGCTCCTCACCCCCCCCCCCCCCACCCCACCCCCGCGTCCATGTCGATGTTCCCCCCCTCCCCGATGAATCCCTTTGTCGGCAACTCAATCCAGTCATATTCTTCGGCAAAGAGAAAAATAAAATGGAAATGTGCCAAAAGTACTTGTGCATTATCTTTCTGTCTATTTGTTTCTTATCCATCCTCTCTTCTTGTTGTCATCCGTGATCGAGAACATATGAAAGTGCAAAATGCATCACCAGCGGTTTCAATTAAAATTATGACTTCTTGATTGGAAATTAAAAGTAAATGAATGTTTCTTTTGCAAATAAGAGACAAATTTACTCATTGAAGATATAAGAAATACCAACCATTGATCCTTCTTTTTGCACAATCTAGATGAAGTTAACATCTTATTCACATGCATTTGACGCAAGTGTTCGAGGAAGGGTAAATAACTTACGGAGATTAGAAAAGCGTTTTGGAAATGAGGGAGGAGGGACATGTCACCAGGTATAGATGGTTTCATATTTATGCTCATTTAATGTTTTTAGTACCTTTCGGACCGGATATGGTAGCTTTTGTAAAAGAATTTCAAATTTTGGCAAATATTCCTAGAGGTTGCGTAATTTGACTTTTCAATATCTAATTTCAAAAGTTACGGACATGTTTATGTGAATGATTATCGATCAATTAGTCTTATTAGTTGCCAATATAATATAATTGCGAAGATGTTGATTAACCAATTGGTTGGTGTAATTGGTCGACCAATTAGTCTTTTTAGTTGCCAATATAATGGGGGTCGTATAATTCTTATAAAGGCGGTTAAGGGAGCTCATATGTATATTTTGAGTCGGTGTTTGAAGTTCCATTCATGGTCCTTAATTTCTTAGAATCGTTGCATGCTAATTTTCCTACGAAGGAAAGAAGGAAAGGTAGGAGATTGTAAAATATATTGGGTCAAAGGGAAGAAGATTCTTGCTCTAAAATATAGGGAGGATTAGAAATGGATGTTTGTTTGTGGCTAATTGTGCCTTATTAATAAAGTGGAAATTGATATTATTAATCGTGTCGAATGGATTTTGAGAAGACATTTGGATCGGTGATTTTTCTTTTTAGAACCGATTTCCTAGAATTTTTTCACTTAAAGTAGACTAGGTGCTTGTGAGTTATCGGATCGATCATTGTGCGTAGGGTTGGAATTGGTGTTTGGTGTTGATGGGAGGGGTGGAGGCTTCTCATTTTGTAGATCTCAATGAATGTCTTATCGACTTTCCTAATTAGATAGAAACAATGAGTATGTTTGGGAGCTTGGAAAGTCAGGGGTTTTTCAGTTTCTTCAACAAGGCAGGTGATTCGTACTTGTATGTTAGATATGAGAGATAGTTGTATCTGATGAAACAATTCGACACACATAAAAATCAATGATTTGGGATGGTGTGTTCCTTTTGATTGATTAGATACTAAGGTCAACTTGAACGAGAAAGGTGTACACGTTGATCATCTTTTATGTTCTTTATGTGTAGGTCTTGTGGAGACTTTGGATCATATTTTTGAAACTTGCCCTTTGGTGATCTCTATTTAGCTATAAACTCGGTGTTGGTAGAATGTTCATTTCCTAACTTATTTATTAGCCAAGAAATAGATATGTTGAACTCCTCTAATACATGTTAGTGTTACACAAAAGAAGGGTTTTGATGCAAGTGTTCTTATGATTTTTTGGTTTGTTTGGATGTTTTGAAATTCCTTTGATTTTCGTACTTAAAAGTCAAGAAAGGATGCTCTTTTCGACAATACAATGACCTACTTAATTTTCAGCCAAGAAATAACTCTGTCTTTTGATTATTTGTAATTTTCTCTAGCGCCATGTTAGTTCCTTAATAATTTTTTTCTTTTATAAAAAGAAGGTAAGAAACCACAACTTGGAATCAAAATGTAAAACAAACAACAATTTATTTTCAATAATTAACATCTTATTCACTTTATTTCGTGAAGTAAACTTGTGTCGTCTCAGGTGACTACAATTTACTTTGATATCCCAATGATGCAAAATTTAATATAAAACCACTACGGACTAACAGGGCCAGCTACCTAGCCAACCTTCATAATACAATACCATTAATGTATAGGTAGAGTTCGTTGTGAAAGACCTATCACTCGATAATTCATGGGTAGAGCCGAACAATGTGAACTATACAAGTTAGCAATAACATTGATTAAATGAAGTAAAGGCTCTGGTCTATAGAGAAAACATCATCGTTTAAGAAGTAACCATAGAAACGATGGAATCCACCATTTCTTTATCATTGCTATTTTTTTAATACCTAGTATAGTACAATTTCATATTTCGAGGTGAAACGCCTATAAAAATAAAAAATCGTGGTTGGGAAGGTTATAGTAGCCAAAGCAGTTGGAAATTTTAATTTATACATTGGAAAACTCCGTTTTGTTATTAATATACTAGGAAAGGGGGCAATAGAATAACTGAAAGAAAGGAAATCTATTAGTTATTCGTGAAAGCTTCATTGATTCAATGGCCAGAATTAGACAGGGATATATCGCTCGGAGACGTAGAACAAAAGTTTGTTTATTTGCATCAAGCTTTCGGGGGCTCATTCAAGACTTACTCAAACTATTACTCAACAAAAAAATAAGAGCTTTGATTTCGGCTACAGGGATAGGCAAAAAATAAATTTTCATCGTTTGTGGATCACTCGAATAAATGCAGCAATTCGTGAAAGGGGGTATGTTATAGTTATAGTAGATTAATAAACGATCTGTACAAGAAACAGTTGCTTCTAAATCGTAAAATACTCGCACAAATAGCTATATCAAGTAGGAATGTCTTTATATGATTTCCAATGAGAGCATAAAAGAGGTAGGTTGGAAGGAATCCATCGATTAAACGGAGTTGCCCGGAGAATGAACTCCGGGAAGGTCGAATAAAATGAATAGAATATGATAAAATATGAGAAAGTAGTCAAAATAAATATGAATCAACACGTTCACTAAAAAAATTTCTTCTTCCCAGATTATTATTATTTTCTTACAACACGAGAATTCAATCCGGATTATTGGATTTTTTCAACAAAATATCAATCTCTGTTTGAGTTCGGATGGGAATTAGAATTCAACTGAAGAAAGAGTAAACCTATCTTTTTCTGGCTCTAAGACTAGGAGTTCTAGTGGTTGACTCGGTTCTTTCAAATTGTTTCTCATTATTAAGAAAATGTAACAAATATAAGATACGAGCTTGTTTTTATAGCAATAGTAATTAATCGTTGTTGTTTCAAGGTCAATCTATTCACTCGTCTAGATAATATTTTTCCCTGTTCATTAATAAATCGACTAATTAAACTCATGTTTTTATAATCAATACGATCCCCCGATTGGATCGGGGGCAAACGCCTATGAAAAGATCGCTTGGATTTAAAAAAGGTTTGCTGGGATTTATCCATGGTTTGGTTAGTTTATTTCTTATCCCTAAAATCCTATTTCAGACGTATGTCTAATTAGAATAAAAAAATAGGATTTGGTTTGCTTATAATTATCTTTAATGTCAAATATGTTATCTCTCTCTCTCTCTATATCTCTCTATTTCTCCCTCTCTCTATCTCTCTATTAAACACAAATATGTTTCTAACACCACCCCATGTTAAGAAACACATCTTGGAAACGTTTCTGAAATCCTATGTGGTGCCTACGTGGCATGTTTGCCTACAAGATTTGGGAGGCACCACACTGTTTAGTCTTAGCTGTCATGTAGGTTTTAGTGAAAAACATCAAACCCTTAATGCACATACAAACACCTGTCATATACCTCTCCCGCCTCCCTCCCCCTCCCCTCCCCCTCCCCTTCCCCATCCCCCATAAATCCGCAATATATGGTGCTTAATCTGAAATATACCTTTTTATCATAAATATATTTTTATTATGACATAAATTTAGTCTAAAACAAATAAAATAACTCTAAAAATACAAATATGATGTTTTTTGATAAGCAAAAAGTCTAGGTCAATTACATTTATTCTTAATGTGGTCGATTTCTATGAATATCACTTAAAAGGATCCTATCATTCCGATCATTATGATTTTAATTATTTTTATATTACTTGTCTTATTATCATTATCAATACCATTTTATAATAATATTTATTGTTATCTTTTATAAATAAAAATAGTAGTTATTATTATCTTTTATTAATTTTATTATTATTATATTGTTAAACGTATGTTATTATTATTACAGTTATTGCCACTGTAGTACCATAAACTTTGAATTTTACCCGATTTGGTCCTTAAACTTTTTTTTTGCGCAATAGACCATTAACTTTTAAATGACGAGTCAAATAAGGGAAAATCAAGGGCTTTAATAGGTTAGCCGGTTGAACATGATGACATGGAATATGTTATTTAATATCATGAATGTTTAATTGCCACGTAATAAAAGGTTATATAATGAGACCCAAATCAGTGAACCCACAAGCAGAATACCAACGAAGCTCAAACTAGGGTTTTTATGCGATTAAACGGAGAGGAGCAGAGAAGCTGAAGAAATGTCGAGTTTGAACCTTGAGCCTCAGGGATTATATGCGACCGTGGAGCTCAACTATCAATGGTTGTTTCGTCGATGTCCTTTCTCTTACGATGACGGTATAAAATTTACTTTTACAGAACATGATTTCTCTAGTATGACCTATGCCAAGTATGTTACTTTCTTGGAAAAATTCATGCATGAAGATTGTAAGAAACTTTACTACTGTGAGCCAGACGAACCCATGTATAAAGGCCTTCGGCCTATTACAAATGATATGGATTACGCAGCTTTTATTTTTATTACTTATGGTACGGTTGGGAAAATATCAATATACGTAGATCATATTGGTGATGAATTAGAGGATTGGGTTGATTCCGAGAAAGAAACTGGGGAACATGATTCATGTATTGTGGGTGGGGAAAATGAAGATGATACAACTAATCTTAGGGATGTTGCCTTGGATTATACTGACGAACCAATCAGTATGAATAGAACCTCAAGTGATGTGTTCCTTAGTAAACTCTATGCTGAGGATGAGGAGGACAAAAGTATTGGTCCAGATGATGAGGGGGAAAGTGAAGAAACAATCCAAGAGCATTCAATTTTTTATGATTCTTTACCCTGTAAAAAGCAAAAACCAATACTTGGTATGAGGTTTAAGAACCCTACCCAACTAAAGCACATGTTGTGCAACTATGCTTTAGCTAATGGGTACCAACTATGCTTTGAAAAAAATGATAGTCAAAGGTTGTTGGTCAGGTGCTGTGAGGGTGAATGTTCATTCAGGTTATGGGCCTCTTGGATGACTGAAGAGGAAAGTTTCCAGATTAAGTCTTTAAAGATTGACCATAATTGTGCAAGAAATTTTAAGTTAGGGTCACTAGTAACATATGCATGGATAGGGAGTCACTATACCAAGGAGATTATAGCTAGGAAGAAGCTGAGTGTAAGAAAATTAAGACTTGAAGTTATGAAGAAATTTGGTATTCAGGTCAGTATTGACCAATGCAAAAGAGCAAAAACTTATGCACTTCAACTTATAGAAGGAAATCTTGTTAATCACTATGCGAAGCTATGGTCATATGGTGAGGATATATGGAGATCGAATCCTGGGTCTAATGTGAAGAAATGTGAACTGCATGTCAGATGGGAAGAACTACTTCAATAAGTTCTATGTTTGTTTTGATGGAGTGAAAAGGGGATGGCTACAATAGTCTAGAAGGGTCATAGGTCTCGATGGTTGTTTTTTAAAGGTATTTGTAAAGAAGACTTGCTAAGTGTTGTAGGAAAGGATGCTAATAACCAGTTATTCCCTATTGCTTGGGCAGTTGTTTGTGTGGAGAACAAAGAAAATTGGAAATGGTTTCTGGACAATCTAATAGATGATCTTGATTTACGATTAGGAACTAGCATTTCCTTTATTTCAGATCAACACAAGGTATTAATTTCACTTTAATATAAATTTTCCTTTGAATTGTTATATATCATTGCTAATACTATGTGTTATCATGGTTTGATTGAAGCAGTTAAAGATATGTTGCCATATGCAAAGCACATGCAATGTGCTAGGCATATATGTCAGAACCTGAAGAAAAGATATGTAGAGCCCAATATGAAACCTTGTTTTGGAGAGCTGCCAGTTGTTCCACTGAAGAAGCATTTAAGGCTACGATGAAGGAGCTTCATGTGTTGAACCCGAATGCTCATAAGTATCTTATCGATAGAGACCCAAAGACTTGGTGTAAAGCATATTTCCAACCAGGAAAATGTTGTAATTCTATTGAGAATGGGATGTCTGAAAGCTTCAATGCATTACTTGTGGAAGCTAGGAAGAAGCTAATAATCACTATGCTGGAGGAGATAAGGCTGTATATGATGGATCGACTATACAACTTGAAGCTTAAGGGACAGACATGGGGTAATCAGGTATGCCCAGCCATAAGGCACAAACACAATAAACTAAAAGTTCATCAGAGGCATTGGCATGTTCTACCCAGTGGTTTAAACCAGTTTGATGTTAGAGGTACATCTGATGTCTTTGAGGTTGATCTTGAAAGGAAAATATGTTCTTGCAGAATTTGGCAACTTAATGGATATGGGTGTGTCCACTCTGTAGCTTGTATATGTTATCTGAATAGGGATATGGAAAGTTATATGGACAAAATGTTTACAAGCATTACATATATGAAATCATACAAGTATAAAATTAAAGGGATGAATGGAAGTAACATGTGGCCTCAGACATCATATGTTCCACCTTTACCACCTGTGGCTAGGAGGATGCCTGGACGACTAACTACAAAACGTAAGAGAGATGCTACAGAAGACCAAACTGGGAATAGGGCGTCTAAGGTAGGTCAAAAAGTGAAATGTAGTATTTGTAGAGAGGTAGGTCACAACAAAGCCAGTTGTTCCAAGGGAGGGAGACCAGAAAAACTTAACATCAGAAAAGGTAAGAAATAAATAGTGGATAGGTGGTTGGGAATGAAAGAGGTAATGTTGGGAATCAACAAGGGCCTATTGATGTTGAGGTTAGGAATGGAGGAGGGGGTGTTGATGTTGAGGTTGGGATTGAGGAAGGATCTGTTTGGAATGAAGTGGGGGAAGTTGATGTAAGTATATGTAACTTAAATTTATTTGTTACTAATAAAGTATAAGTAATCTAACTTTGTCTAACTTGCAGATTATTGTGAATGAAGGAGGACCTGTTAATGATCAAGTAAAGTTAGTCAACTTTTTGATGAGATGGACCTAAGTCTTACAATGATGCAGGCAAATGGTGATGAGGAGAACCAAAGTGCTGTGCAAAATGTTGAGGAGGTCCTACCATTAACACCTATTGGACAAATCTTGTAGAAGATTAGACGCAGAAAATCAGAGAGGATAGTTAAGAGGAATTTAAGTAGGGTGGTTGGTGGGCCTAATGATCCTGGAGTTTCAATGGAGAATGCAATTAACTTAGATTAGGTTTTTATGATCAGAATGTTATTAGGCTTCGTTTGCACATTTGTGGGGTATGTTTGTTGGATTACTTATGTTATTCGACATGGCTACATTAAAATGCATGGTTTTCATGTTGGATTAGGTGTCTAAGCCATGACTAATAATTAGTATTTACCTAATTAATAGAAGCACAGTCCATTTGGGTTGCCCTCATGGCTGGAGGTTTGGTAGAAAATTCGGTAGAGAGAAAGCTTGATTTATTATGGGATTAATAAATCAACAAGAATTAAATATATGGTTTATTAATATATTAAAGTCATAATATATTAATTGGAAACTATATTAATTAATTAGGAATTAATCCAGAATTAATTGGATTTAATTTGGGGATTAATTGATTAATTAAAGGTGCAGGGACTGAAACTGTAATTATTCAATAGTTGAGTAAGTGGCAGTGTGTCAGTGACTAGTTGAATTTCGAAAATATATATATGGATATATATATTTCGAAATTAATATATATATATAAAGGATAATTAGGGTTTTGAATTATAAGATAAAAGGTTTATCTTATTTGAATTCAAAAAGGTTTATCCTTAAGGCTTATCAACTGGTTATTCTGTAACTATAAATAGGGGTCCCTGGAACCCTATTTTCAGCGCCACTTTTGACCTAGAATCTCTCTGGAATTTTCGATCCATATACCTCTCAGCTTGGGTGTGACTTTCATTTGAGGCAGGATAATTTTGCTGCTTAGCTTCAAGAAATAAAGGTTGGTTTTTTCTGTTTTGATCTTTAGTTTCTTTTATTGGCCTCTAGGTTTTTTGTTATATGTTCAATTAGAAGAAAACATAGATCCCCATAGGTTGCATGTGAACTTAGGTTATTTAGTTCATGGTTTGTAGAAAACCTTTCAGTGGTATCAGAGCCTGTATTGTTTTCTTGTTGAATTGCTATAACTGTTTTAGGGTTTAAAGGCTATAAACCCTAATTATATTAAGGATCGATTTTAAGGATTAGGGTTTTGGAAACCCTAATCCCCCCCCCCCTGCTAAATTGCGAAATCTGTATTAGGGTTTTAGAAGGTTTTCTATTTTTGGTAACTTTGTTTGTTAATTAAATGGATAACCTTAAACCCCATTATTTGAATTCGATTTTTAGGGGGTTTAGGATAGGTTTTAATTAATTTGATTAATTTGGATAAACCTATCTTCATTTGAATTAATTTAATTAATTGTTAATTAAAAGATAATTCAAAAGGGATTTAATTAATTTTAAGTTTTCGAAAATTAATAGAAAAATCCAGAAAAATATTTTAAAATGTTTAAAATATTTAGATTTAATTAATTTAATTAATTGGTAATTAAAATTGATTAAATCGATTTTTAAGGTTTAATTTAATTTAAAATTTAATTGTTAAATTTGGTAAAATTAAAAGATAAACCTTGAATATTTTAAAGGGTTTTAAAATACATCTTATATATGTTATTAAAAGTTAATATTATATATATGAGATAAATTTGGTTAGCCAATTCAATAGTAGGCCTCATTCACGAAACTGGTCTATAAAGTGGGTATAAGGAGACTGCCTATAAAATGGTAGTCTAATGGGTGAACACTCTCACCCACCGCTCGCCTGATCAGTGGAGGGTCGTTAGCCGAACGGTTTTGACAGAACCACTAAATCATTAAAAGTATAATGATCAAAGTACTAGAACCTTTACACAAAATCCCAATCTAGTTACTTTAGGAAAAATGTGAATTTGATGCTAACCCATGAAATTGCACATTGCACTTTATGAAACGTTGGTGGAGCGTGTGTGGTTTACCGGCACACCAATGGGGGTTCATAAAGGGTGGCAATGGGTGTCTTGGGTGTTATCATTGTTGATGGAGCGTGTGTGGTTTACCGGCACATCAATTTGAGATAATAATGGACCCCGAGAGTACCAAGCTAATTTGCATGGTTATTCACACCCGGTTTGTGATCCTCGGCATCCCAGTCACAAACGGTGGGGCATATCCGAGATTAAACATGCTATTGAACAGTTCAATAAATCTCAAAAGAAACTAGGAATTCCATTTATAATAAGATTATTTTTCCGCGGTGGAATCGGCTGAATCGTCATTCGCCTACCTTTATAAAATTTGCTTATAGATTACGGCATCCCTCTTCTATGTTGCAAATTGTTATAGTTGGATCCTAGCCTTATTTAATATTGGGTTATTATAAGGACCGACAAGTATCTAATTAAACTTACCTTCTTTTATAGATGTCTTCTGCTGATCAAACCGCTCCCCACTCCAACTCCAGTGTTCCCTCAATCCTCTCACTGTGTTCCAAGGTTCAATTAAACGGGACAAACTACAATGACTGGATTAGAAACATCAAGATGGCTCTGAGGTATGAGAACAAAGAGTATGTTCTCGAGACCGAGCTTGTCGATGTCGACCCCGAAACTGCTACTCCCGAGGAAATTGCCTCGTACCAAAAACATTCTGATGATGCGACCAAAGTGGCCTGCATCATGATTGCCACAATGAACCCCGAATTGCAGAGAATATACGAAGACTACTGGCCCTATGAGGTGCACCGTGAGCTTGCGGAAAAGTTCCGTAAGCAAGAGCGCATCGAAAGGTGCGAAGTGGTCAAGGACTTCACGAACAGTAAACCTAAAGATGGAGAGTCCATCTGCGCCCATGTGCAAAGAATGCAAGGTTACGTGGAGCGGCTTAGAAAGCTTGCAATGCCTGTACCGGAGGAGTTGGCCGTTGACATAGTGCTTAACTCCCTACCGAGTTCTTATGACCAGTTCAGGCTGGCTTATCATTTGAACAACAATCAGGCTAACCTGACTGAGTTGCATCGCATGCTTCGAGTTGCTGAGGATGGGATGAAGGGTAAAAGTGTACCCTCAGTTAACCAGCCCGTCCTAGCCATTGGAAGTGGCAAAGGAAAGAAGAGGAAGGGCCCTCCTAAGCAAAATTGGAGGGAAAAGGTTCAGGTCGGGTCATCAAGCAATGGCTCAAGAACCAAGGCTTCCCATATTCCTTGTGTGGCCAACCCCGATGAAGCCAACTGTTTCTACTGCAAAGAGAAGGGCCATTGGAAGAGAAGCTGCCCCAAATACTTGCAGGATGTCAAGGATGGGAAAGTAAAGCCATCGACAGCAGGTATATACACTATCTCTAAAAACTCACCATCTTCTAATTCTTGGGTCCTTGATACAGGATGTGGTTTTCACATTTGTTCTGATCTGCAGGGCCTAAAGGAAAGCAGGGAGGTGGAGCACGGTAGACTGAACTTGATCATGGGCAATAGGAGATCGTCCCCTGTTACCAAGATCGGCGTTTACAGTTTAGTGCTTAGTAGTGAAGTTTGTATAGATTTATTAGATTGTTGCTATTCGCCAGAAATGGCAAGGAATATTATTTCATTTCACGCATTATTCAGACAAGGATTTCATTTTTCTTTTGATAATAATATTGGATCTATTTCTGTTTTCAAAAATGGTATTTTGAATTTTACTGCTTATCCTTGTGATGGTGTGTATGAAACTGTGAAATGTGTTGACAATCTAGGACATAGTGTAAATTATATTGATTCTACTAGTGATGTGGAAAAGGCATGTCTGTGGCATAGTCGGCTCGGGCACATCAGCAAGAAACGCATCGCCCAACTCCAAAAGGATGGAGTGTTGGAATCATTCGACCTCAAGTCGGATGATGTATGCGAATCTTGTTTGTTGGGCAAGATGACTAAATCACCTTTCAAAAGGTCTTTTGAAAGAGGTGAAGGTCTATTGGACATCATTCACACGGATGTGTGTGGTCCATTCAGATCAACCACAAAGGATGGCACGCGGTTCTACGTGACTTTTACCGACGATTTTAGTAGATACGGTTATATCTACTTAATCAAGCACAAGTCGGACACCTTTGAAAAGTTCAAAGAGTTTAAGAACGAAGTAGAGAATCAATTAGGCAGGAAGATAAAGATGCTCAGATCCGACAGAGGCGGAGAGTATCTAAGTATCGAGTTCCTGGACTATCTAAAGGAATGCGGAATAGTTTCGCAGTTAACACCTCCCAGGACACCACAGCTGAACGGTGTTGCTGAGAGGCGCAACCGAACCCTGTTGGACATGGTTCGTTCCATGATGAGTCGAGCTTCACTTCCAATTCATTTCTGGGGGTATGCCTTAGAGACTGCCGCCCATATCCTCAATCTTGTCCCAACTAAGAAGGTTGCGAAAACACCTCATGAGATGTGGACGGGGAAAGCTCCCTCGTTGGCACATATCAAGGTCTGGGGTTGTGAGGCTTTCGTTAGACGAGAGACTCAAGACAAACTCGCAGATAGAAGCGAAAGGTGTTTCTTCATTGGTTATCCCAAACAGTCCTTTGGATATCTGTTCTATAGACCGAGCGAGGACGTGGTCTTTGTAGCCAGACGAGCGGTCTTTCGAGAGAGAGAGCTCGTATTCAAAGAGGACAGTGGGAGTACCATTGATCTGGAAGAAATTCAAGAGTCATCAGATGACGCAACCTTAGGAGAAACTAGCAACCAACATGAGGAAGAAGTTCCTGTTGGTCCGACAGATGTATCTTTACCTCTTAGGCGTTCTGGTAGGGTTAGCATGCCACCCGAGTTTTATGGTTTCCATATAACTTCGGATGGGGACACGTTTGTCAGTGATAGGACACTGATAAATTTGGATGAACCAGCTAACTACCAAGAAGCAGTGGCGGGCCCTGAGTCTGCCAAGTGGAAAGAGGCCATGGATAGCGAGATCAAGTCCATGTATGACAATCAAGTTTGGAACTTGGTTGATAATGTACCGGGTCGAAAGACAGTCGGGTGCAAATGGATCTTCAAGAAGAAGACCGACATGAACGGAAAGGTACACACTTTCAAGGCAAGACTGGTTGCGAAGGGCTTTACTCAAACCCCAGTGGTTGACTATGACGAGACCTTCTCACCAGTAGCCAAGATAAAGTCTATTAGGATTATGCTGGCCATAGCTGCATTTCATGACTATGAAATTTGGCAGATGGACGTCAAAACCGCTTTCCTTAACGGGAAGTTGACTGAGGATGTTTACATGAATCAGCCAGAGGGTTTTGTGGATGCAAAGTATCCTAATAAGGTGTGTAAGCTTGAGAGATCAATCTACGGATTGAAGCAAGCTTCTCGCAGCTGGAATCTTTGTTTCCATGAGAAAGTCAAAGAGTTTGGTTTCTCTAGGAGCGAGGATGAGTCCTGCGTATATGTCAAGGCTAGTGGGAGTATAGTCACCTTTCTGGTGCTGTATGTCGATGACATACTGCTCATGGGAAACGATATTCCAACCTTGCAAGATGTCAAGGCTTGGCTTGGGAAATGTTTCGCCATGAAGGACCTAGGAGAGGCTGCCTATATTCTTGGGATAAGAATATTGAGAGATAGGAAGAAAAGACTAATTGGACTTAGTCAGGGTACATACTTGGAAAAGGTGCTAAAGAGGTTTAGTATGGAAAATTCCAAGAAGGGAGAGCTACCTATCCAAAGTAATGCGAAGCTGAGTAAGACTCAAAGTCCGAGTACGGACGAGGAAATAGCTGAGATGAGTCGAGTACCATACGCTTCGGCTGTGGGATCGATCATGTACGCTATGACGTGTACTCGCCCTGACGTGGCCTTTGCCCTGAGCATGGTCAGTCGGTACCAGGGTAACCCTGGAAGGGCGCATTGGATAGCTGTAAAAAATATACTCAAGTATCTGCGAAGGACAAAGAACATGGTGTTAGTCCTCGGTGGCAGTGATACCTTGAGAGTTGAAGGATATACAAATGCCAGCTTTCAGACGGATAGAGACAGTGGTCGTTCTCAGTCAGGCTGGGTATTCCTTTTGAACGGTGGAGCAGTAACTTGGAATCAGAGTATATTCCTTTTGAACGGTGGAGCAGTAACTTGGGTGATTCTACTTGTGAATCAGAGTATATAGCAGCAAGTGAAGCGTCAAAGGAAGCGGCCTGGCTGAAGAACTTCATCGGTGACCTTGGAGTAGTCCCGAGTATTCAGGAGCCCGTGGAACTGTTCTGCGATAACGAAGGTGCGGTCGCCTTGACAAAGGAACCGCGGGACCATGGAAAGTCCATGCATATCGACAGAAAGTATCACTACATAAGGCACAAGGTTGAAGAAGGTCAACTCTTGGTAAAGAGGGTATCATCGGAAGATAATCCTGCAGATCCCTTGACAAAGGCTCTGAGTAGGATTAAGCATAATAAGCATGCTAGGAGCATTGGATTAAGAGATGATATAAGTTTTTGTAATTAGATAGGTTTCGAAACTTGTAACAATGTATTGTATTTGACTCTTGTGATTTAATAATAGAGATTTATTATGGTTTACTACTCTTGTCAATACTTTATCATTGTGTTTCATTTTTCATGTTTTACTTCCTGAATAATTGGATTATTCAAATATCCACAGTCGATTACACTTTAAGGGAGTAAGTGTGAAGTAAGACTGTCATGAACTGGTAATAGATTGTCTAAGGAGTTAGACATTGCAATTGGATTGCTGCACCATTCGTGAGTACTTGGAAATGGAGATTTGAGTATTGGATAAACCCGCGCTCAATAGATTGCTTCATGGATTTTATCACGAGCAATGTTGAGACGATAATATCTTTTGATCTTTAAGCTAAGACATATGAGTTATGATTTGCTAAGCGGTTGTTCATTGATAGTACGAAAACGCATCGGAAACTCGGTGTTATAAAACGTGCTGTTGTGAATGATTTGTCTGGTAAAAGACATAAGTATATGAGTCAAAGCTTATTCGTCCCTTGACCCTAAGGGGGAACAGATATCTGTAGGCCTCTCGATGATTTTGAAGTTGACTAAAATGGTTGGCCAACCGGGACTAAATTGGAAGTCTAAGAGTCATATGCAAATCGGAAATCGAGGAACAGTGAATCAGACCGGATTGATTTTATCCATGTCTTGAGTCTGAAAATATCTTGTTGGACGGAGGATCATCTGATCACTTATCTATGGACAGGACTGATTAGATCAGAGTTTGGCATTGGTTTCTAGGAAGCTACAAGTGCTGGTTAATTAGAGGCTAAATTGGTAATTATAGTCATAGACTTATCCAAGTGGGAGACTGTTGGATTAGGTGTCTAAGCCATGACTAATAATTAGTATTTACCTAATTAATAGAAGCACAGTCCATTTGGGTTGCCCTCATGGCTGGAGGTTTGGTAGAAAATTCGGTAGAGAGAAAGCTTGATTTATTATGGGATTAATAAATCAACAGGAATTAAATATATGGTTTATTAATATATTAAAGTCATAATATATTAATTGGAAACTATATTAATTAATTAGGAATTAATCCAGAATTAATTGGATTTAATTTGGGGATTAATTGATTAATTAAAGGTGCAGGGACTGAAACTGTAATTATTCAATAGTTGAGTAAGTGGCAGTGTGTCAGTGACTAGTTGAATTTCGAAAATATATATATGGATATATATATTTCGAAATTAATATGTATATATAAAGGATAATTAGGGTTTTGAATTATAAGATAAAAGGTTTATCTTATTTGAATTCAAAAAGGTTTATCCTTAAGGCTTATCAACTGGTTATTCTGTAACTATAAATAGGGGTCCCTGGAACCCTATTTTCTGCGCCACTTTTGACCTAGAATCTCTCTGGAATTTTCGATCCATATACCTCTCAGCTTGGGTGTGACTTTCATTTGAGGCAGGATAATTTTGCTGCTTAGATTCAAGAAATAAAGGTTGGTTTTTTCTGTTTTGATCTTTAGTTTCTTTTATTGGCCTCTAGGTTTTTTGTTATATGTTCAATTAGAAGAAAACATAGATCCCCATAGGTTGCATGTGAACTTAGGTTATTTAGTTCATGGTTTGCAGAAAACCTTTCAAAAATGCATGGTTTTCATGTACCAAACTTGAAGCCTTTATGGCAACTTTTGGATTGTAATCTAAGCTATTCAAGTTTGCATGCATGCAAATGACTCACATGGTACTTTATGTTAGTTTTTAAATGCTTAAATTGGATTTGCATGTTGACCACAATGTTCTGTAAACGTATAAAGAATGCACCAAATTAGTAACATGGGGTCCAATACACACTTAAGTTTAAGACATTGGTTAACACATTGTTCAAGGAATAAAGCAACACTTGTATTCAGGGTTGCATGCATATGAATACATTGTTCAAGGCCCACTGTCGATGTGCATGTGCATGGGCATTAAACTTTGATTAAGTCAACTGGATCAGAATTGTGTGACAAGGACAACACTTATCCATATCACATCGTCGAATAGATGTGGTCCATACATATCACATTCTATAAAAATGCACCGATTTGGAAACATATGGGCCAACAAACACTTACCCATATGACATTGTTTAAAGTGGCAACGAATAAACTAGTACACATGTTTGTGCTTACCAGACATGCTCTGTTGTTTATAGTAAATGTACTTTACCCTAAATAAAGACATAAATAGATGCTATAAACAATGTTCAATTGGTCGGCCACATGCCACTTCTGTCCACCAATTTCCAAAATGTGTAATGCCACCAAAGGTCCACAATAAGATGCTTTAAACAAAAATTAACATTGCTAACATAACTTTAAAATATTTTACATATATAAAAACTTGTACAAAATGCCCCTTTCAAAGGGGACCATGCAGATCATATGTTAAGTTAGCATATCCACATTATCAAAGTTTTTCACCAAAAGTCTACCCATCCGATTGGAATATTAGTTCATCACCAATTCCCAAAATCTATACACATACCAAAACCATACCAAAAACCCCTCCACAAGCACTAAAAACCCTTGCACAACCACCATCACTTCCATCCCTTCACCCACAACACGACCACCACCACAAGCAAACAAAGGATAATCTTTTTGTACCTACAGAGTCGACGGTTCAAGCCACCCACCTCGGTTTCATGATAGCTATTTTGCATCTCTATCCTTTCATTCAGCTGTGCAATGATACCTTCAAGCTCTTGTATTCGTCTACGATACTCCACTAGCTGGGTCCTCGACTCAGCAGCATCGAGCTTCTTTTGGTATCCAATATGATTTGCTTTTAATAATTAGGGTCCTCTTCATGCGACACGTCCTTCCAGTCGAAGTAATCACAGCTTTTCTTCTTAGTCTGCATAAAAGCTGACACATTCCAAGGTCAGTTTATGGTTTGCGATTAACAAGCCACTCAAATTCGAACCCCGCATGTTTACTATTTAACCTCATTTAGGGTTTGCGATTAACAACCCCTAAATCAGAAAACAAATCCACATTACTTTTAACTTTAGTATTTAACCTCCAGTTTAGGGTTTTCGATCGACAACAAATCGAATTTCTGTTTTACAATCGCACAACAAACTTAAGAAACAAACCGCTCAGACAATGTTAATGTCTTCAATTGGACAAAACTTTTCATTTTTTTAACAGATCGATCTACCTCATGCCAACAATTAACATATACTTACCATGGAGTTTACGCAGTTATAAAATTTCCGACCAGGGTTTCTCGGGCTCCACGACATGCATTCAACAACCGGAAGCCTTGGCCTGCAGTCGCACAGCTGCGGTCCACCTTCTCGATCACCACCTGGAGCTTGACGACCTCTGTCCAGCAGAACAACAACATTCGAAGAAGACGGCATCAGTTTCCACTTTAGGGTTTTCGTTGTTTCAATAAAGGGAATTATGTTTGATTCCTTTTCCCTTGAAACCCTTTCATTTTTAAGTGATTCAAACCCACCTTGGTGACGTGGATTGACTGTCCACGTCTGTGTCCACCTCATACAGCCACATAAGCCATCAACCGGCTAACCTGTTTAAAACCCTCGATTTTTCCTTATTTTTGACACGTTATTTAAAAGTTTAATGGTCTATTGCGCAAAAAAATAGTTTAAGGACCAAATCGGGTAAAATTGGAAAGTTTATGGTGCTAAAGTAGCAATAACCCTTATTATTATTATTATTATTGGAAAGTTTATGGTGCTAAAATAGCAATAACCCTTATTATTATTATTATTATTATTATTATTATTATTATTATTATTATTATTATTCACAGCATGCTTAATAAATTTTAAAATTTTAAAATCGCTTATTATTATTATTATTATAATAATAATAATTATTATTATTATTCACAGCATGCTTAATAAATTTTAAAATTTTAAAATCGTGAATAAATGGGTGCAAATAGAATCTCCAAGTTAAGGACTTCACTGAAGACGAGTACCAATGGGCGTAACTTATTTGAGTATCATGTGTTAATAAAGATGTTTTATATGAATTTACGTGTAGATTACATATACATATTTGTTGGGTAATGGTCAATTTGAAATCAATGTCTATGCACTTGTACGTAATATTGAATGCGACATAAGATAGGGCATCTCGATCACGTATGAGTGAAAATGAATGCTCGTGGATATTCAAGTTGCGTGTTTATTTGTATACAACAATCAAGAAATTACGTAGTTGTCTTCTATTCCATAGCAAATTATTTCTTTCGACAAGATATATGTATATGTGTTTAACCATCTTGTTTTGCCGGTTTTAAAGTGGGTATAACATATAATAGTGCACCTACTAAAGTCTAAAGAAACTAGAATAATATCAACGAATAATTTTAGTGAATAAGTGATGTGATTAGCCATTTATAGACTTATCTTTATCATGATGAAGCTATCAGATTACAATGATTCACCTTTCCATAGCTGAAACAAAATTTGATTACATGTAACGTTGAAAACGATGAGTTCTCAGTGCCATCGTCAAATTTATCAAAGTAAACCCTATAACATAAGATATGGAGTCTTGTTCACTTGGTTGTGGTATTTTAGAGATAATCTAAATATTTTGAATTTTAATATTGTATTAAATGTTGTTTATTGATTCATAAAACGTTGTCTTAATATATTTATGATTTTCCAAGCTTATTATCATACTTACAATGTTAAGAGTAAAATAATAATAATAATAATAATAATAATAATAATAATAATAATAATAAAAAACATAAAGTTTATATCTGAATAGTTGTATAACATTTGACTAATATTGAGGTTTTTGACAGAAAACAACCAATAAATAATAAAACAAATTAAGCAATTAGATGTTAACCAACAATA
The DNA here is from genome assembly GCA_023525715.1 of Cichorium intybus. Taxonomy (NCBI): domain Eukaryota; kingdom Viridiplantae; phylum Streptophyta; class Magnoliopsida; order Asterales; family Asteraceae; genus Cichorium; species Cichorium intybus. Next base: position 21,135,823 of record CM042017.1, on the reverse strand, counting down.
TAATTATAATCATGAGGATATTTTTTTTTACCAGTGACACTCATCCCAGTATTAATGTGCTACTATAAATTTCAATATTTCATATCAATCACTATATAATCTGCTTAGCAAGAGTTTCCTATTAAACATATTCATATAAAAATATATAATAAACTATTAAAGACATTTTGTTTAAATAATTTTGACATACAAAATACAATTTTAGACGAATTTTGGCATCAGTCGAGATCATCAAGCAACTAGTGCTTTGTTACTATCGGCTTTTAACTCCACCATGAAATTTTGATCGGATGAAAATATAGGAAGTTGCGGTTCATCATTTTGTCTATTCCATGTCCTTATCAAAAAAGGACTGCTATAGTGCTATAGTTTAGACAAGTTTATTTTCTTATATAAATTTAATATACACTTTAATTGTTGGTTATTTTTAATAACCAAAACATAAACACGGAAGCTAAAACCTTAGATCTTGATCTCGAATCTAGTTAAAAGAAATAAACAAACGAAGATTACATACCTGTTTCGATTAAGCTTTTCAGATCTGATGTGTAGGGTTAGTTTTCCAGTTGATCTCAAAAGCTCTCTCTAAACCCGCAGCAAATAATGCCCACGAATTTATCTGTGTATTTTCGTATATGTGATTTGCTACTCGTCACGTGTTTATATAGATGGAGATATAACCGAATGTGAGAGTTTTAAGGGATAGAGATGAGTTTGATTCAACCGGGAACTCAACCCACAGGATAAACACTAGATAAGGTTTATCTACTATTCAAAATCAGTCCATCAACAATTTTAAATAGCATTATCTATTAATTTCGAATTTATGATAACAATATATTATTTAGATATTAAGTGGTCCCATAATTATCCAACAATCTCCCACTGGACCACGAATATCTAAATATATACATAACCATATAAGCGCTTTAACATATGTTATCATAGCATTGGTACCCTTAAACAATCTCGTCCATTAATCACAACAGTATAGGATCAAAGCAGTCTTTGTTACAATTTGCGTAACTAAACTCATCAATGGTCACATATACATATATGACTAAACGACATAGATTAAACATAAATGTGTGGTTTTGAAATCAAATTAGATTTCCTACGAGTCCCTATTTAGTTTGAAGTGAGATCAAACTTCAAATAAGTGCAAATAATAATAGAATAAACCAAATCCTGAATTCTGTATAGAAACAAAAACATAAAGCACCAAAATAACATGCAAAACTCCCACTAAAACAAAATATCATCAATCCATATCACACCCATGTGTGTAGTATGCTCGTGAAAGACCTTGGGAGGTAATCCCTTCGTGAGCGGATCCGCTATAATGGAGTTTGTCCTGATGTGCTCTATTAAAATATTTTCATTTTGCACTTTTTCTTTAACAACTAGAAACTTAATGTCAATACGTTTTGACTTAGTAGAACTTCAGTTGTTGTTGGAATATAACATTGCTGAATTATTGTCACAATACAACTTTAGTGGTCTTTCAATACCAACATTACGCAGCCTCGTGACAATTTCCTGTAATCATATCCCGAGATTTGATGCCTCAAAGCATGCTATAAATTATGCCGCTATAGTGAAAGAAGTTACCAAAGGCTGCTTAAAACTCTTTCATGAAGTAGGCCATCCTGCTACCAGGAAAATCTGGCCCGATATGGAACGGTAACCATCTTGGCATCAAATAAAACAAAAACAAAAAAAACATAATACCCAATGATCTCCAAAATATCTTATTTTCTATATGTGAGCATATAGCATTTTATTGTATGATCATGTGTTCTCAATATCATCGTCTAAAACCATAAATATATATTTACTCCCACTATAATTTTGATACACAAATCATCTTATACTTTTATCTCAAAACCAAACGAGATAATGATATGATGAAACTCGTGGTGCTATAGATGGGATCTCATAAGTTGAGGTTGTTGAGCTTGTTCATTATAAATGGGAGATTGAACAACATTGTCGGGTCCTTGTTCATGAATTACTACTTCAGCAGTAGATACTTACAATCCACACATAATCAGAAACCATAACATGAATCATGATAGATTGCTCCTTAATGACTGTTTCTAACCTTATTTCTCCCCCAAACTCAACATCCTCAAAGAACGTTGCTATATCCAAATTGCATTGTCAAGATGCATGCAACAGAGAACTAACATAATGTTCTCATTCCATTCCTTAAAGCCTTAAAGGTGATCCCGTGGAGCGCATAAATAGCATTCATGTTGCAAATATTATGCCAGGATTCAAATTTGATATTTTGAGAACATAAATAACATATTCCTTTTTTATGCTCATTAATCCGTAAATTATAATCAATAAATTCAATTTATGACAACATCACAAGATATCAACACAACATTAATATCAAGTCTTTGGACAATGATATTAACTTGCAACAGATATATTGTTTTAGTGATAAAACATTGACAATAAATTATGTCAATCAATAAGTCCATCTTTAGATCGACTTATTAATCACATTGAACCGAATAATTGTCAAATGTTTACCACAACATATGTATTTATCCGACCAAATATTAACCTACCTTTGGGTCGGTTAATATCCGCATTAATAAACACATAAACCATAATATTTAAATTCAAGTTATGCCAACATCACAATTTATCAACACAACATTAATATCAAGTCTTTGGACAGTAATATTAACTTGCAACAGATATATTGTTTTAGTGATAAAACATTGACAATAAATTATGTCAATCAATAAGTCCATCTTTGGATCGACTTATTAATCACATTGAACCGAATAATTGTCAAATGTTTACCACAACATATGTATTTATCCGACCAAATATTAACCTACCTTTGGCTCGATTAATATCCGCATTAACAAACACATAAACTGCAAAATTTGAATAATTAGTAAATTAATTTTCACAAAAGAGATCGTTTTGACGATATATTGAGTTAATTAATTTACCAAAAAATAAATACCGTCATAATATGAACTTATCGATAACTCAAAATATATAATCGTAACTCAAATTATCGAACAAAGAAATTGTTCTTAACTTTGAATCCACTATGTCATATAATATTGATTTTTTTTTATGTCACTATGTTTAATAAGTCACATAAGAAGCATAAATATAAATACGTCAAAGCATCCATAAACAATTGACATAAAATTTCCACCACAACCGAATCTCTAATGCCAAACAAAACGCATAATATTATATCAATGAAAATGTCAATTAAATTGCACCATAAAAGCCTTTTGTCGATTATAAAATATACGCATGAGTGGAAAATAAATTCCCACAAAACGCTAGATGGTACCATAACTGATCGAAAGAACAAAAAAAAAAAATCTCAATATTTCATTTGGGTTTCATTGCACATATTATAAAGGGTCATTTATTAAATGATTATAAATCGGCCCATAATAATTAATTGGCAAATGTAATGCCGCCTTAACTTTGTGGATTGACCAACAAAAAAAACAAAATTAATTTATTTTGTTTTCTTTAGGTTTACGGATGCAAAGGTTTATGGATAAAAGCATTAATCGGAAAAAGAATTTATTAGAGTAAACGATAAACAAAAAGTAATCTTCATAATCGCTCTCATGCATCAATAATAAACTCCGATCAATAAACGACGTATACCTTAAAGATAAACCCTGTCAAATTACATGTTCACTGGAAACAAATGTATTATAGGATTATCCTTTTGCTTATTTACTCCAAACGCTTTTGATAAAGAATACATCACATAATACTTTTAATGGGTTGGTGTGTATTGCTGAATTTCTATCTAGCCTTTTAAGGCTTTGTCTCAAATTATGCCACAAGTGAATTGAAAAGAAAAAATTTTAATATAAACAAAATCTGTCACTTTTCAATTCTCAAACATTATTCATCAACGAAAACATTATAATATTTAATTAATTGTTTTAGTTGCCATCGAAATCAAAAGAACATAAAGTATATATCCTCTTTTGTATTATATTAATATAGTTTAATATATGGCAGTGTGATGTCAAATCCATAGGCAAAAGCTTTAAAAGAAACCCTTTTTCATAATAGAAAAAGTACTGGAGAAAAACGTTTGTTACAATATCTTGCAGGAAAAAAAACATCAAAAGAATATTATATATATATTTTTTTTTAAAAAAAAAATTTGACCGTTCATTACAAGAAAACTTTAACTTGAAAACTCATACATATCCATAGTACGTTCTTCTTCCATAATATTTATACATACAGAAACACACAAAAGAACATACGATAAAAAAAAAAATTGCCGGTCGATAGAAAAATAAAAATCGCATGAAGAAACCAGTGGAAAGAAGAAACAGGTATGTCTATGTTCGTTACATCTTAAACCCAAAATTTTCTTAAACCAGGTATGTTTGTTTCAAATAAACTTGATGATTTTAAATCAGTCAAACCTTTTTCTAGTAAAAGATTCGAGAAGGCTCTGATACCAATTGTTGGTTATTTTTAATAACCAAAACATAAACACGGAAGCTAAAACCTTAGATCTTGATCTCGAATCTAGTTAAAAGAAATAAACAAACGAAGATTACATACCTGTTTCGATTAAGCTTTTCAGATCTGATGTGTAGGGTTAGTTTTCCAGTTGATCTCAAAAGCTCTCTCTAAACCCGCAGCAAATAATGCCCACGAATTTATCTGTGTATTTTCGTATATGTGATTTGCTACTCGTCACGTGTTTATATAGATGGAGATATAACCGAATGTGAGAGTTTTAAGGGATAGAGATGAGTTTGATTCAACCGGGAACTCAACCCACAGGATAAACACTAGATAATGTTTATCTACTATTCAAAATCAGTCCATCAACAATTTTAAATAGCATTATCTATTAATTTCGAATTTATGATAACAATATATTATTTAGATATTAAGTGGTCCCATAATTATCCAACATTAATATATATAAATTAATAATCTTTTGAATTTATGTCCTTATCTATGTAGGATTGAATTTTTTTTATGTAACGTTTCTTTCTCGATTTATGCAATTAATAAAGCGGTTTATATCCCAAAATCCCAAAATAATGATCCCCAGAAACGTAATCGGCTCCAATTGAACAACCTTTTCAAGTCTTAAAGCCGGATCTTTTTTTTTTTTTTTGAACATCAGAATTTTATTAAACTAGCAAGGAGCTAGAAAAACAAAACAACACACAAAACACAACAAGAATCTGAAAAAAAAAAACGACTAATTACAACATAACTAACCAAGAGTTGAGATGTCAAGTAACCCAGTCAACTTTCTTGTTGCTTCTATTAACTCCCCAATGAAAAGATTGATTCATAATCTCATCAAAAATTCTACTTTTCTCCGGAGGCTTATCACCAAATATCATCTTATTCCTAAACCGCCAAATATATCACCAAGCCACGAAGAAGACACCTTCCAAAACCTGTTTCGCCATTTTTTGGAGCTTCAAAGTACCAAGCCAATCCCGCCACATGTTAAACGAGGTGAAATTAACAGCATCCAAATCCCAACATGCTAAAACACGACGCAGCATCGCATCAGCCAAGGGGCATGACATGAAAATATGCTCTACGGTTTCTGTTTTATGATTGCATATAGGGCACAAAATGGAAGGTAACTCCATACCACGTAACGACATGTTTTGACGGGTAGGCAACCCATTTAAGAAAACCTTCCAGCAGAGAACATTGACTTTTTTAGGAACCATTCGTGCCCATCTAGTCGTCATGTCACTAGCTCCATTCAGAACATGTCTATCTACAACTTTTCGAGTGGAACCATGAGAACAACAAAATCGTTTATAAGTGAAATATACTTGAATACATCGATGTTTTATTCAAAAACCAAAATACATAACGTAATACTTGCAATTTGTTTAAATAGTTCAAATATGGTAGAGAATACATTGACCGACTATATATTAAAACATTATTACACAAATTGCTGAAAATGTAAAACACCGTTACAAAAGTTTGTGAAAAAAAAACATTTATACATAAATAAGCAATTTACCGATGTCCAATGATGATTTAATTTGATCGTGTTTACAATATTGCATATTTTTATCTAGAGTATGATCACATACTTATGTATTGAAATCTTTAAACAAAATAAATTGCACCTATACAAACAAACATTTAAGCATATTTATTTAGGACATTCTGCATAAAAACCATTTTGTTTTGGTAAATTTTCGATTAACCCACTATAAATAAGTTTATTCCCCTAGAGCTATCCAATTGGATAACTTTTACTATTGTAGCCAATCTAACCTCGCCAGTGTTAACCAAGGCCAATTTTGTAATTTACATTTAATCTGTTAGTTAGTTAAGTTGGTTGTTAAGTTAGTTAGTTGTTGTCTTACTGTTGCTTTGTATATATATTTCCTGGCTGTACAGTTTTGATCAATCAATGAATTCATAACGAATTCTCCCGTCTCTTTCATTTCTCATTCGTTCAAACTCTCTCAAGCTAACATGGTATCAGAGCAGATCTGATTTCATTTTTTTTCTTTTTCAATCATGGCGCAACCTCAATCTAATTCATCTGGTTCTTCGTCTGCTATCGATCACTCAAGTCCATACTTCATCAGTTCTTCAGATAATCCAAATTTGTTACTCGTTAACACTCCTTTTGATGGAATTGGTTTCAATTCCTGGAAGAGGTCTATAATCATTTCGTTATCCGCTAAAAACAAGTTAGGTTTCGTGGATGGTTCGATTTCAAAGCCTATCACCACTTCCTCTGATTATCCTAATTGGTATAGAGCTAATTCTATGGTAATAAGATGGTTGCTAAATTCCTTATCGAAGAATATTGCTGAGAGTGTTCTGTTTCTTCAAACTGCCTTCGAGATCTGGAACGAACTCAATCAACGTTACGAACAATCAAGTGGAGCTCTTCTTTACCAAATTCAACAACAAATCTTCTCATTATCACAAGGATCTGACACCTTTTCGTCCTATTTCACTAAGCTCACCATGATCTGGGATGAGCTTCGTGTTGTCCAGAACTTTCCCCCGTGTTCTTGTGAATCTGCAGCTGCTATTCACAAATTTCTCGAAGAACAAAAGCTTGTTCAACTCCTTATGGGATTAAATGACAGTTATAAGATACTTGGTGGTCAAATTTTGATGATGAAGCCACTTCCTAGTTTATCGACTGCATATTCATTGATTGTCCAAGAAGAGCATCAAAGAGGTATTAATAACAACTCTCAACTCGATATTGATTCTATAGCCATGCATGCTGCTGCTGATAAGCAATTAACAAAGAAACAATTAGTTTGCAACCACTGTAAAAAACCTGGACACATAAAATCACAATGTTATCGGTTGATTGGTTTTCCTTCAACATTCAAATTCACTAAAACAAAGAAAGATGAACCTAAATCGATGGCTCAAAATGCTTCTACTAAGCCAGATCTTGGTATTACGGAGGAACAATACAATCATCTATTGCAGTTGTTCAATTCAAGCAGTCTTGGCCCTTCTTCATCTGAAAGTCAAGTAAATGCTTCTATGAAAATTGAAGACATGGACAAAGAAGGTACAACTTCATTCTCTTTTAAACATTTTGCGTCAAACGTCTATAAATCATCCGACAAGTTGCATTCTCATTTATCATGGATCATTGATTCCGGCGCTACAGATCATATGTGTTCTAATAAAGAACTTTTTCTTACGTTTCACAAATTAAATCAGTCGCATCTGATTGGATTACCTGATGGTCATGATGCTTCGGTTGAGTTCTATGGTGATATACGAATACATAACTCTAATGTTCTACATAAAGTGTTGTATGTCCCTCGTTTCCGATACAACCTTGTTTCCATTTCTAAACTAGCTTCTCAACTCCAAACGTTCTTTCTTTTCACTGATCAACATTGTTTGATGCAGGACCCTTTGATGAAGAGTAAGCTTGCACTTGGAATCTTAGGGAAACGCATCAATGATCTCTATGTGTTTGATCATCGTAGTCTTGAAAACAATTTTTCTTTCAGTTTTTCTGTTTTCAAACACTCTAATTGTTTCAACACATGTAATTCGAATAAAAATTCTGATGTACTTCTATGGCATCATTGCCTAGGACATACTTCAATTGACAATTTGAAACGTCTTTCTCTTATTCCTTCTACTTATCACGAAAGTTCACCTTGTTTGATATGTTCTAAAGCAAAACAGCATCGTATTCCTTTTCCATTAAGCTACTCTCGATCTAAAGAGCCCTTTGCTCTAATTCATGTTGATGTATGGGGTCCATACAAACATTTTTCCCATGATGGACATAAGTTTTTCTTGACAATTGTTGACGATTACAGTCGAAATACTTGGTTACACATGTTAAGCAACAAAAGTTATGCTTTCACTCTAATTAAGAACTTTATTCAATTTGTACGAGTTCAATTTTCAAGAAATGTTAAAGTAATCAGGTCTGACAATGCTTATGAAATGGGAAATAGCAACGAAGGCATTGAATATTATTCTTCTCAAGGCATTGTTCACCAGAAGTCTACTCCATATACCCCACAGCAAAATGGGGTCGTTGAGCGAAAACATAAGCATATACTCGAGACTGCACGTGCTCTATATTTTCAAGCCAGTTTAACTCCAAATTATTGGAACGAATGCGTAAAGACAGCTGTTTTCCTGATTAATCAAATGCCCACCAAAGTCCTTAAGTTCAAATCTCCTTTTGAAATATTACATAACCAAAAACCCGATCTTAACCACTTAAAAGCGTTTGGATGCTTATGCTTCGTTACTACAACTACTGTGGGAAGGGACAAGTTCATGCCTTGATCTCAAGCTTGTGTCTTTATTGGATATCCTCAAGCTCAAAAGGCATATCGTGTTCTCAATATTGACACCAAAAAGATTTTTGTAACTCGAGATATCAAATTTTTTGAAAATATTTTCCCATTACACTCTCTTCACCACAAGTTTCCAAACACATCCTCACCCTCATATATTCCTATGCCTTATTCTGACAATTATTCTTCTTTTATTTCTCAACCCGACAATGCTCCAATACTACCAAATGTTGTTGATCCTATCCCACCTCCTGAACCTATACCACCTGTCCCTGTTATATCACCTGTCCTTGCTAGACCAACACGTACAAGACAACCTCCATCTCATTTGCGAGATTATGTCTGTAATTCTGCTCTTTTCAATGACCTTCCTTGCTCTCATACTATCACAAGTCTGTGTATTCCTTCCTATATTACCTCTGATTCTACACGATCATGCTCAAGTCTTGCTCTTCATGTCCTAACCCATGATCAAGAACCCTTTCTCTATAGTCAAGCAAAAGGAAATCTCAATTGGGAAATTGCTATGCAGAAAGAATTAGATGCATTACATGCCAACAATACTTGGACTCTTGTGAAACTTCCAAAGGGTAAACGACCCATTTCATGCAAATGGGTATATAAGCTAAAGTACAAAGCAGATGGTTCAATATAAAGCCAGGTTAGTGGCCAAAGGTTTTACTCAAAAAGAGGGTGTTGATTCCATGAGACTTTTTCACCAGTTATCAAGTTCACGACCATTCGTTGCCTTGTATCTGTAGCTGTCAAAAGAGGTTGGAATATTCAGCAGTTCGACGTTAACAACGCATTTCTTCATGGCGATTTGTACGAAGAAGTATTCATGAAGGTCCCTCCTGGTTTACATGTTGAATCTTCATCATTGGTTTGCAAACTTAATAAGTCTCTTTATGGCTTGAAACAAGCCTCACGCCAGTGGTATGCAAAATTATCTTCAGCATTGTATTTTAAAGGCTATAAACATTCTCACAATGATCACTCATTGTTTCTAAAGACCAAGGATGCACTTATTACTATCATTGCAGTGTATGTCGATGATATTCTGATCACTGGCAATGATTTACAAGAAATTAGCACCTTGAAATCTTTCTTAGATGATACTTTCAAAATCAAGGACCTTGGTAATATTGGTTATTTTCTTGGTTTAGAGTTTAATCGAGTTTCATCTGGCATGGTTGTTCATCAGCATAAGTTCATTCGTGAACTTTTAGCCCTTTATTCAATGACTGACTGTCAATCAGCTTCTATTCCCTTGCCTTCCAAATTTAATGGACACACTATTGAAGGACCTTTGTTAGAGGATCCTTCTATATATCGACAATTGATTGGCAAGCTCAACTATCTTCTTCATACTAGACCTGACTTATCCTTTACAGTTCAATACTTAAGTCAGTTTAACCAAAATCCTCATCAAACTCATTTAGATGCTGCCTTCCACGTGCTACAATATTTGAAGGGTACTATTGATCAAGGCTTATATTTCAACAATAGTCCAAAGTTTAACCTTGAGGCATACTGTGATTCTGACTGGGCCTCATGTCCAGCCACTCGCAGGTCTGTTAGCAGGTTTTTCATCCTTTTTGGAGGAACTCCAATCTCTTGGAAATCCAAGAAGCAACTTACCATTTCTTTGTCCTCAGCCGAAGCTGAGTATCGATTAATGAGACGTACGTGTGCTGAACTGGCTTGGTTAACGCGTATATTTGATGAACTACAAGTACAAGGTCTTCAGCCCATTCCATTGAAATGTGACAGCCTGGCGGCTATTTACATTGCAAAGAATCCAGTTTACCATGAACGAACTAAGCATATTCAAATTGATTGCCATTATGTGCGTCAAAAGCTTCAAGAAGGTCTCATCATGTTGTCTCATGTTTCTACCAACAACCAACTTGCTGATGTTTTAACAAAAGCTTTACCGGGTCCAAAGCATAAGGAAGCTGTTCGCAATCTGGGGTTTTTTACCCAACCGCCAGATTGAGGGGGGGTGTTAACCAAAGGCAATTTTGTAATTTACATTTAATCTGTTAGTTAGTTAAGTTGGTTGTTAAGTTAGTTAGTTGTTGTCTTACTGTTGCTTTGTATATATATTTCCTGGCTATACAGTTTTGATCAATCAATGAATTCATAACGAATTCTCCCGTCTCTTTCATTTCTCATTCGTTCAAACTCTCTCAAGCTAACAGCCAGCATGACAAATTAAGAGGGTGTTTGGAACTATTTTTCGAATTTAAAATTTATTTTTAGTCAAAAGTGCTTATTGACTTGATTATGGCGGTTAAAAAGTGTTTTTAAAAAAGTGTTTATATTAGCTTTTATGGCGGAAAAAACCAATAAGTTGATAAGTTATTTCTTTAAAAGTGTTTGACTTTGTTTATATGTGTAAAATGATTAAAAAGCCAAAATATGTTTCAAAAATAGGGGCGAGTTTATTTATTTATTATTATATTTTTTTTTATTTTTTTTATATTTTTTTTGAACGGCTAGTTAGTGGTTAGTTGTTAGTAGCACCTGGTTAGTAATCGCCTATGCCAAGGATAGAACCTTGGACCTCCTGCCTAAGAGGACAAAGCCTCTACCAAGTGGGCTAATCCCACATGATATTTTAATATCAAAAAGCCAAAAACTGTTTCAAAAAGTTAGTCTTTCGTTACTTTTTAAAAATAGTTTTTTGAAGAGTTATAAAAAGTTGTTTTAAAAAGTACTTTTTAGTTACCCAAACCCCCATTTTTTAACTTATTGACTTTTTGAAAAACCAATAAACCAATGTAAGACCCTAATCCCAAAAAGTCGAATTCCGAGTCTTAAAGAGTCAAAGCGTAAAACCCAAAACCAGGTATCGAGTGGACAACGTTTAATTAGAAGACAAAAATGAGGAAAAGGACAAAACAATGATTAGCGACGCTAATCCTTATGATTAGCGACGCTAATCTATCAAAGCTGCAAAGATTCGCGACAGTCTAGAAAAGGTGTTGAGTTTTGGCCTGGCTCGAAGTTAGCGACGCTAACTTTAATGTTAACGGCGCTAACTGTGTCTGAGCGGGAAAAATTGTTTATTTCGTGATTTTAAGTCATTTTGAAGTCCACAACTCATTTCAGATCCGTTTTTCTTCATCTCCAACCCTTAGAAACTCTCTTTAGCCTCCATGGGATGTTCTTGCATCATTTCCTTGAAGCTTTGAAGGTTTTTGGAAGAAAGGAATGAAGCAAAGGTGCTAAGGATGCTTGTGTGATCAATGAGATCTGATTGCTTGGTGCTTTGGACCATTGTAAGTGTTTAATCTTGTCTCTTTGAGTATATTTGTGTGAAATTTGAGTCATGATGTTTGTAAGAACCCCTTGAGACAATGATGACTCCATTTCTTGGAATAAGGTGGGATTTAGGAACTAAGGAATGGGTTTTTCTTCCTTTAGCTTCTGAATCCATGAGAGAAACCTTAGCCTAGTCTTATTATGGTTTTCGATGAAGTTCAAGTTTGTTAATCTTCATTTTGGAACTAGATTTGTCACAATGAGCTTGTTTGGCGATGATTGGTGGGTTAAGTCACGTTATTTTTGAGTTATTGGACTGTTGGGGACAACCCCTGGAAGTTATAGTTTCTGTCTTAATGGATTAAGCACTTAATGGAATTTTGGGCTGAACAGGGTGATTAGCGGCGCTAATCATGAAGGGTTAGCGGCGCTAATCTGGCTAGTTGACTGTGTTGAATTTGACCGTTGACCATTGACTTTTTGACGAGTTTGACTTTTGGTCAAACTTGAGGGTTTTGGATGTCGGTCTTATAGTTTTATCCTGTATGGGATTTTGGAAGTTCTAAGTGAGATTTATCCTTGTTAGGAAGTGCGTATTGTCGGGATCTGAGGGAACTCGCGTAGGGTGTTGTCTAGTGTGTGGTCGCGAATCAGGTGAGTCTTATCACTATATTATGGGTGATGTTACATGCGTAGATAGTATTTATTACTTTGTGTAATAATGTGATTATTTGTGCTTTACGTGTTTGCCGACAAAAGTCGAAAGCTGTCGGACTGTGGGCCGACAGTGCCGGCTTGAGAGCCGATGACGATGTTTGCCGGCACAAGCCGATGACGATGTTTGCCGATGAAAGCCGATGATGATGTTTGCCGGCGAAAGCCGATGACGATGTTTGCCGGCGGATTGGGGCAAGCCCGAGAGCCGATGACGATGTTTATGTGATGGATCGTGTGGTATTTTTAGAAAACTCACTAAGCTTTGTGCTTACCCTTTTACCCTAAATGTTTTTCAGGTAACTACTGGCTTGAGCTTGGAGCACGACGCGATTGTACCGCATCTGAGGATCTCAATGATTAAAGTCTTCCGCTGGGTGATGTTTGTAAATGTTTTGACAAATGCATTTTATATGTTTAAATACTAAGTTTTAATTTGAATGGTTTTAGTTGGCAAACCTTTTTATGTATGTAAATCGCATTTAAAAATGAAAAATTTATTACGGAAATTGGGACGTTACAACCAATAAATCATTTTTAAAATCACAACCAAACACCCTCTAAGTTGATGACTTATTTCTTTTACTAATGTGTCATTTACATAAAAGCCGCTACATATTGCCACATCTTCAATTTAACCATTGTGAGATGATTTATTCAACTATAGCATGCATCTTATTGTTTACAGCTCCCATTTTAGTTTTTATGCAATGAGATTAGATCAAAATTTGGTGTATGAATGTTACTACTAGAAAACAATAAATAGAAAACGACACTTGTAATACTAATAAAGTGTAAGTGGGTTCCATATTTTAAAAGGGGAGTGATGGTTTTTCTACACAAAGAATAAGACTCTTCCTATAGAATAATGTTCCAATTAGGGTTTTCACATGATTTGGCTAATTTTTATAACCACCGCAAAAATCCATTCCCTTAAATTATTATCACGTCTGATTAAATATCTTAAATTTGTAGCTAGCAATTCCTCAAACATACGTGCGGTTGCCTGCCACCACCACCGTCGTCGCCATCACCATCTATGATTGTTGGTGACACCGCTATCACCACTAGCGCCTGTTATCATCAACGCCATTACAAATAACAATTGTTTCTGCTAGCGCCATCACAACCATCTAATATTGTCGTATTACCAACACTATTTGAAACCACTTTTAACACCACCAGCAGTACCTCCGTTTACAGGTATACATAATTACTAAATGCTTTAAATACATTTACCTTTGGTATAACAGTTATCCTTCGTCCCATTTTAACTTCTTTGTAGTTTTCTTCATCAAATGGTAGATGTTCATATTTTTATGTATTATTAAGGGGTAACCTAAATTCTAAAATAAAACATCAAAATCATAAATAAATCAATCAAACAAGCACATAAATGGAAGAATCAATCGCATATAGGCTGAAAATATGCAATAAGGGTACTTTATTAGTAAATATAAACATAGAATTTAATTTGGATAAAATGTCATTTTGTGAAAATATTAGAGACAGGAACTAAAATTGTCAAAATTTCCAAAGTGGGTGTTGACCTTCTTTTGACTTAACTTAGGGACTTAAATATTATAAAATTAGTTCGTTATGGTTAGGATGCCAAGAATTGGACTTATAAGTAAAGAGAGAGAAAAATTGGGAAAAGGGGGAAAGTGGGGTTTAGAGGGACTTAATGTGACAAACGAGCAAACCTATTGTTTAAACTAGTCATCTTCTTCCCCTTTTGTGGAAGAAAGGGAGAAAGGAGGGGTGGTGATTTTCAAGCTAGAGTGAAGATTAAGGAGATTTTAAGCATTTCTAGTGATTACTTTTAGTGTCTAGCTTCTTCAAGGTATGTTCTTCTTCATTCTTCTCCTAAATTCGAATTATAAGGTTTGGATTTTCCCTAAATTCTAAATTTAGGTTTAGAATTATTAGTTTTAGGATGAATTGAAGCTATTTCTATCATCTATTGAACATCTAGTGTCTATTCTTATCATCCTTTGTCTATTCAAGAGTTAGATGAGTTTTCCAAGGTTTGAAGGTTCCATTAATGGTGGACTCGAATTTGAACATCATAAATGGATAATTAAAATGTTTTAGAACTTACTTCAAATATCCAAAACTATTCTAAACCAATGAATCCGTTTTTATATTATTTCTAAAAGTTTTAGTTCCATCCATGGATTTCAATTCATGATCTAGTTCCATTGGAGTTTTCTATGCATAACTTGAAGTGTCATGAGTTAATGGAATGATCCATAAATTTATGCAAATTCTAGTTATAAATATCCTAAAATGTCCTTTTAATAGTGATTTGATCAATTTTAAGTTGTTTAACTAGTTGCATGTTTTTTAAAAAGTTGAATTAGATGTTCTTAAATCATTAAAATGAAACATATATCATGGTTTAAAGGATGTTAGAAATATGTTTAAAGAGATCTAGTTGTTATTGGATCATTATAGATCATTAGAACTGAAGGTATTAAGTTTAGAATTGGTTTGGACAACTGTATGTGGCTTGAAATGGAAAATTTTTGAAAATGTTGTGTTGTACAAGGTGACTTGGTCGAGTCCCCTCCTTTTGTTAGGCCGATTGGTGTGAAGTGAGAGGGGTGTGGGCCTTGGAGAACACCTCCCCTACCCACGTGGTGACCCAGCAAAAACGACCCTGTGAGGGTTCCAGAATCGTGCAACGATTTTGTTTCCAACGACTATATAGCCGTTAACTTAAAAAAATTACTCTATTTATTCGTTGTAAATATACACATACACCACAAACACATATCTTTTACTACACTTTCATATACTATGAAACACAAAGGAATCCAGTCCAAGCTCTTTTATTCGATTCGTCATCGTCTGATGATGATTGGTTGATGGAATCGGCAACGTAAGTCGTTGCACTAGTCCAAGAAACAGCCAAGATAATAGTCGACAATGCACAAAGTTTCGAAAGTGCACGGAGGTTCACAAGAAGGGCTCCAATAAATATAGATCGTGAAGCTGCACTCGATCTCCTTATACGTGACTATTTTAAGGAATACACACTGTAGACGACGGTCCAGTTCGTCGAAGGTTCCGAATGAGCAAGCAACTTTTTCTGCATATACTTCGTGATTTGAATGAAACCAACCCATTTTTACAAATAAAATGAGATACAATGGGTAAATGGGGTTTCACGCCAGAACAAAAATGTGTCACTGCAGTCTGTTAAATTGCAACCGGCACCGCATTTGATTTATTGGATGATTATTTCAAAATGTCGGAGTGGACCCTTCGGGAAAGTGTTTACGAGTTTGCAAGTACTGTCATACATCGTTAAGCCAAACAATAGTTGCGTAAACCAACGGTTAACGACATTCAAACGTTGTATGTCGGACGCGAAAGCAAACACGGTTTTCCCGGAATGCTTGGAAGCATTGACTGTATGCATTGGGAATAGGTTGCTTGTCCTAATGCATGCATGGCGCGGCCAATTTACACAAGGTGATCATCGACACCCTTCCATAATCCTTGAGGGAGTGGCGTCGTAGGAGCGCAATACAAACACGTGTATTATCTAGTTGATGGAATATATCATGATTATTCAATGTTTGTCAAGTCATTCACATCCCCAATGGATCCAAAGCGACAAATGTTTAAGGTTGCACAAAAAGCGGCTAAGAAGGATGTGGAGTGAGCGTTTGATGTTCTTAGGCAACGCTTTCACATTATCAAATACCTAGAACGGACTTGGGATCTGAGGAGAATAAGAGACATTATGTACGTATGCATCATATTATATAATATGATATTGGATGATGAAAAGAGAGCGATATGTTCGTACGATCCGAACGAAATTGTACCATTCGTACGAGCCGGTACCAGTTGCTTCTCCACAATATCTAGCAAATAGAAGTGATGTGAAAAGCAAATTGATGCCCAACAACCTTCGTACGGATTTGGTCGAATATATGTATAGGGCTATAGTTCATCCGATGCATGTACCCGATGACGAGGAAGAAGAATGAGAGTGATGCTAGTAGTTAATCATTTTGATTACACTGATAAGTCGAGTGTTTTCCGTTCTTGAGAGTTTGTTGTAATGAGTTTTCTTTGTAAAAGTATTTCTGAACTGGTTCTAAGTAAATTAAAAAAAAATGTCTTATTTATCTTGATATTGTTCGTTTTGTGAATTTGTTTGATGTCAAAATAATTATCCAAAATTATTTCAACTCAAACCAACTATATTGCAAAAACACTACATTTGCATGTGTGAAATTGGGAGAAGAGGCATGATATTAGAGGGGGTAGAGATCTAGGAAGCCAAATTTGCCGACCTAAAGGAGATTATACAACACTTTCGACCTTCTATTGACACGTATAGTTGGAAATGGAATTTCGAAGTTCTGATATGTTCAATGTAAGTGAATCTAGGAAACATATTGATTAAACAATATTTTCCGAATGTACATGTGGTCACGAGATGGAACAAGAGGATTCCAAGGAAAGTAATTATTTTTTGTTGGATGCTTAGATTTGATAGATTACCAAATTACATAAATTTGGCCAATCGTGGTATCGATGGTAATTCTTCTTTGTGTTCCGTTTGTTTGAGTGATAACTACGTTTGTTACTTGTGATCTTGCTAAGAAGTTTGGCGTGCTGTGACAAATTGGTGTGATGTGGAGAATCTGCTCTTAACGTTTTTGTAGCATGTGTTTTCTTGGATTGATAATCAAACCATCTTGGCTTTGAAGAAGATGGTTTTAGAAGGTATTATGTCTATGATGTGGGTGATATGGTACTATCGGAACAATTTTGTTTATGGGTCGAAAAAGATTAGAAATGAGTGGATTTTTATTAGAATATCAATAATACTTTCCACTGGGTCGTGTATAGATATAGGAAGTTTCAGATTAATTGGGTTTCTTGGCTAAAGAACCCTTTAATTGGTATTTCTTTGTAATATTGTTAGTTAGCTAGCTAGCTTTTTGTTTAATGAAATTTAGCTGAAAAAAAAAAAAACCTTATCGATCATGTTGCAAAAACAGTGCCTTTTTTTATGAATAATGACACATCAAACGTTGTTATATGAGTAATTTTATTGCAAAACAATCTATTTTGTTTTCTTTGTTAAATATTTTACAAAAATTTAACAGACATTGTTATTGAAGGTTTAGATAATGTTTTAAAGTTAATATAATTAGTTCATGGAAAATTTGAAACGAATTTGAAATCTCTTCTAAAACGAATAATATGAAAACTTTGGTATAGAGTTAAAATAAATAAAAATAACAATAATTAGGGGATGCACATCCCGCTACAGAATAGAAAAGGGTGAAATACTAAATTCAATATTTCCAAATTGATCACTATTAATATCGCAATATGAAGTATGCAAGAAGTGCTTTATAACAATATAAGCAAATAAACAATCTTTATAAGGTTATAAAACAACAATTTTTAGACCGGGAATATATCATGTATAATGCATGTTAGATCGCCACAAATTCATATTGTTGTGTAGATAAAAAAATAAAGAGTAAATTACAATAAGAGTCCCTGTGGTTTGGAGCAACTTGCAATAAGAGTCCTACTTTTGGATTTTCACTATATGGGTCCTCAATGTTTGATTTTTCTTTCAATAAGAGTCCCAAGGCCACTAAAAAGACTAAATTACCCTTTATATTTTCTTTTTCATTTTTCTTTGAATTTATTATTTATTTCAATTATTAAAAAAAAATTATACCCAGTCGTTCCGAACCCCTATGTTCTCCCTCAATCACAGTCGTCTTCTTCAAACCCTTCTTCCTCAAAATCCATACCCACAACAACAGCAACACAATTTATTTCGATTAATCATATGGGGTCGAGTCACGAGCAGGAATTGCCGGAAGCCACCGCAGACAACAACAACACAATTTCGAATTCTAATAGTTTGATTAGGATGTTCTTACCGTCTTGCCCTTGAATCTGCATAAGGTTGAACTAAATCATCGAAAGTGATTAAGGAACGTAGGCAGAACACCTCGTCATCTCCAGAATCTACTGAACCAAACGATGAGACCTCTTCGTCCCTCAAATCTGCCTCACCGCCCTAGGGTTTGGCTCGTCTTCTTCTGTTTATGATTTAGCGGTGGTTTTTTCCTGATAAACGAAGCCACAGCAACAAGAAGGGTTGTTGCGTCAATTTTCTGTTTCTTTTTGTTTATTTTCTCTGCTCCTTACTGAAATCACGAACCAGTAGGCCGAATCCAGACCGCCCCTGCCGTCGTCGGAGCTCCCAATTCCGCCGGAAAACCCTCGCCGGCGCCGATTCCTTCGCCTTCTTTCTTGCTGCCGTCGGCTGCTGCTGTGCGGCTTCTTCTCGTCGCTCAACTGCTCGGAGTCACAGTCCAAGTCGTTGCTGTCTCTCTTGGTTTGGGGTTCACGCATTCAAGAATCGAGAAGGAGAGGGAGGGTGTGCGAGTTTTGTTTTTCCCGTTCTTGCTTCCATTCCCAAGTTCTCCCCTTTTCTATTTTCTGATTTAGCGTAAAGTGGGTTTCTTGGTTGATTTTGAGTTTTTTTAATTATTAAAATAAATCAAACATTTAAAGAAAAATAAAAAAGAAAATATCAAGGGTAATTTAGTCTTTTTAGTAGTCTTGGGACTCTTTTTGAAAGTAATCGATAACCTAAAGGACCCATAAAGTTGAAATTGAAAAGTATGACTCTTTTGGTAAGTAGCCCCAAACCACAGGGACTGTTTCTGTAATTTACTCAAAAATAAATGCTCTTTATGACATATTCGGATCTATACCGAGTATAACGTACGGTTATAAGGAAAAATGATTTTTAAACCAAAAATATATGACATTTCTAATATATATGGAACCGGCAAAAGTTCATATCCTTATATAGATAAAAGTAGATCGGTCTCAATAACATATTTAGATTTATATCAAATATCACATAACAAAAATTAGGCTAAAAGATCTAAATAAGGTGTGTAAACTATTTGAAAAATAAAATAAGTTATAAAAGTTAGGCAACTAACGAAAAATTAATAAATCCAAGGCAAAAAAAAAAACTTACATAATAGATCCACATACAAAAGATGAACGATCCTCTTTGGACCAAAAATGGATATGATCCAAAGAAATATCCCTCCTAGCAACCAATGAATAATGCATGTACTATTCATGAATGTAAAATTATTATTAATAAAATAAAATAACATTGAAGATGAACTAAAAGCAATATCAATGTATATCGTGATAAAAGCATTCCACTTCAATTTATAATAGATTAATATCACAAATCCACGTACCCCACCACATAACAACCCGATGGCATATATTCAATGTCATAATCGAGTGTACCCCACCACACAGACAGTTTCGAATTTTGACAAAACTCGGAACCACTTTCTCCCCGGAATCGCTCCTCTTCAATCTTGATTCTTTATTTAATAATATTGTTTTTCTATTTATCAGCGCTAAGAGTCCATATCATCTTTTAATAATTCTTGCATACCATGATGTTTAAACCATTCCAAAATTTTAATCATTTAACGTTGGGGGCCTACTGTTAATCTCCCCCTCTATATATGTGGGGGTAGGCTGAAAATTATTAAAAATGTCAATTCGTATATATTATGGTTTATAGATTTGGGAGTCATCATGTCATAATGAGTTATTGCATTTCAAAGTGTTTTAATAAAATATTTAATAATTTTTTTGATAGTTTTATAATATTTTTTATAGATATTTTAAATTCATATGTCGCATGCATTACTTTTTATTTACGTTCGTTATATATATATATATATATATATATATATATATATATATATATATATATATATATATATATATATAACATCCTATTCCTATCTATTTTAATTTTGTCCCTTCCGGTTCTAATGTTTGTGCTCCGTTTCCGGTGTACATAGGTAATTTGTCTATAGATAAATGTCATATTTTTAACTATATTGAATGTCATATTTTGATAATTGGATCGGACCGGTCGGTTCAACCGGTTAAGTTATCTGTCTTTTAAAGGTTGATATACTAATTTAACGAAAACATGCATGGGTAACTAGGGATGATCGATTGCATTGGTCGTAAGGAGTTAGTGAAAGTGAATGGTGGTGAGGGTTTATCATTTCCAAAATTTTAAGGGATGAGGAGTTAGTGAAAGTTTATTGAGGTGACACCTAAACGGTGGGTAAAAAGTAAATGGTTATGTAGGGTTTTTATCACTCCATTTCTATAGGTCTTAGACTAAGTTGTGTGGAAGCGGGGAAGGGATGCGGTGTCCACCGTGGAGCCCAACCCCGCACGGTAACACCGCCCCAGTTGGTGTGTGGTTGGTGAGGGGATGGATTTCATGGGGTTCCAACCCCGTACTCCTTCATCTCTTTTTCTCTTTGCTGCACACACACACACACACATATATATATATATATATATATATATATATATATATATATATATATATATATTTGTATATGTATATAAGTGAGGGGTAGTGAAGGAATACCATTTCCTAAAATTTAAAAGGTGAGGGGTTAGTGAGGGGAAGGTGAGATGGCGCCTACGTGGCACCCCAACCCCTTGGGATGAGGGGTTACCACTCCTCTCACTCTTATGTAATCTTTTAAGATATAATCATATGTTGATAAAATTTAATAAAAATATGAATTTTATTAATTTTCTATCATCTCAATAATATGATTATAATATAATTTTTTCTTAAAACAATATATATTATCATAACTTTTAAATAATATTTTAGAATAACTTTATGATAATGCAAAACTTAGGGTTTATATATATTCAGTCTTGACATTTTTTAATCTTTTTTCTAATTATTTTAAGTTACAACTTTTATACGAATGTTTGCAAATTATAAGTATTTTTTTTTTTTTTTTTTTTTTGCAATTTGATATTCTTATTTAATTGTTTTACGTTCAGGTCCATGTGGTAACTAATACTCCCTCCGTCCCATTTTAATAGTCCACTTTTGACTTTTTAAAGTCTTTCTTTTTCAACTTTGACCTTAAATATTTTCCTTTTTGTTGTATAATACTTGATGCAAAATATATGGATGGATTGTGTTTTAAACTTATTTTTGTTGGTATAATTTTTATCAAGTATCATATAGCACAAACAAAAATATTTAAAGTCAAAGTTGAAAAAGAAAGACTTTTATAAGTCAAAAGTGGACTATTAAAATGGGACGGAGGGAGTAATAACTTTAAGTCAATCAAATGTCAATCAAGTGGGCTTGTAGGATAGTAGCGGGGGAGAAGCATAGAATCTGCCTTAACGTTGTTACGAAGCATCTTAGCCTATGGGTTTGGGGACATCATAGGACACTCAGGACAACCGTCACGTCAGCGATATGTCACTAAGACAACGTCATGACACATTCCAAGAAGTACAATACAGTCTAAGGGGGCGTTTGGTTCACAGAATTTTTACAAAGGAATTGGAATTTTTAAGATGAATGAAAATTTGACGGAATTGGAATCCGAATGAATTTGAATCCCTAGCGCGTTTGGTTGACAGATAATGAAATGGAATTATTTGTTGAATTCTGCTAGTTTGCAAATTTATCGAAAGAAATTGAATATAAAGTATATAAAATTACTAAACTACCATTTATAAGGTTAAATATGTCATTTTAATCGGAGATAAAAAAAATAATCAACGTAATTTGAATTATTTGACATTATGCAAATGAATGATAAATTCAATTATATATGGAATTTGATGGAGTTTTACACAATTTCATTCCATCCATTTTTTAACAAAACACGTTTTGAATAAAATTTCTTTTTCCAATTCCTTTGAATTCCATTAAAAAACTTGAAACAAACGCGCCCTAACACTCATTTTAATTTATACGTCATCATTTAATTTATGTTTTTTGTAAATAAAATTAAACATTAAATTGAATAAAACAAAACATTAAATTATTTAAAATAAAACATTACATTGACGTAGACATGCTCGGTCAAATCGTGTCGAAGATTGACATTCTTTTCTTCATTGCATATTTCTAGTAATCTCGCAAAGTATGGTTTGCTACCCGGTACAATTGTTGAGGCATCTATACTATATAATGAGGTTGATACCTGTAAATAGTTCGATCTTTTTCTTCAATGATTATATTGTGTAATATGATACAACCGTACATTATTTTGCATATGTTCTCGAGAAGCCATGCTTGTGTCGGGTTTTTCACTATATGCCACTTCTTTTTAAAGACACCGAATGCACGTTCCACATCTTTTCGTGTCGACTCTTGAGTTTTCGTGAACAGTACTCGTTTCTCGTCAATCGGATGTTGGTACGCATTTACGAATGTGGAATAATTAGGATATACATCATCGGTAAGTAAATACGCTTGTAGGATATCGTTAAATAATGACGAAGAATCTAGAACATTTATGTTGTTGTTCGACCCTGGAACTCCAAAGTATGCATGCCAAATCCATAAATCATGTGAGACCACAACTTCTAGTATTAGTGAAGCTTTGCCGTGATCACCACGAGTGTATTGTCCTTTCCACACGTTTGAACAATTTTTCCAATCTCAATGTGTACAATCAATGCATCCAAGCATACCCGATAGACTGTGTGCCACATATAATTCTTCGACATCGTTAGGTGTGGGTTTCCGCAAGTAGATATGCCGTAAAACTCAATAATATATTCACAAAACAAATACATACTTTCTCGTGCGGCTCTAACAGACATCATCAAGTAATCGTCCACTGAATCAAAAGACATGCCAAAACCCATAACATGAATAGCAGCTCCATATTTTTGGTATGACGTGAAACCCCTTTTGTCTCGACCGTCGTATCTCAATTGGAAGAATTCATTGTTATCCTCCAAGTCGTGTGCAATCCGTAGGAACATATCTCTGCTCAAACGAAACCGGCGTTTGAAATCTTTGTCGTCATACATGTAATTCTCAGCAAAGTAGCCTCGAATTAAATGTTTGTGCCCTTCTTCACAGTCACTATTTTTTGCCCTTATTCTATGTTGTTTGACCGAACTTTCGCCTTCATTTGCAATGATGCTTGTGACTTGCATCATTGCCGTGAAAAACATTTCATCGGCCGAGGAGTCGGACGACGTTGAATTCGAATCGTGCTCCATATGTTAAATAGTATGTGCAATATTTTGGAAGTGTATATATTTTGTGTGTATATTTTGTATGTGAGGTATATGTATATATAAGGTAAAAAGAAAGATTTTTTTTTAAATCTTGCAACGTTCACATTCATCGGCTATATGCCGTTCCAACGCATCTCATGGAAGACAACCCCGGAACGTGAGGCTTGGAGAACGCGGGGAGGGGGGGTGTGGGGAGGGGTGTTCGATGCATCCTCGACGTTGACCTGACGAGACGCGGGTAGATACGTCCAGACACACCCCTCAGCCTTAAAGCTTGCAATTATTTCTGCCATAAATTTGAATCAATGCATCAGTTTACGTGTTATCTTAGTTAGAAATAATGCGATCTTATCTTAATTTCACTATTTCGCCTCAGTTTTAAAGAGAAAAAAACAGATTGACGACTTGACGAGAATATTTAAACGGCGTTGAGAAAGCTTTACATTTTCCATTGATACTTGATTACTTTTTTCGTGTGTGCAAATCACGAGTATTTATATTATGAGGATACTCTTGAATTCTAGAACTTTCTACAAAAATCTATCAAGACAATTCCCAAACTACTACAAAGCATGATTTCACAAAACTTTATAACTTCATATTCATTTTGTCAACTTTTATAAAGTCTTTCAAGTTTCTAAAGAACACAAAATATTTTAAAATTATCTTAAATATTAAAGTCTTTCAAGTTTCAAAAGAACATAAAATATTTTAAAATTATCTTAAATATTCTGAAGCTTCTATGTCATTATTTATCTATATATTTTTTTTGGAATGCATCTTACTTCAACACATTTATTTGAAACGTTTAATATATATATATATATATATATATATATATATATATATATATATATATATATATATATATATATATATATATATATATATATATAATTTCTCTTTTAACCGATACAATAAACTATTTGATTATTCTAATTCCAAACAACCTAATCTATACAAATTAATAAAAAAACACTTTAGTGCCACGTTGCATCATTTTAAGGCATTTATTTGCCACATGACATTCTAAATTTAATTCAATTAAATTCAAAATAAATTCCAATAAATCAGGTTTATGATTTCCGGATATCACAATCTAAATTCAAAAAACCCCTAAAAATAGGTATCCTATCCTTTGTAAATTTAAATAGAATTCATCTAAATTCAAAACTCCCTAAAATATAGATCGATGACCAAAGATAATAATTTAATTAGAAAATAAATGGGCTTATTATTATTTTTAAGTTTGTTTTTTAGAAATAACACCATAATTATCACGTATACATTCAAACCATGTCGCGTTTAACTAAAATAAATTGAAACCCTTATTTTGCTAATCTAAACATATTAATAAAAAAGAGGCATGTTTGTGCCACTTGACACTATTTTAAGCTAATTCATCCACGTGTCAGTTTTATATGTATTCAAAATTATTTTTCTTGCTCATGTTTTGATTGAAAAAATCCCAAATAATCACGGCATCTTTTTAAATGGTTTTGTTTTTTTTTTTTTTAAATTTTATTACTTCGAAAGAAAAGATAACTAAATATGCTTAATTTTAAGTGTTTTTTTGTTTGAGGGGCACTTATTTTTAAACAGGTAACGACGTAATATGTATATTGTTGTTTTTAGTTTTTGTTATTTTAAAAGGAAACTATTTTTTAACAATTAACAACATAATATGTATAATATTATAAATTTGACTTATATTAAGTTGGTTTTATAATATTATACATATTTCTATTTTTATGCATACTAATAAACAAAATAAATCCAATAAATCAGGTTTATGATTTTTGGATATCACAATCTAAATTTAAAAAACCCCTAAAAAATACATATCTTATCCTTTGTAAATTTAAATAGAATTCATCAAAATTCAAAAAATCTCTAAAATATAGATGGATTAATTATTTCTATTAATTTTTTAATCAAACCATGTTACACACGAGTTTTAAACTAGTTATGTTATAAAGTAAGATATATTGATAACAATTTGTCAAAACAGTATTTTTCAAACTAAAATATATTAATATTAATTTAAGTGTTTTAACATAACTATTAAGCCGATATGCCTCCAAATAAAGAATTACGGAATGAGTAATTGTTTACTCTTATTTTAAATTTTTTTTCTTATTTTCATTTCGTTCGATTACAATATTTGTACACATTTTCTGTTATGACATTACACTTAAAGAATTAAAAAAATTAAATATTAGAATTTAGACGTCTTTAGTTGAAAAAAAAAATATGCCAACTAATATGGTATCTATGAACAAGATTTTAACTAACTGATGGCAATGGATTTCCATGGTGAATCGTCATATCTTCAATATTTTTGGGTGTTAAATGTAATGGTGATTTTTAATTTTCATATTCGAACTACTTAAAGAATATATATTCGGGTTTACTTGTTGCTTCGAACAGTATTTTTGTAAATAAATATTAACGATAATGTCATTTTATTTTCAACCAAAAATATTATTTTAAAATTAACTTTAACCCAAAATAACGATATATTTTTCTTTTTAACTGAAAATAACAACATTTTATAATGTCATGCCAACTCAATGTTAAACGTTGTGAAACTCGAACTAAAACACCAATGTATTTTTATTTTCAATCCAAAACAAAATTGTATTTTTATTTTTAACCAAAAACACAATGTACTTTTAACCAATATCAACAATATTTCCTATTTTGAACTAAATATAACAACGTGTTTTTATTTTTGACCTAAAACGAAAAAGATTTTTTTAACAAAAAATGTCTGCTAAAAATTAATTACAGGAAAAAAACTATCTGTCAGCTGCAACATCGCATGGATACACACCTAGTATACTTAATAATTTAAACCAGATGTTATGGGTTATCTATTATAATGTTGTCAGCCATCGGTTTGTAATTATTAATTTAATATACTTTATTTGTTAGTTTAAAATTGATTTGAAATTCAAAATATAAATCAAAATATCAAATAAACTTAAAATTTTTGTTAAAGTATTAATTTTTAGAGTAGATAAATATTTTTATATAATATTAAACATAAATTTTAATTAAAATATCAAATTAACAAAAAATTTTTACTAAAGTTGTTCTTCATAATAATTAAAAATTTTAAAAGAGATATTTTTTATTAATTAAAATTAATAATATTTATAAATAATATACAATTAAAAATATAAGAAGTTATATAAAAAACAATAAGTAATATTTGAAATAATTATCATAATGATCAAAACTTATATATATATATATATATATATATATATATATATATATATATATATATATATATATATATATATATATATATATATATATATATATATATATATATATATATATATATATATATATATATATCTTATAAATTTAAAAAGATTAAGTTAAAAGATGTTTAGCTAAGTTAACTAACCATGTTATTGGTTAATTTAAAGTGTAAATCAAAATATCAAATCAACATAGACAAATCAAAAACTTATTTTATAATAATGAAAATTTCTTAAACAAGTCAAGAGGCAAACTAACAAATGTGATTGTTAAAGTGGGTGACTTCTTTTTACCCAGTAGAGTTATTAGTCATGGAATACGAAAGTTTGGAGGATGCATCAGCGTTAATCTTAGGACGTCCATTCTTAGCAACAACCGGAGCTGTTATGGACTGTAAGACAGGTGATTTGGACATCACCTTTGGTACAAGGAAACGAAGGCTAAATATGTTTGGGGTGCCCAATGACACTTCCACCAGGATATGACAATCAGTATATGAATGGTAGACCTCTGATGATACCCAAAATGGATGGACGGAGTCGAAAGAAGAGAACAAGGACGACGAGGGTGAGGATGAGGAGATACTCTGGAAAGCGAAAGGGCATCCACTTGCATCGGTTGACAAGCTGCAACTTTTAGAAATGATAGAAATGATGGAAAAGAGACATCAGGCATATGCAAAAGACGCAAGGAATAGGGAGTCAAAGGTGTTTCAGATCCTGGATGCGTAGCAGTAGTGGATTAACCATGTGATCGATAGAATGACACAACTGACAACATTGATGGCTACGATCATACACGACGTTGCATCAGAAATCGGGAAGTTGGTCTCAAAGAAAGAATGAAAACAAGAACGGTCAGGCTGAAAACGTTAAACTTAGCGCTTGGTGGGAGGCAACCCATCCCGTAGATAGGTTAGGTCTTGTTTCGAGGTAATTAAGGAAAATTAATCATCACCATTAAAAAAATAATTAAAAAAATACGGCATGAAGCAAGTGTGGGGTCAACAAATTGGGGATTGGCAAGCATTGAAGGTCGCGACGTGTCAAGGGAAGTAACACGCCGTGTGTTTTCAATAAACCCGATGCGCAGGGGTTTATTTTTGAGCGCGCCGTGGATTTTGATCGGACAAAAACTACCTAAACAGTTACTCGACACTTCACTCGCACCATCACTATTCCACGTCGCGGTAAAACAGAGCTCCGATCAATCTTCCATTTTCTCGCTTTTCTCTTGTGTTTGTTGTATCTACAATCGAGGTATGTCACTTAGAACTCATTCTTTCAAGTTTATATGTGCATTTGAAGTGAAAATTGGGTTAAATAGGTGGAAACAGAAAAACTTAGAAAAATTGGCAATGTCGACCCGAAGGGTGAGTTTTTCGCAAAATTCTCACCCTAGGGAGGTTAGTCGATGGTTAGGTTACCCTGTAGACGCGTGACCAACCGCGGCGCGTGTTTAGGACTAATTTTGAAAAAAATAAATTATGTTGTGATTTTCGTATAGATGGCTCAGCATCAGATAAACTACATGCCAGATCGCCCGTTCATTTAGTTCCTCGACATACTAGAGGAGACCCAACATTACCAACGTCGGCTCCAGGCTATCAGCACGCGTCCGGGTCTGCCAGCGATACATTTTGACCGGGCCGTGCTGACCGCGATGAGACTTTGGGATCAGCTGCTACCTTTCCTCCATCGCACCTAGACTCACACGGACAGGGCGTTTACATTTACATGCCAGGGCTGGGACAGGCTCATGGCCCAGAAGGATGATGTGGCCTACAAGGAGCTCATGATCGAGTTATTTTCGACTTGCGCCTACGCTCCAGTTGCACGAGAGCCCGGGGCCCACCTTATCTGATTCAGGCTGGGAGGACAGAGCCGGGAGTGCACACTTCGAGAGTTTTTCAGGCGCACCGGGATATACACCGAGGTAGAGGTGGGCAACATTCATTTCCAGCCTTTCCTGACGGCTTGTATCACCGACCACCCACAGAGAGATCCAATGAGGTCGTTTGGGCAGCGATGTCCAACGAGCGGTTCGATGCCGGCGGGGCCAAGGAGAGCCAGTTTCGCTCTCCATTACACCGATTGATGCACCAGATCATCTCCACCTCCATTACACAGGAGGGGATGTGTGAAGGTGTCCCGCGATAACATGTACTACATGTTGGCCCTTTTAGACCCCAGCAGGTTCCTCAACCTGCCATTCATCCTGGCCATGTTCCTGACATCTAGAGCTTCGGGCACAGGCGTGAAGAGCCCGATGGCTGGTGGGCATTATATCACATGATTGGCCCGATCCTACGACATTCTCACTGCCTATGTCCTTGCCCACCTGACCCCGACACCACTCACTCAGGCTCAGGGACGTTATTTGAAGACCATGAAGGTGCTCTAGCTTTTGAGGCCGGGACTGTACCGGGTGCGACCGACGATTGAGCCACGTAGACGCCTGGCTGGTCAGCAAGTGCCAGCACAGCCTCCACCTCAGGTCGAGCCGGAGGATGAGGAGGATGAGGAGGACGAGCAGCCGTTGCTCCGACCCACTCAACAGAGGAGAGTGGAGGCACCGGTTCAGCCACCACCGCAGCCACGCCCAGCACCTCAGCCTGTAGACGTACAGGCTGCCTTGCGGGACCTTGATGTGAGGATGTCACTCCTGGAGGAGCAGCAAATTTGGATCGAAGAGGGATTACGAGAGATCCTCATCCAGGTTGGGCGGCGCCCACGACCCTTTCCCACTCGAGCCCGTGATGATGAGGCTGGTCCATCTGGGACGCAACATGATGGTGATGATTGATTGTATTTTTCTTTTGCATTTGGAAACATTGTACATAACCTACTACTATTTTGTTATATTTTCTTTTGTTTTTATGTTAATGTGTTTGTTAAGTGTTTTTGTATACAAGTACCAACAAGATCCACCGACGAGTTGTATTACACAAGTGTGGGGTCACCGTACCCCTACACTTGTCATTACCAGCGTGTTCACTGTTGCGCCACAACTCCGGACAGGCAAACCACGATGTGCGAATTTGATACCCTGCTATATTGGTTCCGACAAGCAATCAATTCTTCAGTTCATAAGAGGGTAAATCTTTCTCCATTGTTTTGAAATAATTTATGTACAATGGGGACGTTGTACGGTTTTAAGTGTGGGGTGTGGACGGTCGAAAGAGTATATTTTTTGAAATTTTTTGCGAAAAACAAGTCATTTTCAATATTTTTAGCAAAATTATTTTTTTTAAGAAATTGTAACTTTAAAACGAATAGCTTTTGTACGTTATAGCACTAGCATTTTTCAAGAGATACTATTTAGTTGTTAGTATGCTATGATTTAGTCAAATAAGTTGAGTTTTTAGGAGTTAGAAAAAATCGTAGATTTAGAAAACTTTAGGATATGGAACATCTGGTTTAATTTGTAGGGTTTGGTTTTAAGTTGAGGTAGTGGCATTACCATGACTGAGAATTGGAATATTTTGACCACATATGAATGAAATAAATGAACAAAGTTAGAGATTTTACCAGGATCATTTGCTAGAAGTCAAATTGAGTACGAGTCCATGTACCATGATGCGTCTGGTTCTTGAATTTGGATTGTGTTGATGGCAACATCAAATTCTGTTGGTGACATGGGTTGTTTGTGGGTCGAGTTTGCATCAGAAGTGTAGTGGGCCTGTGGTGTCATGGGTTATTGAATAGGGCAGTAAATATTAGGCCTAACATTCTCGGTTGTTGACTTTTTGGTGATGTCGTGTATGGGCACAATAGGCTTGCCTCGCGGATGCTGATACTGAGTTTGGTGTTGTATTGGATGGCGGCCACGTCCACGCTATCTGCCATGAAACCTGGTGCGACTTCCTTGGGTTCTACCAACTTTGTAGCTGCCACAAGTCGGTGCACGATTGGGATTTTGAGAAGGCTCATGGATAGCATATTGATTAGTTTGGTTTTGAGATTGTTGAATGATTAATGCTTGTGGCATATGTGAATCTTGTTTGCTTTGGCGAGTTTCTTCCAAAATCACTTGTGACCAGGCTTTGTTGAAGGCAGGCAGTGGGTCTGCTCGCTGAATAAATGTAGTGCTGGTGTCATAATCTACTTTAAGAAGACCATCAACTAATTGTAGCACCATATTAGTCTTAGAGATAGGGTTTCCGACATTTGCAAGTTGATCAGAAAGTGTCTTGAGGCGAGCATAATATTCTATAACATTGGAGAAAGCATCAAGCCGGGTAGTATTGAATTGCTCTTCGAGGTAGATACTTATTGATTTTCTTTTGTCTTGAAATATTTTAGTGAGTCGGTTCCATAGTTCTCGTGCTGAAGCATCGATTTCATGATTGTTTGGAGAAGGTTGCTGGAGATTGTGTTGTAAATCTATTGTTTGACAATGGCGTCTAATCGTTTCCATGTGGGGTCATCGATAGTTGTTGGTCGTGGAGATTTTGGATTAGTGTGGTCGAGTACATTGTGGGCACACGCTTAAATGAAGAACAACTCGACTCAGGAAGCATATTGTCCATCAGTTTGGTCAAGAAGAAAGTAGTAAAATTATCTATTGGTCACAATGTAGGCAAAATGGAATGTAGCTTTGGTATTGTTGTTTGTAGTTGCGACCATGATGAATACTGAGATTGATAGAGACTGGACTCTGGAGGTAGAAAATAGAAGAGAAAAATATGTTGCGTCGATGAGACTTGAAAAAGAAGATATGCTCGGCTTGTTTAGGGATATGATGCCATAATTAATGGTATGAATGTCTTGTCCTTTTTATTCAACTAATCAGGATATATAAGAATTACAAAGATCATTATAAATCAGAATTAATTTTTACAATTCAAATACAAGATAATAGAAAATCTTAACCATAGATGCAAATGTCTATTGGCCAATACTAACACCGAATTAAACCAAACAATTGATTTATTTATAAGAAAAACATACAAGATAATACCTTAGACTGAAAAGGATAAACGTCTAATTCTACATTACACAAAATTAGTAAAATTTTACCTCTGTGCGAAGGACTTCGGTGAGTACAACTGTACCATTCGAGTGAAAACACCTATAATCTGACCACAATGCTGCCCACACTCTTCCATCCTTACAC
The DNA here is from genome assembly GCA_023525715.1 of Cichorium intybus. NCBI lineage: Eukaryota > Viridiplantae > Streptophyta > Magnoliopsida > Asterales > Asteraceae > Cichorium > Cichorium intybus. The sequence continues at coordinate 21,103,451 of CM042017.1, read as the reverse complement.
GTGGATTCATACGTGTCGATCGCCTTTCTCTCTCCATAAAACCTTCTTTGCTTTCATCAGTGTTGCCAGATGAACAAAATGGTCTCTAAGTTTCTCTACAAACTCAAAACACTACACATATGACGACATTCATAGCCATACTGCCCCTAAAACCTCATTAAACTGTGTTAATCCGGACTTCAGCATCTTTAGTGATCATCTTTTCCTTTTTGAAACAGCCGGAAATCCTTCAATCGGCGAAACGAAATACCCTTTTCTCCGGTTTCGATTCAACTTGTGTGGCTTGAAGAAACCGCATCGTCGTTTCGGATTATTTTCCCAAGTGATCGGAGTTCCATTTTCACTACCCTGTTTCTTCTTTTCATTTGGGTATTCAATCTCTTTCCCCTGTTGCTTCCTGCTGTCGATTATTGCTATTTTTTCTTTGGTTATGTAACCCTAACCTTAGTCTTCTGGTTAAACAAGGGCGAGTAACTTAAGAATTTGCTAAATGTCGAGGATGATAAGCGATGAACTGGAGGTGGTCGGAGGTGGGAGGGTTCTCACCGATTGGAACGACATTCCGATGGAGCTTTTGTTGAGGATTGTCTCTTTGTTGGATGATCGGACGATCATCGTCGCTTCTGCTGTTTGTAGTGGATGGAGATACGCTATTTTTTCTGGACTTTCTCATATTTCATTCTCTTGGTATCTCCTCTCTTTACCCTTTTTTCCTTCCATGGCTTCTGCTCATAAATCCCAACACTTTCGCTCACTATTTCCTTCAATTTGCAGGTGCAAAAACAACATGAACAGCTTGGTGCTTTCTCTCGCTCCCAAATTCAAAAACTTGAGGGGTTTGATCCTCCGGCAAGACAAGCCACAGCTAGTTGATTACGCCGTCGAGACAATCGCAAGTAACTGTCACGATTTACAGGAAGTTGACCTCAGCAAGAGCTTCAAACTCACCGATCGATCTTTATACGCTTTAGCTCACGGTTGTCCGAAACTTATCAAGCTCAACATCAGCGGATGCTCTTCGTTTAGTGACATCGCGCTTGCGTATCTCAGTGGGTATTGCCGAAAATTAAAAATCTTGAACCTTTGTGGATGTGTAAAAGCTGCATCCGATAACGCCTTGAAGGTATGCAAGAATCAACCTTTTTTGTTGTTCCCAATTGGGTAAACGTTAATCTCGTTAATCTCGAAGTGGTCAATGATGTGTACAGGCAATCGGTTACAACTGTGGTCAACTTCAGTCGTTGAATCTTGGGTGGTGCGAGGAAGTTGGTGATGCCGGAGTTATGAGTTTAGCGTACAGCTGTCACGATCTACGTTCACTCGACTTGTGTGGTTGTGTTCTTATAACAGGTACTTTGTAATCTTTTTATTGTTCAACATTATTTACGTATACAAATTTATGTTAATTTGGATTGATACAGATGATAGTGTGATAGCACTTGCGAACAATTGTCGACATTTAAGGTCGTTGGGTCTTTATTACTGTCAAAATATAACGGATAAAGCGATATATGCGTTGGCCCACAGTCGGGTAAAGAACGATGATGAAGTATGGGAGTCGGTTAAAAGCAGAAGGTACGAAGATGAAGGGCTCATGAACCTGAACATAAGTCAATGCACGGCGTTGACTCCGCCGGCTGTTCAGGCACTTTGTGATTCGTTTCCGGCGCTTCATACGTGTCCCGGTAGGCATTCACTTATTATAAGTGGTTGCTTGAATTTAACTTCGGTGCATTGTGCTTGTGGTTTTCGAGCTCATCGCGCGGTTAACCCACTTACTCATCATGCTTATTAGAGGTTTACAAATGGGCCGGGCTTTGTGGGCTTTTTTGGACAGGGTGGGCCGGGCTTGGGGTTGGACTGGTCCGTGACGTTATTGTGGGTGGTTGACTCGTTTCTTGTTGTTTTTGGGATGGAAAATTGGAAATCATGTATATAAGTTGGTTGTGTTCTGATTTAAGTTGATTTTGGACTTTGTTAATGTTTGGAAATTGGTATCAAGAGGGAAGTTATTGGATAAATTTGTGAAGTGTTTCTTTATTTTGTACCGGTTATGCAAGTGATTGAGTACAAAAACAAGGCAATCTGTTAATAGCGGGGGTCCCTACCAAATGACCAATCTAGGAAAACCAGACGGACCGGCAAGTCCAATTTTGTAGACAAAATGGGCCCAACAGTATTTTCCTTATATCTATTTCTAAAATCTTGAACCTTTAGCCTCCTATACAATTATACCCAAAATTGTGGATTGGGTATTTGCAAGAATTTTTATTCATCTTTTACCTTGAACACCGATTTGTTTGTGGTGTTTTCTTCTTAGTTGGTAACTTGAATAAATCCACACCCTGTTCTTTTCAGTCGAACTCATGATCATCCTCTAAGCGTTGCTTCCACTATATATAATCATTCTTCACGATGCTTCTTAATAAGACTTCAACTCCCTATTTTGGGAAATAGAAAATAGTTTGCTAATGGAGAGTATCTAGCCGGAGGTCTTAATTCTCTAGTAAATCTCGTTTTATTAGGGTTTAGAACTTGATTCATTTACATTGATGTTCTTTAAACTTTTATTGTCATCAAAGCTCCCACTAGCTCTAGATATTCCGCTATCATTTAATATCCCACTAACTTTTAGATCTCACCCGTGTCTAAAATACTGTCAGGATGTGCAATATCTTTTGTAGTAACATCTTTAAAGATAAAATGATATTTTCCATGTGGTTTCTTCTTTTTATTAGAAGCGCTACAAGCTTATTCTTGTTTGAAGTGACGTTTATGATTCTGATGATCCTTCTATTACGTTTATCCCAAAAGCAACACCTCATCTCATTTGCAGCGTAGCCAATAAATATGTATTTTTTTGGCTTTTATATTAAGGGTATCTTTGTCAACATCTTTGATCTTTATATAAGAATTACAATTAAAAACTTTTGAGTTTGATAGAGTTATCTTCGACCCATTCCCTTCTTCATCTGTTATTTGAACCCAAATTGCACTAAGGGTCTATGATAGATCGAATCGGCTATTGTACTAACTGAAGCAACCCAAAACATCTTTCGTAATCCTGTATGAAGCCGCATTCTATTTTCCCTTTTATGTAGTGTGTTGTTCATTCTTTCAACAACGGAATTCTGTTGAGGTGTTTCTAGAATCATATCCAACATCCAAGGTCCCACTCCCATCGAACTAATTAAATAACTTTCTACTTCTTAAAGTTAAAAAAGACATCACATTCACTCTTTGGAAAATAAATACATACCATACCATTATTGTGGAAATCGTCAATGAAGTCATGAAAATGTCCTACTAATGCAATTCTCGTATTATAAAAACTTATAAATTAGGTCTCCAATTTATAAGGGGAGGCAACCGGTAATCCTTGGGGACAAAGGCGAAAAGTAACTAAATCCTTGTCACGGTGACGTGGCTTTACTGATATCACCCCCAGCTGCCACGCAAGCCGGTGTAGCCCTTGTGGATCTTAGAAACCAGTAACCATGGGTTGAGGCATCTTTTTATCTGGTATATGTAACCTTATACCTCAGAAAAACAAATAAATAACTTTAAGAGTACTTTGTGACGGATGTTGAGACTTAGTTGGGCTTTGGTATCATTTTGCCTATAAAATATGACCACTATTGGTTAACAATTTTTTATATAACTTTGTTGAATATTGTACATCAAATTTGTTGGAAACAAAGACAACATCTTTTTTTAATCCTTTTTTTTTTGTTTAGAACTTTTAGATAAACCTAAATATATATTCAACGATTGCTGTGTAGCAATCACTAAACGACAAGCATGGTTGCTTGTGTTCATTTAGACATTTACCATAACTTTCATAACAAGCATCTCATCAGCTCTCTCCCTTCCGATGCTTTCATAGTAAGCATTATTTCAATGTTTTTGGCTGTTCACATAGCCAAATCAAAGTGTTAAATAGCGAATTGGGAATTAAAACCCGTATGAATTGTAAACATGCGCGCCGCGGCCCATTAAGTATCCGCGTCGCGTGGGCCGTGAACAGCTAGGGTACGGCTAGGGTTTCTTGTAATGCCTATAAATATAAAGGCTGTTCATTAGGGTTTAGAGTTTGTTAAGTCTGAAGTCAGTAGTCAGAAGAGGCCGATTTACTAGCAATCTAGGTACGCTCTGTAACACCTGTATTTAGCTCTGGAATAAATAATACTGTATTTAGCTCTGGAATAAATAATACTCTCTCCTGCCCGTGGACGTAGGTAATCTTGGACCGAACCACGTAAATCTCTGTGTCGATACTTTGTGTTTATATTTCCGCATTTATATTCTCGTTATTATTCCTGGGCAATAGGCTATAGATTTAGGTCTATTTTCTAACAAGTGGTATCAGAGTCGCGGTTTCAGATCTGTAGTGTTATAGATCTGTGGTTATTTGCGGTTTTAGGTCTGCGTGATTTAGATCTGGTTGTAGTTCTGATTGATTGAAGTCGGTAGTAGATCTAGGGTTTATGGCCTCACCGCGTCGCGTCTGTTGAAAAACCGCGTCGCGCTTGTTGAAGGATCGCGTCTGTTGGACCACGTCTGTTCAATACCGCGTCGCGCCCTGTTAGAGTCCGCGCCACGGCGACGACGAGCAGTAAGCAGTTTCGGATTTACTTGTTTATCAAAGACTACAAGGATCGGTTGATTGAAGATGTCATCTCACAAGTTCGATTTGGAGAAGTTCAATGGATCGAATGATTTCACTTTGTGGAAGGTTAAGATGAAGGCTCTTCTGGTTCAACAAGGATGCGCAGTTGTAGTGGAAGGAGAATATGCAAAGGACACGACATATGCTGTGAAGAAGGAGATCGAGGGGAAAGCACATAGTGCTATTCTTTTGAGCTTGACGGATGAGGTGTTGAGGGAAGTTGTTGATCAACCCACTGCTGCCGGTATTTGGAAGAAGCTCTGTGATACGTATCAGAACAGTTCTTTGACAAATAGGCTGTATCAAAAGCAACGGTTGTACACTTTCCAGATGGCAGAAAGTACCCAAGTAAAAGACCATCTTGATTCTTTCAATCATATTATTCTAGATCTTCAAGGAGTAGGAGTAAAGATTGATGATGAGGATCAAGCCCTTATTTTGTTATGTTCACTGCCGAATTCACATGAGAACTTTGTTGATACTATGTTGTATGGAAGAACAACAATTACTGTGAATGATGTGAAGGATTCTCTGCTGTCCAAGGAACTCAAACGTAGAGTTTCTGGGAATGAGGAGACATTCGGTTCAGGTCTGTTCGTTGGCAGAGGAAGGACATCGTATAAGAAAGATGGTGGAATCGGAGTAAGTCACGTTCAAAATCGAAAGTTTCTGCAAAAGTCAAGTGCTATAACTGCAAAGAGAAGGATTATTTCAAGAGAAATTGTCCATTGCTGAAAGGGGGGAAGGGAGAAAATAGCAACAATGGCAGTGCGGCTATTGTTCAAGATGGTTCTGAAGAAGAAGACATAGGTGATGTGTTGACTGTTTGTACATCTAGTTCTGTTGATGCTTGGGTCTTGGATACTGGGGCATCTTATCATATGACTTTTCATCGTGACTGGTTCGAATCTTTTAGAGACTTGAAAGGAACGGTGAAGTTGGGAGATGATTGGGTTGCTCAGGTCAAAGGAAGCGGTACGGTACAGATTATGATGCACGATGGTATGGTCAGAAAAGTTGATTGTTGGTATGTTCCGGATCTTCGTAAGAACTTAATTTCTCTTACTACTTTAGCAAAGAATGGGTTGAAATACTCTGGTGAAGATGACTGGTTGAAGGTCACCAAGGGCTCTCTAGTAGTTATGAAAGGAAAGGTGCAGAAAAGTGGGGTTCCTGTCTTAGAAGGAAAATCGGTTAGGGGAACAGTGGCGATTACTCAATCCTTAGAGAGTAGTAATGATAAGACAGAGTTGTGGCATAGAAGGTTGGGACATATGAGTGAGAAGGGTATGTTAGTTCTGAGCAAACAGGGGTTGGTTGGTGGTGAGCTAACGGGAAAACTCAAGTTTTGTGAAGCTTGTGTCAAAGGCAAGCAACGCAGGGTGAAGTTTAGTTCGGGTAAACACACAAGCAAGGAAATCCTGGAGTACATTCATTCAGATTTGTGGGGTCCCTCTCCGGTCGAGTCTCATAAAGGTCATCGATACTTTGTGACTTTCATTGATGACTACTCAAGGAAGGTTTGGATATATTTTCTGAAGACTAAAGACGAAGTGTTTGGGAAGTTTAAGGAGTGGAAGACGATGATTGAAAAACGGACCGGAAAATCTGTCAAGACACTCAAAACTGACAATGGGTTGGAGTTCTGCAATGCCCCGTTTGACAACTGTTGCAAGGCAGAAGGTATAGTGAGGCATAGTGTAAGAACCCGCGAAAAAGTTGTAAAGGGTAAAACCGTCTTTTGACACGTTGTACGACTATTATGTAAAATAATATGTATTTGTGAAAGTATAATATCAGAAATAAGAGATTATGTGAAATTTGGAGTTTTACCGAGTAAATAGTGAAATTTGACCAAAAAGGGCAAAATGGTCATTTGACATGAAAATGACCAAATTGTCAAGAAAATGTTAAGTTAGAAGTTAATGAAGCATAAATTGTGAAGTTATGACTCTTGGACCATTTTTGTAGAAGAATTGGAAGGCTAGGGACCAAAATGCAAAGTTTTTATAAAAATTAAATATATATATATATATATATATTATATGAGAGTTATCTCCTTCATTATTGAGAACCCAGTAGAAGTGTCCAGAGAGAGCTAGAGAGAACGAGAGCAAGTACGGGAGAAGAAGAAGAAGTTCAAGAATCTTTGCCAAGGAAATCAAGAAAAGCTTTGGAATTAGTGATTCCAAGCTCCAAGAGGTACTATCCTAGCCTTTGAACTCAAATTCTTGAACGGGAGTTGATTCTCAACTTCTGATTTTCCAGAAGTTATGATCTTAATAGAACCATCTTGTTCAAAATCATCCATTTAGCATGTTCTAGCTATGGAATATGTTATAAATCAAGAAATTATGATTTTGCTCAAGAACCCTAATTCACGGGTTTGTAAGATCAAGGCTAGTTTTTATGGTTTTGTTGAGTCCAAATGATCACTTAGGATGTATTAAGACACTCCTAAGTGATTAATTTCAAAAAAGTTGGGTTTTTGGTGAAAATTGTGAAAAACGGGTTTGTAAAGAATTGAAGATGGAATCAGTGATTCCATGGCTTAAAACCTGATGTAAAGCAATGGTTTTAGTCATGGAATGATAGTAAAATGATTAAGTTAAGTATTAAGCACTTAATAGGTTAAAATAGAGGTCTGTAGCTCAAAAATCGGACTTAAAACCAAGTCTGCAGGTCAAGCACGAGTCGTGCTTAATTGACTCATGATCTGCACGAGTCGTGCTCATCAATTTAGCCATGAAATAGCCTTCCAGACTTGGCACGAGTCGTGCCAACCATAGAACAAAAAGAGCACGAGTGGTGCTCTTACTGGACAGCAGCCTGTCCAATTTTTGAGACTTGAACTCGATGCTAGACATATCCGTTTGGTCTGTAATTTTTGCCATAGCCTTAAAATGGTATGAAAACATGCAGGAAACTTTCAAATTTGTAATCCGACCTTGCGGAAAAATCACTGTAGCGGCAGTGGCTAAAACCTTAAGTTCATGCCAAAACTTGATTTTTGGGATTTGAGCTAGACTTGTTCAATTAACTTCAAATCTGAAATACAAGTCTAATATAGTATAAGACTTCATGGAAAAGCATCGGAACTGAAATACGACCCCTCGGGGGTACTGTAGCAAAATACGCGTATTTCAGAGAATATTATAAAATGAGCCTATTAATGGTTATACATTTGTTATAACCTAGAGTTGAGACGTATGAGACCTTAGAACTGTAGAGTCAGTTGTAGTATGTATTTATTGAGTATTTATATATCATACTTGTATAGGTGGTGCTTCAAATACCATTGAGCACGGGAAAGAAAAAGGAATACGAGAAGCTTAGAGACTTGTAGCAACATCAAGGTGAGTTTTATGAGGATTTCTATAGTACATAGCAAAATGTTATTTTCAGAAAAGTAAGATTTCTAAATGTTTGCAAATACTAAAGTTTGGAAAATAGTTTTAAAAGTAGCTCTATACAAGGGCTTAGTGTTTCAAAGAGGCTCTATACAAGGGCTTAGTGTTTCAAAGAAATTTTTAAGAAGTATGGTTTGCAAAGTATTTTGAAAGAAGTTCCTTAAGTGAACTAAGATGTCAAAATCAGTTTTTGAAAGTATTTTCAGTAAAGAGTTATAAAATGTTTGAGTATGAGTTGTTTATAAATTGTGTCCCATTTTGACCAATTTGAGATGTAATGAGATAAGTATTAAAGAAAGAAAGAAGTAAGAGCCAGTTGTCCGGACTAGGATCACCCACATAATCGGGGGATCAGAAGACACTACTGGGATGGTACCTCCCGTCACGAAGTAGTTGTCTAGCTTAGTATACCCTTGTGCTTGAATCCGTTCCAAGTCACAAAGGGGAGACAGAATGAGCATAACCTAGTGGGCGGATCTGTTCTGTCCCGCGAGGGGAGCTAGTAGAATGAATTAAAATAACTTAATTCATTAGTTTCAGTTGGTCACCAGAAAATGAGAAAGAAAGCAATTTTGAGAAAGAAAGTATTTTTAAAGTTTGAAAGTAAAGAAGAAAAGACATTTTGAGATTTATGATATAAATCAGTTTTGAGCAGTTTACTTGTAATATTTCAAGTTTTGAACAGAAATGTTTTGGGTCTAAACCCATATTACTCACGAGGCTTTATGTCTCACGTATACTATTTTTGAAATGCTATGTACTTAGGTGAAAAGAGCGAAGGTTGCAGTTGGGACCAGTTTGTACACTGTAAGTTTAAATTATGGTTATCTGTATTGAGTCTGTAATACCCCCTTTGAGTTTAAGTTTGTAAAATAAAAAAAATTGAAGTGGCTACTTTATAGTCACGAGTTGTAAAATATGTTTGTAATGTAAACTGTATTTGTATTTAAATATGGTACAAGAAGGGGCTGAGCCAAACCCACCACCACAACCTGTCACTATGGAAGCTATCCAGTATTTGATCAATAACTTACGAAATGAACTGAAACAAGATGTGAATAACATAATCGATAGCCGAATGGGTGAACCTAGTGTCCATTCTTCACAAGAAGTCTCTAAAAAGACGACCGAGGAAGAAGCTAGCGGAGAAAACAGAAGGAAGAAGAAGGGCTGTTCCTTGAAGTCCTTCATGGCTTGTAAACCGCCCGAGTACCATGGCAGTTTTGAGCCAAAGGTGACAATGAGATGGGTCCGAGAAATCGAACAAGTGATGCAAGCAAGCAAATGTGACGAAAAAGACGAAGTCAACTATGCCTCTCGGCAGTTGAAAGATGATGCGTTAGTGTGGTGGAATACTAAATACGAGAGTTTGGGGAAAGACGTTGTATATGGCTGGTCATGGGTGGAGTTTGTTTCGTGTCTCAAAGATAAATTCTGTCCCATAAGAGATTTAGAGAAAATGAACGAAGATTTCTTAACGATAAAGAAAGGAGACTTGACGGTTGACGAATATACAAAGAAGTTTTGTGACATGCTGCCTTTTGTGGGGGAATCCTACCCCAGTGAGCGGTCCCGAATTAACCACTATGTCCGGGGTTTGCCATGGAATTATGAGCTAGAAGTAAAGAAAGCTGAAACATTAGACGGAGCGATCAATGCTGCCCGAACCGTGGAGGATATTGGGAAACGATGAAATGACGAAAGACCAAGTTTTAGTGACAAGAGAAAAACAGTGAGCATCAGCGGAAATTCAAAGAAAAAGGGGAAAACAAGCCCGAGTCAGACTCGACCGAGAAGTGTAAGAAAGTGTGAAAAGTGTGGAAAAGAACATAGTGGCGGATGTCGTGCGGGATCAAACGCCTATTTTAATTGTGGCGGACTCGGTCACAAGATGAAAGACTGCAAAGCAAGGAAAGCTAGTGAAGTGGAGTGTTTTACATGCCACCAGATGGGACACTATAGTTTCAACTGCCCAAACAAGGGAGGAGAAACTATGGTGTCAACAGCTTAGAAGAAGACAGAACCCCAGAAGGTGAAGACTAGAGCTTTTCAGATCACCAGGGAAGAGGCAAGGGAGACGCACGATGTGGTCTCAGGTATACTACTGATCAACTCGACACCCGCATATGTGTTGTTTGATTCTGGTTCTACATATTCATTCGTGTCCCATGGGTTTGGAGCCAGATTGAGAGTTCCATTAGAATTGTTAGATCTAGTTTTTGAAGTAGAAGTGGCGGACGGGAAATTTGTTGAAGTTCAGCATATGTACCGAGATTGCGAACTTGACATTAACGGCAAGAAGTTCCGACTTAATCTCCTTCCCATTGGAATTAAGTCCTTTGATGTAATAATCAGAATGGATTGGCTTGGTGCAAATGATGCGAAGATAGCTTGTGGTCAGAAGAGGGTGTCTGTTAAAACCCTAGGAGCTAAGGTGTACGTATATGGGGAAAGAAGAAAGCATGTGCCCAGTATCATCAGTGTAGCTAAGGCCCGAAAATGTATCAGGAAAGGGTGTGTATCTTTCCTGGCCTATGTGATGACTGAAGACAAAGTAAAACAGACGTATAAAGACATAGAAGTAGTAAAAGAATTCCCAGAAGTTTTCCCAGATGAGTTACCTGGCTTGCCACCAGAAAGGCAAGTTGAGTTCCGGATAGATCTTGTTCCAGGAGCTTCCCCAATAGCACGAGCACCGTATCGGTTAGCACCAACAGAGATACGGGAATTAATGTCCCAGTTGCAGGAGTTACTAGATAAAGGCTTCATCAGGCCTAGTTCTTCTCCGTGGGGTGCTCCAGTTCTGTTTGTAAAGAAGAAAGACGGATCAATGCAGATGTGCATTGATTACAGAGAATTGAACAAGATTACCATCAAGAACCGTTACCCGTTGCCCAGAATAGATGATTTGTTCGATCAGTTACAAGGAGCAGATTATTTTTCAAAGATTGATTTGAGATCAGGCTATCACCAAGTCAGGGTGAAAGAAAGTGATGTAGAGAAGACAGCGTTCCGTACACGATACGGGCATTACGAGTTCCTAGTAATGCCATTCGGTCTTACGAATGCACCGACGATTTTTATGGACTTAATGAATCGAGTCTGTAAACCATTTCTAGACCGATTTGTTATAGTGTTCATAGATGACATACTGATATACTCAAAGAATAAAGAAGAGCATGCGAGTCACTTGCAAGCAGTACTTGAGACTTTGAAGCGAGAACAACTATATGCAAAGTTCTCCAAGTGCGAGTTTTGGATGCGAGAGGTGCAGTTCCTTGGACATGTTGTTTCCATCCAAGGTATAAAAGTTGACCCAGCAAACGTTGAAGCAGTGATGAAATGGGAGCCACCTAAGACGCCAACAGAAGTTAGAAGTTTTCTCAGTCTTGCCGGATATTACAGGAGATTCATTCAAGATTTCTCCCGTATAGCAGTGCCACTCACACGGTTAACTCGGAAAGAAGAGAAATTTAGATGGCAAGAAGAACAAGAAAGAGCTTTTGCTACATTGAAAGAAAAGTTGTGTAACGCGCCTGTCCTTACGTTACCAGATGGGACAGAAGACTTTGAAGTATACAGCGATGCCTCGCATCGGAGGCTTGGCTGTGTATTGATGCAGAGAGGGAAGGTTATAGCATACGCTTCCAGACAGTTGAAAGATCCAGAGAAAAAGTACACAACCCATGATTTAGAGCTTGCAGCGATCGTGTTTGCCTTGAAGATTTGGAGACATTACTTGTATGGTACAAAGTGCAAGTTATTCACCGATCACAAGAGTTTGCAGTATGTGTTCACTCAAAAAGAGTTGAACATGAGACAGAGCAGATGACTAGAGCTGATCAGTGACTATGATTGCGACATTGTATACCATCCGGGTAAAGCAAATGTAGTAGCAGATGCACTAAGTAGAAAAGCTCCTTAGAAAAGAATCAAGGCAAGATCGATGCGCATAGAACTGGTGTCCAGCATTATAGAATAGATTAGAGCAGCTTAGCAAAAAGTTGAAGAAAGTGGAGACTTAAAAGATGAAAAGCTAGGAAAAGACATACAGTTCGAGACCAACAGTCAAGGGTTGAAGACCTTCAGAAACCGCATTTGGGTACCGAAAGCAGGAAGTTTGAGAAAGCTGATTCTAGAAGAGTCGCATAAGTCAAAGTATTCCATACATCCAGGGAGTACCAAGACTTATCAAGATCTGAAAAGACAGTATTGGTGGCCTGGAATGAAGAAGAGGATAGCTAAGTACATCTCCAAGTGTGTTATTTGTGCACAAGTCAAGGCGGAACATCAGGTCCCGCATGGAGATGCTCAGTCATTACACATTCCAGCCGGAAAGTGGGAAGATGTAACCATGGACTTGGTTGTCGGGTTACCGAGAACAAGAAGAGGTTATGATAGTATATGGGTTATAGTGGACCGGTTGACCAAAAGTGCACTATTTCTAGCCATAAAAGAAACTACTCCATTGGAGCAGTTAGCCCAGGTGTATACAGATGAAGTGTTTTGAAGATATGGTGCACCGTTGTCTATCGTGTCAGACAGAGACCCCAGATTTACCTCTAACTTTTGGAGAGCTTTACAAGATAAAATGGGGACGAGAATTCAGCTAAGTACATCGTATCATCCACAAACGGATGGTCAGAGTGAACGAACGATCCAGACATTAGAAGACATGCTACGGTCATGCGTGATGGATTTTGGAGGCAGTTGGGATGAACACCTACCATTAGTGGAGTTTGCATACAATAACAGTTACCATTCTAGCATTAAAATGCCACCCTTTGAGGCATTGAATGGTAGAAAGTGTAGAACTCCTTTATGCTGGTTGGAGGCGGGTGAGACTAAGCTTACGGGGCCAGAGATTGTTAGCGTAACTAATGAAAAAATTGGAGTAATTCAAGCCAACATGAAAGCAGCACAAGATCGGCAAAAGAGTTACTCGAATCTAAAGAAGAGACCATACGACTTGCAAGAAGGAGATTTGGTGATGATAAAAGTGTCGCCATGGAAATGAGTGGTCAGATTTGGCAAGAGAGGAAAGCTGAGTCCAAGATACAATGGACCTTTTAGAATCCTGAAGAGAGTTGGGTTACAGGCGTTCAAGCTAGAGTTACCACCCGAACTTAGTGGAATACATGATACTTTTCATGTATGCTACCTGAAGAAATACTTTGGAAAAGAAGAGCTAGTTATACAGTATACAGATTTGAGGGTGGAGACTCCTAGCAAACTAATTGAGGAACCCAAAGCCATTCTGGAGATGCAGACTAAAAAGCTAAGGAACAAGGAGATTAACCTTGTACTAGTCAAGTGGAAGCACCCGTTAGGGTCAAACCTAACTTGGGAGACGCTAGAAGAAATGAAGAGAAGATATCCGAATTTCACAGATTACGAAAAGATTCCGAGGACGGAATCCGCTTAAGGAGGGGTGACTGTAAGAACCCGCGAAAAAGTTGTAAAGGGTAAAACCGTCTTTTGACACGTTGTACGACTATTATGTAAAATAATATGTATTTGTGAAAGTATAATATAAGAAATAAGAGATTATGTGAAATTTGGAGTTTTACCGAGTGAATAGTGAAATTTGACCAAAAAGGGCAAAATGGTCATTTGACATGAAAATGACCAAATTGTCAAGAAAATGTTAAGTTAGAAGTTAATGAAGCATAAATTGTAAAGTTATGACTCTTGGACCATTTTTGTAGAAGAATTGGAAGGCTAGGGACCAAAATGCAAAGTTTTTATAAAAATTAAATATATATATATATATATATATATATATATATATATATATATATATATATATATATATATATATATTATATGAGAGTTATCTCCTTCATTATTGAGAACCCAGTAGAAGTGTCCAGAGAGAGCTAGAGAGAACGAGAGCATGTAACACCCCGCTTTACGAAATATTCGTTTTTTTACAAAATAATTGTTTTAGAAAATAAATAATAATAATAATAAAATTAACAACAAAATAATAATTGTAAAACATTATTGGCCAGTTGGAGGGGTAAAATGTCATTTGTGATACTTGTTTTGTTGGAATAATTATCCTAGGGTTAACTAAAAATAAGTCACCAAACCTTAGGGACTAGTTGTGTCAATATGTATAACTATTAAATGATGCATATAATTATTAAATGGGGATCTTGGGTTGTGAAGAAGGATCGAGATGAGAGAGATGAAAAGGAGGTAGGACTGTTGTAGCTCCATATTTGCAGCAAGTAAGTGGTTGCTTCTTTCTTTCTTTTTTTTTTTTGCTTTAGGCGTGAACACCACCACAACCACAACCCCACCGTGGGTTTGAGCATGGCTATTGGATGGGCATGAGATTCAGATCGTCCCTATAGTTCTCCTTCTGATCTTGAGAGTGTTTTTGGATATTCCTAAGTTTTGGGTGGGGGTTGCACTCTTCTATCCGATCACACACACACACATACCCATCATAGTATGTGTTTTGATTTGTGTGTGTGTATGAATGGAACTTTATAAATAAGTGTTGGGTGAGTTGTTTTAACAGAAGTTTCTGAGTTTTTGAGTATCTCATGATGTCCTTTCAGACCTTAAAGGTCTTAATGGAAGGACTTAATGGGTTGGGGTTTGATAATCCTAACCTAATGTCATTTTTCGGATTTTCGGATTTTTTCACTGTTTTGGCATGTTATTAGAAAATTCATATAAAATCATATATTTGGCCATTTTGGGTGAATCATATCTTTCTGGAAAGTTCTAAGTGTCTACTTTCCTGGTACAGAAGCCCTTGGGCAAACTCGGACATTAAGTCATGTGAAAGTTGCAATCTTCACTGACTGGTCTAGGGATGCACTGTGCAGTGATTTCTGTCTTGTAAAATTCATAAGTGATGGTAGGAGAATCATTTAGGGGCAAGGCCAGTGGGAAAGGTTCGGTAGATGTGTCTAGTTTGTTCACACCAAATTTCAGAACCCAAGTCCTTATTATTATCATTTTTGGTTAATATCTTTGGGGGTAGGTTCTGTACTGTTTTTGTAATTTGTGGTGACTTGGTGGATTTTTCCTTTAAAAATGGAAAATACAAATGATCTAAGGTCAGGCCCTGTGACCTTGTCTTTGGGTCTAGTTTACCTTTGATTTTCATTGGATTTTATTTTTAATCTTTCCTTGGTTTAATATTGCAAATCTTGTCGTGGGTCCAAAAATCAGCTTTGCTGTCAAGTTTCTTTTGTGTCAATTGTTTTGGTTTTGGATCGCCGATGTTATAGTGTGTGTCTGAGCGTACCTAAATCTAATTAAAACACCTACTAATTTCATGTTTAGAAAATGAGAAAAAGGGGGGGGGGTACAAGGTCGAGACACGGTGCATGTCGAAAGTTATAAACATTTAAACTATAAGCAACGCTATAAGTATCTATTTATAGTAACGTTAATTAGTGTATTTGGTAATAATTAACTTAATATACCTTATAGGTGTATAAGGTGTTCGGTTTTGAGCTTGGTTGGATTTGCGGAGTTGCCGCACGGATTTCTACATTGCCGACTCGAGGTGAGTATTATGTGGATTTTTGGAGTACATAGCAAAATGAATTTTATTCAAAATGTTTTGGAGTCAAAGTGGTTTTATGACTTTAAAAGTATTTTATGAAAAATATGCTTATGATGTGTAAAGAAAGAGAATCAGAAATACAGAGAACTAATAATGTGATTGGCCCATGATGAAAAGTTGTTTAGTATCCGGATAAAGATCACGGCCTGCTGCGGTAGGGGTGGTCAAAGACACTACTGGGATGGTACCTCCCGTCGCGAAGTAGTTGTCTTACCTTGGTAGATGAATTCGTTTCATGCTACTGAGGAAGAAGTTATACGGGTGCGTCTCGTATAAAACCTACGGGTGCGCTCGTAGGAATGTGCTCACAAATGGAAAGGAATACCTATGGGTGCGCTCATAGGAAATTAAATAATATGAAAATTTGGAATGTTTAAGATATGAGAAATTATTTTGGGTCTAAAAGCCATATTACTCACGAGACGTATGTCTTACGTATGTTTTTTTTTTAAAAAATGCTATATACTCAGGTAATCAAACAAGGAATTAGAAGAGTCGAGTGTGGGACGGTAGCTTTCGTTGTGCAAAGTATGTGCTGCTTGAATTGTGGTAATGATACAGAAGAGTAATACCCCGTGTGTATAACTAAATATTTTGTATTTTAAAGTCTTGAAAAAAAATTTGTGTAAGATTGGGGTGTTACAATTTGGTATCAGAGCCATAGTTTAAGCGAACTAGGTGTCAATACTTGAACCTAGACTTAAACTGTGTAGGAGTTAAGTAAGGTACATACTTAAATATGAGGTCGTAAGTAAGTAAAAGTTGGGGTAAACCTGAAACAGTGAAACATGAGCCCTGGTGGTAAAGCTGGAAGCAAACATGTATAGGTGATTATAATAATATGGGCCCGTACTATCATAATCACAGGATATATATTTGAGTTTGGTGGAACCACCCAGGAATCATGTAAATCTGCAAGGGATGAGTGTAGGAGGTTTGAGGGGTACATGTTTAGTATACCTATGTAATAAAATCAAGTTAGACTGAAAATGTTAAAGTATAATTGAAAAGTATTAAGATGAGAATGGTACACGGGGTACCCAAAAAGAATGAAAAGTATAATTATAGAAGTACTGTAAGGAAATTGAAGAACGAAAAAGACACGATTATAAAAGTAAGTATAACGAGTAAATGAGACCGAAATCTCCTAAATAATAAAGGAGGATGAAAGAAAAATCTAGTTTGCTAATATGTGGAAATGTGAAGGTAAGAGTGATATAAAACAAGTATGAATGAAAGTAATACATATAATGTACAGGAGATGAGTAAGGAGTATATGAAAATGAAATTTCATAAATTATGAATTAAGAATTAAAGTAATAATTGAGTCATCAAAAGACATGCTACAATGTGAAAGTAGTATATGTATAGAACGATATGGAACATGTATTTATAGAAAGTAATACATGAAGATTACAAAGTGGAAAAATATAATAATGGATTGCGAACGTATAGAAGCTAATAGAGAGTAAAAAGAAGTATATAATTAGTAAGATAAATATCAAGGATAGAAGAAGAAAGTTGACAGAAATAATAGAACAACTTCAACAGTAAAACTGTACAAAACTATAAGGCCAATCATTATATATCATATATAGAAAGAAAGCTATGGATGTCTAGCTTCTAAAATAAAAAGCGGTATGTCGTTTCGACTCTTTTAGAGTGAGATATGTAGGTTTTCGTGAAAGGTACACTGTTTCGACAGATTCCGTCCCAAACAGAAAAGTAAGAATGTAAAGTGTAACGAAAGAAAGAGAATGTAATACTTATAAATTGTAATGAAACCGGGAGTCGTTAGTAGAGATAAAGAAGAATAAACTAGAAGTTTAAAAGACTTAAAAGAATGAAATATATAAAATATACGAAGTTGTAAAACTTCTAAAAAGAAGGAATAACAGTAAATTATTAATGTAATAATGAATGAGTAGAGGAATGAGAAAAAAAGAGAAGAGTGAAAATAAATGAACAATATTATAAAGTATATGTAATGGAATTTGAGAAAAAACAATAAAAAAAATATGACAAGGATGTATAAATCTATTGAGAATTTTGAAATGGGAGAAATGGGGTTATATAGTATAAATATTAAAGAAAATGTATAACTGAAAATTTCCGTTGTCTAACGGAAACGAGATATGATTATGGAATAAAGATAAAAATAGTGTCACTACAGTGACCAAAGAAAGAAAGATTGGAAAAGAACATGAATATATATATATATATATATATATAAATAAAATTCATATAAGAAAGAATAAAGAAAACATTTAATTGGGAAAAGTAAAAGGAAATGAGCTGAGTTTTGTAATTGTAGACAAACCCAATGGTTGTATGTAAGAGTAAAGAATAAATATTGAGAAGTAGCATGATGTGTCTCCCATGGACAACCAGGGGATTAAAGTATGTGTACTAAAAGTTGTGATAAAATATGTTATTATAAAATGAGGGTAGAATACTTAACTAAGTATTAGATAAGGAATCAAAGACAGAAATGAAAATAAGAACATGAATTGAAAAATAAAGATTGAATGCCTAATCAAGTGTTAGGCGAGAAATTAAAGATAGGACAAACGATGAGGATAATTAAAGGAATATAAGGAAAGTTATCAAAGAAAATGATGATGAGATGAATTATTATTTGGAATCAAATCCAATGATCACATAAAATAAGTATAAGAAGAAATACAAATGATAAAAGGTTATATCATGGTACGTTAACCAAGGATAACCAAAAGAATATAAGAATGATGACTAAATGTCATAATTAATATGAGGTAAGGAATAAGAGTAAATGTCAAAATAAGCATTGGACGAAGGATCAAAGATAAAATAAGAATTATAATAACAGATAGGAAGTTACTACTTCCGAATGTGAATGAATCTAACGAGTAAAGGTGCCCAATGATTGTGAGAAATGAATCAGTACATGGCTAGTAATAATGAAACGTAATAATGTGTATATATACGTGCTTATAGATGTAAAAGAATGAATAAGTTTTGGGACTGATACAATGTATAAAAGTATAAAGGTGGTTATGAAATAGGTATTCTAATTAGAATACTATAAAGTGTGAAGTAAAAGAATGAGATAATGTATTTGGCATATAGCCTAAAATATAAAAGAACGAAAGATAACGAGAAAAATAAATGGGAGTTGTGTATCACCTAAAGATACATAAGAAGTAAGTTTTATATGAAATATGAAATATATAATGTTGTAAACAAATGCATAGTGTATATCGCCTTAAGAAATGTAAAAGTAAAGGGTGTGATGAAATGAAGTTTACATGAAAGAATAATGTAATGTGTTGGGCATATAGCCTTATGACCTATGCAGTTATCGCGGCCGAAAACCAAATAGCGTTCACCAAGCGCTATTTGATTTAGCGGTTATCACGGTGGTATAGCGGTGGTATAGCGGTTTTTTATTTTATATAAAATTTTTATTATGTAGATTTTTTTATATTATAGTATTAGAGTTTTTATGAGTGGTAAGAATTAACCAACACCTAAGTTCTCTTTTAACTTCTTTAAAACAAGAATTGACATAATCCTAGTGCTTAGCTATTGGTTTGAGCAATTTAGCAAACACTTGGTGTGCATCAAGACAAAATGAAATGAGAAGATATGCTTAATCAATGGAAGGTTTCCCAAATTCCAAATCAGACCTGAAATAGCTATAGTTCGACTGAATTGGAAGATTCAAACATGTTTCAAAATTCCTATTAATAAATCACATTAACATTGAAAAACCAATCACATTTTGAAAGAATATTTACATTCGGAATATTAACATCGAACACGAATATTAACATTAAATCGATTCAAACAAGTATGGCAAGAATTTCTTGTTCGTAATCATCAAACTGCAACCTTGATTGAATCGGAATTTATGGTTCGTAATCATCAAATCGCAACCTTGATTGCATCGGTATCTATTAATATCGAGTTTGCATCGGTATCGAGTTTTGAAGGTATCGAGTTTTGATTCAGACTGGATGGGTGATTGAATCGAAATCGTAACCTTGGTTTATTGATAGAAATCTCGTCGTTCCTGATGGGTGATATCACGAAGACGACACTGCAATCGTAATTTTCGAACCTTGACTGCAATCAGTTTTGAAGGCAAGAATTTCTGGTGCGTAATCGAGTTTTGAACGAAGACGAGACTGCAATCAGTCCCTCCAATCGAAAACAGAAGACGAGCTGCATTTGAATCGCAAGTCAATCAGTCTCTTTGCAGGTCCTTTAGCTTTGGAATGAAGCCTCAATAACGTGTCATGAACTTTTGCCTATGAAGCCATCCCACATCGCCTCCAGCTAATAAACAATGAGGGTGCTTGCTATTATAAATAGCTAGCATTTGTAAGGGCTTACACTCATCAAGCTATATGTATTCCGGGTTATAACCTGGATCTCTTTGGCTTGGTCAAAAAAATATTTTTTTTCCATTGGTTGTGCCTTTTTGGGTGAACCTTGGTTAGAATTAAAATTTGGGTATGCCTCTTAGGTGAATCCTAGTCAAATTTTCATATAGCGTGCTAAATTCGCTATAGCGGTTGTCAAAATCGCGTAAAAATGCGGTAAATAGCGTCGCTAATAGCGGAACCGCTATTTGTAAACGCTAAATGGTTTTTTGTCGCGGTCAAGGAGCGATATCCGCTTTAGCGCCGCTATAGCAACGCTATAGCGCGCGATTGACTGCATAGCTTATGACACATAAAGAAAAATGGTAAAAGATACAATGAGAGAAATTTTGGGTTTCAAGCCTAGAAAGTTTATAAGTAAAATGTATGAAACGTAAAGATTGAATGTCTATGAAAAAAATGGTGGTAATCTATATGAGTATGAAAGTAGTGTATACTTAATAAGTGTAATGAGATAAAACAAGTAATTGTTGAGTTAAAAATGCAAGTCTTTATTGAAGCGTTATTATGATGCAGTTGGGGTAGTAAGAAAGGTAAAAGTTATTTTTGGTATTAGCCATAACAAGTAAGGAGTAATAAATGGTAAAAGGTAAAAAACTTAAGTTGTCTATGGAAGTAGTAATTTAATTTTGTTTGAGAAGTAAATGACAGTTAAAATATGTTAGCTATATTTCTTCTTAGTAAATAAGAAAGAATATGGGGAAACATTAGCTAAATAGTATCTAACAATGGATATGAGAAGTTGGTTGGTAAAAGTTGACCAAAGAAAGTGGAGACCACATCTATGTCAGCGGATCAGGTCGGGGTTTTGACCTGGGGGGAATTTGTGACGCGGTTCCAGAGGTAGTATGTGCCTCAAGTTTTGGAGCAGACGACAGAGAGCTTGTCTGGGATGACACAAAAATTCACAGAGATGATGTAAGTGATGGAGCGGTCATGTGCTGCAAGAGCAGTTAGGACAGGGACAGATAGGGCATGTGGTTGAGCTTTACAGCTCACGACCAAGGAGATGTCGGGGACGGTTAGAGTGGCTAGCGGAAGATGAGCAGTATACGATGGTTGATGTAAATGTCTTTACATTGTCAAAACACGCGTGATGAGATGGTGTTTGGCTTCGATGTGAGTTGTTGGGTTGGTAAGCTAGGTTTACTTTTCATTCTCCAAAGAAGTTGAAGAAGTGGGAGGTGGCAGTAAAGTGTGCTTACTTAAGAGGTGTTGAGGCTTCGAGGCAAGTGTTATGTTCAATCAAAGTGGGGGGGTGTTGGACTATTGCAAGTCTATATCATTCGTATAGATGGTATGCCTTGCTATGTGCTACATCAGGGGTTGAATGTCGTGACCAACTAGTGCAGTAAGGTAGTAGCTTACGCGCCAGTGTTTAACTATTGTGGTTGCTAGTCGGGTCAAAAGAAGAAAGTTAGAATAACCTAGATGATTCTAGGATGTGGACCCTATCGTTTGAGGTAAAGAGAGAATCCTTTCAAATCTAAGGGTTGTATGGGGTTTTGTGGCATTTTGATTGAGAGGGGTTAGACTTGAATTTCGAGGACGAAATTCTAATAAGTGGGGGAGAGTTGTAACACCCCGCTTTACGAAATATTCGTTTTTTTACAAAATAATTGTTTTAGAAAATAAATAATAATAATAATAAAATTAACAACAAAATAATAATTGTAAAACATTATTGGCCAGTTGGAGGGGTAAAATGTCATTTGTGATACTTGTTTTGTTGGAATAATTATCCTAGGGTTAACTAAAAATAAGTCACCAAACCTTAGGGACTAGTTGTGTCAATATGTATAACTATTAAATGATGCATATAATTATTAAATGGGGATCTTGGGCTGTGAAGAAGGATCGAGATGAGAGAGATGAAAAGGAGGTAGGACTGTTGTAGCTCCATATTTGCAGCAAGTAAGTGGTTGCTTCTTTCTTTCTTTTTTTTTTTTGCTTTAGGCGTGAACACCACCACAACCACAACCCCACCGTGGGTTTGAGCATGGCTATTGGAAGGGCATGAGATTCAGATCGTCCCTATAGTTCTCCTTCTGATCTTGAGAGTGTTTTTGGATATTCCTAAGTTTTGGGTGGGGGTTGCACTCTTCTATCCGATCACACACACACACATACCCATCATAGTATGTGTTTTGATTTGTGTGTGTGTATGAATGGAACTTTATAAATAAGTGTTGGGTGAGTTGTTTTAACAGAAGTTTCTGAGTTTTTGAGTATCTCATGATGTCCTTTCAGACCTTAAAGGTCTTAATGGAAGGACTTAATGGGTTGGGGTTTGATAATCCTAACCTAATGTCATTTTTCGGATTTTCGGATTTTTTCGTTGGACTTAATGGAAGGACTTAGTGTGGGACGGTAGCTTTCGTTGTGCAAAGTATGTGCTGCTTGAATTGTGGTAATGATACAGAAGAGTAATACCCCGTGTGTATAACTAAATATTTTGTATTTTAAAGTCTTGAAAAAAAATTTGTGTAAGATTGGGGTGTTACAGAGCAAGTACGGGAGAAGAAGAAGAAGTTCAAGAATCTTTGCCAAGGAAATCAAGAAAAGCTTTAGAATTAGTGATTCCAAGCTCCAAGAGGTACTATCCTAGCCTTTGAACTCAAATTCTTGAACGGGAGTTGATTCTCAACTTCTGATTTTCCAGAAGTTATGATCTTAATAGAACCATCTTGTTCAAAATCATCCATTTAGCATGTTCTAGCTATGGAATATGTTATAAATCAAGAAATTATGATTTTGCTCAAGAACCCTAATTCACAGGTTTGTAAGATCAAGGCTAGTTTTTATGGTTTTGTTGAGTCCAAATGATCACTTAGGATGTATTAAGACACTCCTAAGTGATTAATTTCAAAAAAGTTGGGTTTTTGGTGAAAATTGTGAAAAACGGGTTTGTAAAGAATTGAAGATGGAATCAGTGATTCCATGGCTTAAAACCTGATGTAAAGCAAGGGTTTTAGTCATGGAATGATAGTAAAATGATTAAGTTAAGTATTAAGCACTTAATAGGTTAAAATAGAGGTCTGTAGCTCAAAAATCGGACTTAAAACCAAGTCTGCAGGTCAAGCACGAGTCGTGCTTAATTGACTCATGATCTGCACGAGTCGTGCTCATCAATTTAGCCATGAAATAGCCTTCCAGACTTGGCACGAGTCGTGCCAACCATAGAACAAAAAGAGCACGAGTGGTGCTCTTACTGGACAGCAGCCTGTCCAATTTTTGAGACTTGAACTCGATGCTAGACATATCCGTTTGGTCTGTAATTTTTGCCATAGCCTTAAAATGGTATGAAAACATGCAGGAAACTTTCAAATTTGTAATCCGACCTTGCGGAAAAATCACTGTAGCGGCAGTGGCTAAAACCTTAAGTTCATGCCAAAACTTGATTTTTGGGATTTGAGCTAGACTTGTTCAATTAACTTCAAATCTGAAATACAAGTCTAATATAGTATAAGACTTCATGGAAAAGCATCGGAACTGAAATACGACCCCTCGGGGGTACTGTAGCAAAATACGCGTATTTCAGAGAATATTATAAAATGAGCCTATTAATGGTTATACATTTGTTATAACCTAGAGTTGAGACGTATGAGACCTTAGAACTGTAGAGTCAGTTGTAGTATGTATTTATTGAGTATTTATATATGATACTTGTATAGGTGGTGCTTCAAATACCATTGAGCACGGGAAAGAAAAAGGAATACGAGAAGCTTAGAGACTTGTAGCAACATCAAGGTGAGTTTTATGAGGATTTCTATAGTACATAGCAAAATGTTATTTTCAGAAAAGTAAGATTTCTAAATGTTTGCAAATACTAAAGTTTGGAAAATAGTTTTAAAAGTAGCTCTATACAAGGGCTTAGTGTTTCAAAGAGGCTCTATACAAGGGCTTAGTGTTTCAAAGAAATTTTTAAGAAGTATGGTTTGCAAAGTATTTTGAAAGAAGTTCCTTAAGTGAACTAAGATGTCAAAATCAGTTTTTGAAAGTATTTTCAGTAAAGAGTTATAAAATGTTTGAGTATGAGTTGTTTATAAATTGTGTCCCATTTTGACCAATTTGAGATGTAATGAGATAAGTATTAAAGAAAGAAAGAAGTAAGAGCCAGTTGTCCGGACTAGGATCACCCACATAATCGGGGGATCAGAAGACACTACTGGGATGGTACCTCCCGTCGCGAAGTAGTTGTCTAGCTTAGTATACCCTTGTGCTTGAATCCGTTCCAAGTCACAAAGGGGAGACAGAATGAGCATAACCTAGTGGGCGGATCTGTTCTGTCCCGCGAGGGGAGCTAGTAGAATGAATTAAAATAACTTAATTCATTAGTTTCAGTTGGTCACCAGAAAATGAGAAAGAAAGCAATTTTGAGAAAGAAAGTATTTTTAAAGTTTGAAAGTAAAGAAGAAAAGACATTTTGAGATTTATGATATAAATCAGTTTTGAGCAGTTTACTTGTAATATTTCAAGTTTTGAACAGAAATGTTTTGGGTCTAAACCCATATTACTCACGAGGCTTTATGTCTCACGTATACTATTTTTGAAATGCTATGTACTTAGGTGAAAAGATCGAAGGTTGCAGTTGGGACCAGTTTGTACACTGTAAGTTTAAATTATGGTTATCTGTATTGAGTCTGTAATACCCCCTTTGAGTTTAAGTTTGTAAAATAAAAAAAAATTGAAGTGGCTACTTTATAGTCACGAGTTGTAAAATATGTTTGTAATGTAAACTGTATTTGTATTTAAATATGGTACAAGAAAAGGGGTGTTACACATCACACTATACGACACACACCACAGCAGAACGGAGTGGCAGAACGGATGAACCAAACACTGTTAGCGCATGCTAGAAGCATGCGGTTATATGCTGATTTATCGAAGAAATTCTGGGCGGAAGCGGTTAATACTGCTTGCTATCTGGTGAATAGATCACCATCAACTGCAATCGACTTTAAGACTCCTCAAGAGGTATGGTCTGGAAAACCCTCTGATTATTCTGGTTTACGTATATTTGGTTGTCCGGCTTATGCTCATGTTAATGATGGTAAACTTGAGGCGAGGGCAATGAAGTGCATATTTCTAGGGTATGCACATGGAGTGAAAGGTTATCGTCTGTGGTGTACAGAAGAAGGGAGAACTCCAAAATTTATTAATAGCATAGATGTGACCTTTTATGAATCTGCTATGGTGAACCAAAAATGAGGTGATACAAGTCATGTAGGGAAAGATCATGGTGCCAACCAGAAGGTGGAGTTTGTCACACAAATTCCAGGCAGAATTGTGATAAATGAAGAATAGCATGTCGGTGATGATCAGCATAGACGTGATGAAACTCATGAACAACCCAATGAGGATCAGTCTGGTGATGTTGAGGCCGATGGTGAGAACGATGAGGATGAATCTATAGCAAGGAGAAGAGTGAAAAGGAACACGAAGAAACCAACTAGATATGCTGCATGTGTCACCAATGGTGATATTCGTTCTGTTGCATATGCACTAGCTGTTGGTGAAAACATTGGTACTGATGAGCCTCGGTCCTATAAAGAGGCGGTGGCAAGTAAAGAAGGATCAAGATGGTTGATGGCAATGAATGAAGAGATGCAATCTCTTGAGAAGAATGAAACGTGGGATCTTGTTCCATTACCGAAAGGAGTCAAACCGGTTGGATGCAAATGGGTCTTTAAGAAGAAGGAAGGAATTACAGGGGTTGAACCCGCAAGGTTCAAGGCACGGTTAGTGGCGAAGGGTTTTTCTCAAAAGGAAGGAATCGACTATCACGAGGTTTTCTCACCGGTCGTGAAGCACAAGTCAATTCGGGTTCTTTTGGCGATGGTGAGTGCATTTAATCTGGAAATTGAGCAGCTCGATGTCAAAACTGCATTTCTTCATGGAAGCTTGGAGGAGAAGATATATATGTCACAGCCTGAGGGTTTTCCGGGTTCTAATAAGGATCATGTGTGTCTGTTGAAGAAGTCTCTTTATGGTTTGAAGCAGTCTCCTAGACAGTGGTACAAGAGATTTGATTCGTTTATGACTTCGTATGGCTACATACGGAATCAG
This sequence comes from Cichorium intybus, assembly GCA_023525715.1. Classification (NCBI taxonomy): domain Eukaryota; kingdom Viridiplantae; phylum Streptophyta; class Magnoliopsida; order Asterales; family Asteraceae; genus Cichorium; species Cichorium intybus. Next base: position 21,077,282 of record CM042017.1, on the reverse strand, counting down.
TTTGATTATTGTGTCTACTTGAAGCAGTTGTCCAATGGGTCCTTTGTTTATCTGTTGCTATATGTTGATGATATGCTCATTGCAGCCAAGGAGATGGCTGAAATTAATAACTTGAAGAAGCTTTTGGCAAGTGAGTTTGAAATGAAGGATTTGGGTGCAGCAAAGAAGATATTGGGGATGGAGATTCAGAGAGACAGGAAAGCGGGGTTGTTATATGTTTCTCAGCAGAAATATATTGAGAAAGTCTTGCAGTCTTTCGGTATGGATCAGTCAAAACCAGTTGGAACTCCTTTGGCAGTGCATTTTAAATTAAACAGAAGTACTATACCAACTACGGATGAGGAAAAAGACTATATGAGTAGAGTTCCGTACTCAAGTGCAGTTGGAAGCCTTATGTATGCTATGGTCTGTACTAGACCTGATTTAGCACATGCAGTTAGTGTGGTTAGTAGGTTTATGAGTAATCCTGGGAAAGCTCACTGGGAAGCGGTCAAGTGGATCCTACGATACTTGAAGGGGACTAAGGATGTTTGTTTGGTCTATGGTGGTAAAACTCATAGTAACTTGGTGGGATATGCAGACTCAGACTATGGTGGCGACTTGGTGAAAAGAAGATCGCTCACGTGTTATATCTTCACTTTGTTTGGATGTGCAGTCAGTTGGAAGTCAACTTTACAATCTACAGTTGCCTTGTCTACAACTGAAGCGGAATACATGTCAATGACTGAAGGTATAAAGGAGTGTATCTGGCTACATGGTTTGGTGGAGAGTCTGGGGTTGAAGGTGGAGAAGTCTGTCTTGAACTGTGATAGTGAAAGCGCTTTGTGTCTAGCAAGGAATCCGGTTTATCATGAAAAGACGAAGCATATTGATATCCGGTTAAATTTCATTCGTGACATAGTTGAAGAAGACAAGTTCTCAATCTTGAAGATCGATACCAAGGTGAATCCGGCAGATATGTTGACAAAGTCGTTACCCAAGGAGAAGTTCGAGCTATGCTTGAACTTGGTTGATGTTCGCAGGAGGTAAGTCCCTACGGGGCAAGCTGGCAGGAGACGAGAGGAAGTTTTTTTTGGTTTCTAGAGCGAGGTGGAGCTATGTTGAATTCGCAATTCAAGGTGGAGATTGTTAAATAGTGAATTGGGAATTAAAACCCGTATGAATTGTAAACACGCGTGCCGCGGCCCATTAAGTGTCCGCGTCGCGTGGGCCGTGAACAGCTAGGGTACGGCTAGGGTTTCTTGTAATGCCTATAAATATAAAGGCTGGTCATTATGTTTTAGAGGTTGTTAAGTCTGAAGTCAGTAGTCAGAAGAGGCCGATTTACTAGCAATCTAGGTACGCTCTGTAACACCTGTATTTAGCTCTGGAATAAAGAATACTCTCTCCTGCCCGTGGACGTAGGTCATCTTGGACCGAACCACGTAAATCTCTGTGTCAATACTTTGTGTTTATATTTTCGCATTTATATTCTCGTTATTATTCCTAGGCAATAGACTACAGATTTAGGTCTATTTCCTAACACAAAGGTAACAACCATCTTTATCGAAATATATTATTTCTACATTTTGCTTACATCTATGTTAAATTTGAAATAAACTATAGAAAAGTACAATCATTTATCAATTATTCGTTTAACTATTTTAATCATTAAAATAAGCAGTTTTATTAAATTGATAGAATAGTAAAAATACAATTTGATTTTCGGTATTTTGTCCTACAAAAGGAAATAATTGAGTTTTAAATAAATCAAAAAAATATAATAATCGAAGTATCTGGCCATCCTAAAAAATAGTTATATGCCGAAATCAATACAATATAAACATACATTTAGTAATTAATCAAAATGTTCTAATTATTTCCCACCCATGATTGGTGGCATCAAATTTCAAAAAAAGAAAACAAAAGAAAAGATAAAACAATTAACGCATTCATTCGTCAAAAGCAATAAAGATAATCTTCACAATAAGAAAGTTACAGATTCAATTTACAATCTTTCACACCTTCCATCTAGAAACAAGACCCACAAACACTTTTTATTGGATCTACGATTCCTAGATAGAGACCACAAAACATTTTTCCTTAAAAAAACTCTAGGAACAAGCAACTTCATATGCTCAATTATCAATGTTGTATAGGGACAAGAATAATACACGAGATTCAATTTAAATCATATCCACGATGTTTGCATCCTTTCTTTTCTGTTTCAACTTTACATGACCAATATTCAACATATGTCACCAATAAGATTCGTGACACCACTTGTCCCTTACCTCTAATCACCAGTCATTTGTTGCTCTTGTATACAATCTCATCATCATCATCCACATCATATGCTGGGTTACACAGGCACCTGAATAGCCTACCAATTCCCTGTTATCATATTCACCAAAAAGCAAATCAGACTAAATTCCGTCACTATGGTCCAACTTTTAGTGACAGCATCATTATTGTCGACCATGGTTTATATTGTATAACAATTTACCAATAGTTAATGAACTATAACAAACTATCGATCAATTTGAATCAAGAACTTGTGTAAACAAAGAACCTGTGTGATCAAAGGGGCTCGATAGTTAAGTGTTCTTGGTGAATCGTCATCATCATCACTGCTATCAGAGCTGCTTGTATCATCATGAATATCAGAAGCTATTTTGTTCTTTGATGTTCCAACATTTTGTGAATTTTTTTCTCTCTAGATTCATGACAACACTATCAGATCAGTTTCTAAATAACAACTAATGCAATGGAATTCAACTGTTTAAATCTCACTACTAGGAAACAGACATAGTAACGAAAAATCCGTCGCTAATGGTCCACAGTGACGGGTATAGTATGATTTTCTAGTAGTGAGATAATGTAGAAATCCCACCTGAAATATTTTGCCTAAGAGTTTTAGAGCCACTGCACGAGATTTAAGTTCTTCCTTCTTGGCATTATTTTCATGGAGAACCTACAAAATAAACCAAACCTTCATAGCATAACCTCAAAATACTTCAAACTTTGAGAAAATAACCGAACGAGACCAAAAAGACTAACCATTTGACAAACATGTAAAAGGGTAACTTCAATGTCGACTACATTCAACTTCCATAGTGAGTTCATGAGTGTATCTTTACTCGATTTTAAATGTGATTCAACATCATTTGTTGGGCCACTGCCATCCATTTTAAATTGGCGTCGCATGTCTTCTTGAAGTTGCAACAATTGGAAAGCACCTGCAATCATTTGTCACCAAATTTAGCTAATTTTTAAAAGATATAGCAACTTGTTTATTGTAGCATCCCATTTCGATTTCTTTCTATAAAAACATTGTACTTTCAACTTTTTTCTTATTAAGACGTACTTTGAAAATTTTACCTAGGTATACCAATGTACTTTCAACTTTTATCTAATCAAGGCATTGTAATTTGAAAAATCTACTCAACTATAGTCGTGAAAATTTCTTTGTATTTGAATGAATTTGGTATGATTTGCTACTTTTGTCAAAGTAGAATGCCGTAATAGGAAAAAATGATAGCAATATGCTATAATAAACATATAAACGAAAGTACATTGCTATTTTTCGCGTTTTACCCTTTGTTTTACTCGTAATTACCTTTTGCTGCAGTAATCTGCGACTTCCAAAAATGCCCTTTGTTTCGAACCCACTCGGCCATAAATGGTACCCCAAGATAAATAGCTTTCTTTCCAAGCTCTTGTGCCGCCTGTCTTTCATATATGTATCCAATAGTGTGCAGTATATTTGCTCCAAAAGCTGTCAAAATAATAGCCAAAAGCACTTCAACAATAATTTCAGATTGAACCTTTTGGGTATAAATATGAATACTAATAAAAAATATCGCCATTAGCGACGTTCATTTTGTCGCATATTTTGACCAATATGTCCCTAATAATCTTATATATATATATACAAAACAAATAATGTATCGATGAATCAAACGTATGACAAATAAAGTACCTGCTTGTGAAAGTCGATCTGTCTCAGACTCAACAAGACGTAAAAATTCTTCTTTATCACCTTGGACATACGGGTGGATGAAATTTTTTAGTGATCTAGCCAGTTTTTCTTCTCTTTCCCTTTGGATAGTCTACATGTTATAAATTTAGTTGAAATATGAAAGAATCAACAAATGATAGTTTTACTTTTTAAATGAATGAACGAATTGAAGTTTGAAATACTTGCCTTTAATCTCTGATGCAATAATTCCGGGCTGTCATTTTCACCAACTAATTCAGCGGAAGCCATTGTTGCCACAGCTAGATGTCCTATGTAGTCTTCAAATAGTTCACTTCCAAAAAGAACAGCAAAAACAGCAGTGGAATCGAGCATTGTGTCCCTGTTAAATAATGTCATATGTAACACATGTGATTTTTGGAGTCTTCCTAGTTCACGAGTTCATGTAAAACAACTCGCCACATGAACCTGACAAATTTTCACAAAAACTGCCCCAGACAGTTTCTAGGACCTGGGTCTATTCACGTTAGACCCTGGCTGATTCAAGAACTGTTTGGGGCAGTTCTTGGACCCGGTCTAACACACAGTGCATTGTGTGTTAGACCTTGACTTGCCAAACCCTTGGCGGGTTTTTGTCTATGCACATCAACTTATTTTCGATTTTTCAGAACGCTAAAATTTAAAGCAAAGCTAAAATGCTTACTTAGATATGGAACACTTCCCATTTCGGTCATATGCATCTCTTTTCGCAGGATCACTCAAAACTTGATACGCTTCACCAAGTACCTGTTTATGAACAATATTACTTTCTCAAAATTTTCCCATTACAATTTTATCAAATTGTACATCCATAAATACAAGATTTTCGACGTGGGTATGCACTACATTTTTTTTTTTTTGCAAGAAATGTGCTATAATAAAACAATTTTCTCCTATAATTTCATATATGGACAACACTAAACATTGTCTAATTTCATCTTAAAATGTTCAAAATGCGTTTTAATTTGCTAATGAAGGATCAAACACTTGCCTGAAATCTTTCAGCAGCTTGTGGATCATTTGGATTCTTATCAGGATGAACTTGCCGTGCCTGTTCTACAAACACCCTCATAATTAATTGTCGACTAAAGCTTAATTAATCCACAAAAAACAGAGAATTATATAATATGAACATTTGTAAAAAGACGTAACATGGATCCAAGACATCAGTAAGAAATAGCTTCAAACCACAATCTTGTATCAACACAAAAGTCCCAATTACCCGAAATACAATTACGCCCCTGTTTTCCATATCATATTAACATCCAACAAAGATAGTCTATGATATACATCTAAATCAAACTACAGAAACACATAGAAACCTTCAATCTGGACGAATCAACAACAAGAACTCAGACACAAACATTCAAATTATGATTTGAATTTACCGACAAATTCAAATCAACACATAATGAGATTAATTGACGAGAATTTGATTAGCGGAAAGAAAAAAACAAAGCGAATGAGTACAAGAGACCTTGAGATAGTAAGCTTTTCGAATGTCGTCATCAGATGCAAGTGGATTAACACCAAGAACATCATAATACTCTGATTCTTTCACCATTACAACAAAACTTCAAGGTGACCCAGTACAAAAGAACTCTTCCGATCACCCAAAAAGCCGTTCCCTGAATTCCAGGTTTCGATAGTGGTCGATCAATTATGATCTACAGAACAGAATGTGTAGAAAGATGATGGAGAGCGGATACCAAGTGGAAAGACATGACTTTCCAGTTCTGAACAATGAATAAAGAAAGATCAAAAGGGGAAAAAGGTTATATTTTTCATTTTCTGAAAGCTTTTTCGCGGGAGGGAAACAGTATTTTAACGGTTGATATGTGGTGCTAATGATTCCCTATTGCTTATGTGGGTTCTTTAACAACTTTTTGAAATGCCCATGACTTGCTTTTGGCTATGGGGTTGCTTAATGGGTTATTTTTGGTTATTTGGGTTTGGATTAGAGGTTACTTCTTGACCCATGGACCTACCCAACCCGACACCCACACCCCACACAAAGTAGACTATTCAAGAAGTGGTCCTGTTTTTGCATGTGTTCAAGTGAAGTAAATGGTTGATAGTGTGGTAAGGATGATTACATGTAATAAATTAGAAATAGATGTGTTAGAGCATGAGGTAATGGATTAATTACTTGTATGGATGTTAGGGATAAAACACGTGCAAATTTTGAGGTGGGTCAAAACTAGTCGGATTTGGTTGACTTTACTTTTGTTTTTATTATGTTATTAGGTAATAAATAAATATATTGTGCAAAATAACAAAAAAATGAGTCATAAATAGTAGATTTCCAAAGATGTATTTGTATATAATATTTGATGTTCGTAAGTCTAGAATCATTATCTAAACTTAATAAATAGTATAATTTTTTTAACTATCAATAAATCAACATACAATAATGAGTGAAAATCGGGTGTGTCACAAACAAACCAACATTATATAGTGATTGTCTATGACTCTTGTTTATTATCATAGCAAAACATACAATAATGTTGTGAATTCGGTAATAAACAACTTTTTTATATAAAACTTCAAATCAACAACATCAAACTCAGTAATTTTGAAATTTGGATGTGTCATAAATAAACCAACATTGTATAGCAAAACGTACAACAATGATGAGAATATGGCATGGAACAATTCTTTTTATGTAAAACATCAAACCAACGTCAAACTTAGTATTTTTGAAAAAAATTAATGCATTCCATCACTAAAAGAAAATGCAACAGATTTAGTATAAAAGTATACAAACACGTAATTTGATTACATGTTAAGAATGTTTGTTGTAGTCTTTCTTGTTGTGATTTGTCATTATAGAACTTGTTGCTATATATGTACCAACACAATGCAGTGTAATAGAAATATTTATAGTAAATCAAAAATAAAAATTAATACAACTTTATTAGACTATGAACAAGGACGGAACCAAAAATGTGGAGCAAGGGTGACATTAAAATTTTTATGCAATATCATAAGATTTAAAAAAAAATTAAAAAGTATCATTGCATTAAATATAATAAACTAGTGTAGATGTTACATTTTAAAATTGACATCACCTTGTACATATTTTTTGAAAATGATTCATTACATCTTGAATCTTAACTTTCATAAGGGCTTTCTTTTCAACATTACAAATCAATGCATCGTTCATATAGTCATCACCCATTTTGTTACACAAGTCGGTCTTCAAGAGCTTCATTGCGGAAAAACATCTTTCTACTGTTGCGATTGCGACGGGTAAAACCAAAGCCAACTTTAATAACCTATAAATCAAAGGATAAGAACGGTGTTTCCTTGTTGACACCATGAAACAAGAAAGGTCGGTAATTCCCTTCAAACTAGCAAATCGATCATCATTATGCAAAGAGTGATAATATATCTCAAGTTCACCATCAAGTTGCATTCTTTCAAAATTATCAAAATCATTTTTTGTATAGCTCACTCAACTTAAACAACTTTGTTTTGTAAAAGTTAGCAAATGAATCACAATGACTCAAAGCCCCCATGTATTCTAGTAATTGAGTGCTTGTTTCACTAAATTGGTCCCGAATTCTATAATTTGCATGTCCAAACCCGTGTTGAATATTTCAACTTCAAAATGATATTGATTAGTAACTTTGGTCCTACAGTTTCTCAAAGTGGCATAATTTTCATTCATGTCCACAATATTAATATCATGTTTATGAAAAAATGAAAATACATTTGCCAATGTTTTTTCAAACCCCGTAGCTCTCAAAGTTTTAAGTGTATACATTGTCGCTCTAACCAAAGAAGCTGCTTCTACAATATCTTGATCCTTTTTTGAAGATGTTTTGACAATGTACCTTTGAGGTTTAAAACTTCATGCATCAAATGTAAATAAAACACGAACTCAAGTGTCTTGAAGTATGATAAAATACCATATGCTTGATTTCGGTTACTTAAAGTCAATCCTTCCTCTTCAACATAAGCAAGAACTCCAATAACCTTCGAAAATAATGTCATCAGTCTTGTGATTGTCTTGTAATGTGAACTCCATCTTGTATCTCCTGCTCGAATAAGAGAAGTCTCTTGATTTAACCCTCTTCTGGTTTCAAGTTCGCTGCTACCGAGTGCCTTTTGCACTCTTTCTCTGTAATTCTCTCATACCATGTCTTTTCTTTTACATGAAGCACACACCACATTAACCACCAAAAAAATTTGATCAAAAAAGTCATTCGCACCTTCGTGTTTGTTTGCTACAACCACAATCACTAACTGAAGTTGGTGTGCAAAGCAATGCACATAATGTGCCGAATCATTTTCTTCTAATATCAAAGCTTTCAGACCATTGAATGCACCTCGCATATTACTTGCCACATCGTAACCTTTTCCTTTTACCTATAAAAATAGGGCATTAGATACAAAACGAATAATATTCAATTAAAATACATAATAATTGATAAGCAGAAAAAGCTTCAATTACCTGAGTCATACTCAATTTATTACCGGAAAATACTTTATTTATGGCTTCTTTAAGAGTCAAAGAGGATGTATCCTTCACGTGCACAACTCCATTGAATATTTCCTTCACATTCCAATTAGGTTTACCCATATGGGTTTGGACGAAATCAACCAATAAAGCAAAAACATCATTCACATTCCAACTATTGTAATTGTTCAATAGTTGAGCAATAGACAATTAGGGCTAACCATATGGGTTTGGACGAAATCAAGGCCTAAAACCTTGTAGATTTCGAAACCCTAAAGGGTTTTTATGGCAGTGATAAGCAGATCCCTTTATCTGATAAAAGCCTTATCATATCAGGATCTCAAATAAGGCAGTTATACTCCTTATTACTTATCATCTTGAGACTATAAATAGAGGGCCTCCCTACCCCATATTTCACGCCATTCTAAGGGTTCTCCAACCCTTCTCTCTTGCTCTCTTCCTTGCCAAGTTCTTGGGTGTGAGCCATTAGAGGCACGACACTTGTGGTGCTTGCTTCCAAGAGATCTAAGGATCAAAAGGTTAGTTTTCTTGTGAAATTTATTTGATTCTTATTTTGTTCATAGTTATAGGTTTAATAGATGAAAACATAGATCCTTTAGGGTGCATGTGAACTTAAGATTATTTTGTTCATAGTTTGCTTAAAACCCTACAAAATACTACTTCCATATGCATGCCATCATTTTCTTAAGTATTTTTAAACATAATTTATCCCTACAAAACTTTACCTTGAAAGCATTTGATGGTAAGAAAACAAATATGGTCATAGGAAGCTAGTGAACCCAAACCAATTTTATCAATTGAAGTCATGAAAGATCCATTCGTGAAACATGTTGATTGCCTTTGGCATATATGTTACACATTTTTCTTATATTTAGGTGTATAATAGGAGAAACACAATAAATAACATTGTACTTCCTATTTTTTTCCTAGCAATAGCAATGTACTATCTATTTTCTTTCGAAGAAATAACAATCACGCAATCTTGTAGGGGATGATTTTCTCACCCAATATAAATAAATGAAGTATACAATTTTAAGTTCAGCAACAAATGGTAAATTATATCAATTCCTTCAAATAATTGTGAAAATATGAAATACATGCGGGTGCACCTATTTACACAATAAAATCTTATAACAGTGATTGGCAAAATGTATCTACTTGTAATGAAGTAAATTAAAATCGTCCTCAATCTATCTACATTTATTAGAAAGGTGATATTTACTAATTTACATTAAATATTCTATGGTTAAATTAACTTTCAAATTAACCATTTACTTATGAAATTTGTAGTTTGTATCTTTAACAAAACTTATATACAACTTTTATTGTTTTTTTATGCTCTATGATAAGTTTTCAATTTATTTTCTAAAATAGAAATTTATAATTGTTTAAACATAAATCAAAGTTCTATGATTAGGAATGACTAGAGTTGACTAATATATATATATATATATATATATATATATATATATATATATATATATATATATATATATATACATATATATATATATATATATATATATATATATATATATATATATATATATATACACCGGGTGGAGTGAGTGGATGGGGTGGGTGGTGGGATGGGTGGTGTGGGGCTGGGTGTGTGGCGATGGGTAGGGTGTGGTGGGGTGATGTGGGGGTGTTTAGAGGATAGAGGTGGGTGTTGTTGTAATTATAGGATGTAGGTGAGAATGAGTGTGTATGTGTGTGTGTGTTTGTTTGTTTTTTATATTTTAGAAAAATTTTAGAAATAGAAAAATTCAGAAAACAATATTTTTGGTTTTCCAAAATTTTCCAATTTATTTGTAATTTTGGAAAAATGAAAAATTTTCTTTTCTTGGAAAACTTTGGAAAAATTGTCGAACTAATCATGTTTTCAAAATTCTCAATTTTCTTTAAATTTTTTCCGAAAAACGGAGTAATTTTCCGCAACTAAACGCACCTTTAAAATTTCGGTCTAATAACGGTGTAAAGGGAAAAAGGATTGGAAAACAGAAACTTCCAAGTGTAATCTAAGCCAACCACATTCTAATATATATAATATAGTTATCAATTTGCAATTCAATTTTACAATTTAAATTTTAAAATTATGTATTGATTATTATATGAATTTAACATAAACCGAACCAAATAAACCAAAAACCGATTAAACTGAACCTTGTTCGGTTTGGTTTCAGTTAATTTTCTAAAAGTCCAAAACCGATTAAACCGAACCGAATAACCCAACCGATTAACAACCCTATGCATGATTCATATAACGCCACTATAACCAGGTGACCTAGTCAATCCTCGGGTTTTCATTTCTCGTCTTACAAAAGCAGCATCATCCAACCGCCCCGCATCCACATAAATATTCGACAATAAAATCCGACCCGGACCATGCGACGGCTCAGCCGTTTTCAAACTCTGAGCCGCCATTTCTCCCATTTCAATATCACCAAAATTCCTACACGCCGCCAACAATGTGCCCCATATCACCACATCCGCCTTCATAGGCATACCCTTTATAACTTCCTCAGCTTCTTTTAATCTTCCCGACCTACCCAAAAGATCCACCATACAACCATAATGCTTGATATTTGGCTCTATATTATACACACTTTTCATCCTTTCAAAATGCCTCTCACCTTCTTCCACCAATCCACCATGACAACACGCGCTTAATACCCCGATAAATGTGATCGCGTTAATTTTTGTGACATGATTGAAATACGTCTCCAAGTCGTTAAAGATTTCAAGAGACAATTTTGCGTGCCCGTGCATTGCTAAACCACATATAATCGCGTTCCATGGTGAAATGGTTGTGACCGTGTTTTTAACTTGATTAAAGACTTGTAACGCGTTTTCAATGCTTCCACATTTTGCGTACATGTCGATAATGGCTGCGCTTAGGTTGTCGTTTATAGGTATTGAATTTGTGATTATATATTCGTGACCCCATTTTCCGTCGTGTAATGTGCCTAAACTAGCGACGGATGAGAGCATGTTTAACATTGTTACTTCGTTTGGTTTGATTCCGCTAGATATCATCTTATGGAAAAGGGATAAAGCCATTTGGGGTTGGTTCATTTGGGAATGTCCGGAGATCATTGAGGTCCATGAGAAAACATCTCTTGTGGGCATTTTGTCGAACAGTTGGCGTGCAGAGTCGATCATGTTGTTTCTTATTAGGCCTGATAGTAACGCGTTCCATGAAGACGGATTGTCTTTGCTTCCTATGTTGAATTGGGTTTGGGCGAGGGTGATATTGCCACAAGATGCGTAGAAGTGTATGATGGTTGATTGGATAAAGTCGTGACAGTCAAACCCTAGTTTTACACTTACACCATGAAACTGCTGGCCTTCAAAAAAGGCTGTGTTTTGGCCACAAGTAGAGATTATATCGACCACCATGACATCATTAGGATATATCCCGGTACTTAGCATTTCTCGAAATAATGTCAAAGCTTGGTTCAGATTTTCGACCTGTAAGACACAGTTGATGATCGTGCCCCAAGAAACTACATCTCTTTCAGGCATTTTGTCGAACAGGTCTCGTGCGAAGTCAACCATCCCAGCCTTTGAGTATCCATTCAACATTACATTCCATGAAACTATATTTTTCTCCGACATCACATCAAACAAAATTCTTGCATCAGCTAAATATGAACAAGCGCAATACAGATGAACTAAATTAGTTAAAACAAGATTAAAATCCTCAAAGCCAGATTTAGCAACCAAGGCGTGAAGAATTTTACCAGTTTTAGCCCCAGAAAAATGTGAATAGGAGGACAGCACACTCGACATTGTCACTTCAGTGGGAGCAAAGCCTAATGATTTCATTTCCTTAAAAGCTTTGATTGCTTCACCCCAAAACCCTTGTTGAGCCAGCCCCATTATCATCGTCGTAAAAGAAATGCTGTTCTTTCCAGGCATTTTATCAAACAATTGACGGGCGTCACTTAAACGACCAAAATTCACATACCCACAAAGCATAATGTTACAAGAAACATGATCCGACTGAAACCCAGAGACAAACATGGATTCTGCATCGTTTATAGCACCAAACTTGGCATACAAATTGATCAAGCTATTACGTATAAAGATATTGGAGTCATGTCCGCCCTTGAGGATATGACAATGCAGATGCTGGCCGTAAAGGAGCGGAGCAGAAAGCGAAGAAGATGACTTCAATGCTTGGACGAGGGCACGTTCGTAATCGGCGAATGTTTTGGTGGTCGCGGTGTTGTTTGCGGGGAGGTGATATTGTGGAAGAGGGGAAGTGGAGCAGCATTTCGGAGTTTTGATTGATTTTCTTGAAAGCAGCGATGGAACGGAATTGGGTTTAAGGACAGTTCGATAACACTTGATCATCAGAAATCGGCAGGCAAAGATAGAAATTTCCGGTAAACACGACCGGAGAAATGATCAAAACGGACCAAAGTGGCAGAATGAAACATAGATGTCAAATAAAAACACCCCTAAAGCTTATTATTATTATTATTATTATTATTATTATTATTATCACCGCTTTGGACTTGGAGCAGATTTTATTTTATCTATTTATTATTTTTTAATGACCACTTTTAATTTACTTACATTTCTTAATAATACCAATGTAGTTACATTTCTTTAACGAGAACAATATGTAACAATTAAGTAAGTTATTTACATTGGTAGCAAAATGTAAGCAGGTTGCTATTATTACAAAAAAATAATAATATACATTGCTAGTATCAGTAATGAAACATGACTACGTTGCTATTAGATGTAAAAAATATACCCCACATGATAGAGAAGACAAAATGATGCCACATCAAAGTAATATTTTAAATAATAATAATATACTCATGTAACCAAAAGAAGCAACCCATCAAGATCAAATTTACACTTCCTTTATGAACGAATTAATGCCTACCAAATTATGAAAAATACATAAAGATAAAGAAATATGTATGGGCTTCAACAACACCCACTGGTTGATGCATTTGAAGCTGGAGGCTTTTGTCTGAATATGTTTTTTTTCATAGTAGTTGATCCCTCAGCAATTAGACTTGGTGTATCCAAAATCTGAAGATTTATAAATATTAATTATAACTTGTCTAAACTAGTGGATTTAGGTTAAATTTTTATAAAATTATTATCATTACCATATTTGATATGGTAACAGAATGATAAAAACGATTAAAAAGTTTTACGTATACCTTTAAAACAAGCTCCTCGAAACACTGCTCCACGTTGACCCGAGTTTTCGCACTGCACTCGATAAAAAGACATCCATATTTCCTCGCAAATTCAATTCCCTCTTTTTTTGTGACAACCCTATCACCTTCCTGTAAATAAAATTTACTTTTTCAGATAGCAGATAGCAGATAGCAGATAGCAGATAGCTTCTGAAAACAATATCGTGATTTTTAAAATTTGAAACAAATGCTAAAATAGAAGAAACTTAAGTTGTCCCGACTAATTGGATACATTAATATCCTAAAAAGAGAGAAATTGAAAGTACAATGCTATAACACGGTACAATACCTTGGTAAGAAAAAACTGAGAGTATAATGTTGTAATAGAAAGAAAAGAGAGTATGATGCTATAATAAACAAATAAATGAAAGTACGTTGCTGTTTCTTACATTTAGCCCTATATTATAAACAAACTTTGTATTGTATAAAGTTTACCTTATCGACTTTATTGCCAACAAGCATCTTGATGCAATCTTGATTTGTTGAGTGCATGTCAATTTCTTTGGCCCATATATCCGATAAATTTGTGAATGTTTCTCGACGTGTTACATCATAAACTGCTTGTATTTGTCACATAAAGCAATTTGTCAATATATATTGACTCAAATATATAAACAAAATTGAGTCGTTTATTAAATCATCATATAACAAGTGTATGCAAAAACATATTACATGCATTACATATAAAAGAAAATATTCACATACCCATTATAACACCTTGAGCTCCTCTGTAATATGAACTAGTTAAAGTTCTGAATCTTTCCTGCCCGGCTGTAAAATCAAGAACCAATAGGTGACATGATATTAAAAAAATAAACTTAAGAAAATATGACTTCATAACAAAGTAATTTTTTTTTATTATCAAAACCACACAAGGTGTTGTAATGTGCATCATAATATATACAAAGAACATTACCAGTATCCCAGATAGCAAGCTTTAGTTTCTTCCCATTTATCGTGACATATTTTACCTTAAAATCGACCCCTGTAATAATGGGAAACAATTATTCAGCTAAAAAACAAATTTCTTTCATCATATTATGCTACATACAGAGAAATATGTTCCTATAAGAACAACACTGGCAAGAAACAGATCTAATTTGGGAAATTACATGCAAATGAATATAATCGAATGGCTTACCAATGGTAGGAGAAAGATCTTCAATGGTATTTGGGGAAGTGAAACTCAAAAGAAGAGAACTTTTACCAACTCCCGAATCCCCAATTAACAACAGCTTGAACAAATAATCAAAATCCGCACTCGAAGACGGATCCATTGAAAATTTAGAATCGGTCTCGAACTCTAGAAAACAATCGATGTCACAATCTTTCACAGCCCCAAATTAAACGCATAAAACAGCATTAATTGCTTGCAGAATCAATAGAGAGAAAGAGAAACAGATAACTGCGAGCCAAATATTCCGATCCAAAAGAAACAGATAACTGCGAACCAAATTTCCCGATCCAGATAGATAAACAGCTTTAATTGGTATCGTAACTATGAAGTTATTAGTTATTACCAAAATTATCAATACTTGGAATATTTAATGTAAACTTGACCGAATTTGGGATAATTGAAACAAAAGTGCGGCGGAGGAGAATGCAGAATAGAAGAAATCTCCTTTGATTCGCCAACATTTACATACAAAGGTGACTGATTATTGATTCAGTGCCATGTTAATCTGTTGAGGCTTCTCCGTAGAGAAAAGAAAACGTAAGTCTGAATATAGGATAAAAACAGTTGTAAAATTTTAAATTAAATTACAGAAATTATACACTACAAGCAACCATTCTTCCTTCCCCATTTTGTTATTTTGAATGTACATAAAAGACTTTTGCAATCATAGATTCATAGGTAAACATATATCCGCAAGAAAACCTTTTATGTATTTTTGAGCTTTTACATGTCAATTTATTGTAATATTTTTTGGTTTTATTTCACAACTTTTTCTCAACTTTTTAATTTTACCTTTTTGATAATGCTTTTTTTTTAAAGTGAGTCTTGCAACAGACATTTGGTCTTTTTTTACCGCTTAATGCCGGTATCACCGGTTATATGTAATTTTTGTACATAAACATTAATGATGTGGAAACCATGCATGTCATATGCCATATTTTGGTATTTAATGAGACTCTTATACTCCTAGTTCTTATTAGGGTGGAGAGTCTCAAGTCGGGGTGGTGGTTGGTTAAGCTTGGTACCTGCGGTATCGATGGGGGATGGAAACCCGGAGCCATCGAGCTCCCATCAACTTCAATGTTTGCGGGTTTTGGGGGGGGGGGGGGGGGGGGGGGGGGGTGAGCTTCTGGCTAAACCCGATTCTTACATTGATGTATGTACTTGTACCATTTGCTTACCAACTTGTACCTTTTATGTTTTTTTTTTTTTTAATTTTGTGGGTTGAGTGGAACGTCATAGAAGAAGGTATGTCCAAACCACATAATCCCACTTCACAACAAGCAAATGAATTAAAAGATTCGAAGAAAAAGGACAAGAAGACGTTATTTCTTATTTACCAATTCGTTGATGAACCGATATTTGAAAGGATATCAGGGTCAAAATCCTCTAAGGAAGCCTGGGATACATTGTACAACACATATAAGGGAGAAGATACAGTAAAGGTAGTCCGTTTGCAAGCCTTGTGATGTGAGTTTGATGTTTTAAGAATGAAGGAATCAGAAATCATAGAAGAATTCTACAACCGTACGTGTGATTGCTTTGATGAATCAAATAAGATTGAATGGGGAAGATATCGAAGAGAAGAGGGTTGTTCAGAAAATTCTAAGGAGTCTCACACGTAAATTTAAATATGTGGTTGTAGCAGTGGAAGAATCAAAGGATTTATCCACTTTATCAATGGAAAATCTCTTGGGATACTTCAATCCCATGAATTTCGTATGAGGAACTTCGATGATGACTTTATAGAAAAAGCTTTTAGTCTCTATAAAAATAAAAGGTAAGAAACATGCGTTACCCTTATCACAAACACAATGTTTTTATCACAACAAATATGGACATACTATGTAATACTGCAAGAAAAGAATAGAAGATGAAAGAGAGGATGCTAATTTTATGCATGGGAATGAAACCAAAGAAGGGGATACAATGTTCATGACGATTGAAGAGTTTGAAAACTTAGTAGATGATGCATGGTGTAATGATGATGATGATGATGATGATGAAAAAAGATAGTGATGGATGATGATGATGATGCTTGATGATGAACGAATTCAGGAACTATCTTAGGTTAAGGGGGTATGTTAGAATTAACCTAGATAACTAGTTTGTTAGTTGTATATGTTTGTATTTAACCGTTCATGTGTTGTATATAAAGGGACGTATGTAAGTTTTAGTTTTTGAATAAAAGATAATAAATAAGATTGTTAGTATGTATTGGTTGTATATATTGTGATGTATTTGTTATTCAGGGAATTGTAATGTTACTTATAAAGCCTATTAGCTAACGAATGCTTTTATGATTCACTTTACAATCAGTGGCGGAGACAATGGGGTGGCATGCGGATGCCTCGCCACCCCTAACTTTTTCAAATGAATAATATGCTTAATGCTAGTGTCTAGCCATATATAATTATAATAAACTTAAACAACCGATTTTATGAGATAAGTAGAAAGACCCCTTTTAATTTAATTCCAGCCACATTATATAAGAACATTCCTTATTTGACCAGTTTCTCCACAAATCCCGATCCCCATGTAAAAAGCAATACATATATCTCTACAAATCGACAGTCGAATGTGTTTAATTGAATTACATATTTAGTTTTTGGTAATTTACTTAATAGATCATTATTGTTAATTTGGTTTCTTATAATCATAGGATGAATTATAAGTAAAAAAAAATAGAACCATTGATTTTGTATAGACGAGAATAAGACGTTAATGATCCATAATTATATCCTGTTAGTGATAATATTAGGGCAAATCAGATTTTTTTGATTCATGATCCCAGGAAATCGGTTTTCGATCTTAAGCTATCCAAGTCACCAATATGATGAGATTAGACGATTTTTATATTAATTTTGAACCATACCAACTTCAAAATCTATATATCATTTCAGTCCTACTGTGTATTTTTATCATGATGTAAGCCCCTTTTATTCACAAATCATGGCTCCGCCTCTGTTCACAATACATGTAAGAGTGGCAAGGGAAATGAAGTAGCTTAGCCTATATATGTAGCACGTGGAGCTTTTAGAAGATATCTTCCGTAACTTTTGTGGTATTGTAATAAGACCTAGACTATGTCATTTGTGTCGTTTGATGCATTATGGCATGCATGTATTATATAATTAACTTGAGTATCCTTTTGTTGTTGGAGAAAACATTAAAGACAATGAATTACAGGAGGTTTCTTTGCACAAAACAATTTGTTTACTAATCATCCAACTACATATGCAATTACATTTTACAGGATATTTATACACATCTTTATGAACGGCTGCAACCCCTTGAGTGAACCATTGTACCTTTTCAACTTAACCATCGGATCCATTCACATTGGCTATT
The DNA here is from genome assembly GCA_023525715.1 of Cichorium intybus. Classification (NCBI taxonomy): domain Eukaryota; kingdom Viridiplantae; phylum Streptophyta; class Magnoliopsida; order Asterales; family Asteraceae; genus Cichorium; species Cichorium intybus. The sequence goes on along the minus strand of CM042017.1, from coordinate 21,059,040 downwards.
AATAACTAACTTATAACTACAACTATAACCAACTTCTCGAACTAATTACCAATTAAATTACTAAATTAACCTAAGTCTATTAGCCAACGGATGCTTTTATGATTCACTTCACAATACATGTAAGAGTGGCAAGGGAAATGAAGTAGCTTAGCCTGTATAGCACGTGGGACTTTAAGAAGATATCTTTTGTAACTTTTGTCGTATTGTAATAACACCTAGACTATGTCATTTGTGTCGTTTGATGCATTATGGCATGCATGTATTATATAATTAACTTGAGTATCCTTTTGTTAAACAAAAGTGCATCTCTTAGTTGTTTTATAATGAAGAGTTTTGGGTGTGGAGTTAGCGTGTTCATTAGTGGAGAGTTGTAGGTTCTAACATACTGACATACATGCATAGTGTTAGGGGTTAAGTGTATATAACTATATAAGGAGAAAGTCAATATTAGTTTGAGTTGGACCACAAAAGGGGCGTGATCACCTCGATCCAATTTAATATTTGGTTTTATCATCTCTGTTTTCTTCTCTCCGTACGCTGTCAACAATGAAGAAACAAGAAGCCAATTCTTGGCACCGTTTGAAGTATTTATTTGTTCAGTTGATTCCACAAACAAGTTTACTCACTAATACTTGAAAACATAAACAGTTTGGGTATTTCAGTTGATCTTGTGGTGACTTCTTACTAAGCAAATCGGCCTATAGTCCTTCAGCGACAATGGGTCTTTAGTTTTCGGGATTAGAGACATTAAAGAGGATCTTATATAGAATTTGTACATATATATATATAATACGTTATACAATCTTTGGATAGAAAATACATTTTTAATTTGTATAAGATGATAATTCAACGACGAGAAGAATAGGGTACGTAGTGATTTCAACCTTACACCGGCAAATACATATTTCACCACTGTTCGTAACAGAAAGATAAACAGTACTGCGACGAACAAATGGCAACCAGTGAGACCCAAGAAAGCAATTAAACTTGAGGTTGATGATGAGGCTGAGGCTGCCCTAGCTCAACATCCTTGTTGGCCTTGAACACAGGCTCGAACTGGCCCAGATAACCTCCAAGCTGAGTCGACAATCCAACCTTATCGATGGGTTCACGATGATGCGACTTGCAGATAAGGTAAAGCATCGTTTGTGCGACGTAGCCAAGCAGAAACATGTTCATAAGTAGAAAGAGGCACACTAGTCCCACGATCAGCGTTAAAAATGTGTAGTTCCATACAAACACGTAAAACAAGATCAATATTCCCGCAAAGATGCAATATAACACGAAGAACACGAACCACGATAGCCACCTCTTCCCTTTAATGAGACTATTGCCTTTCATCATTGCTTTCAGTCCATACGAGCTTTCTAAAACAGTAACCACACTAGCCAACTGCCATATCGCTGTAATATAAATAAACCCAATAGCGTATACACAAAACAACAGCCAAAACAAGATTGTACCAAACGTAGTCCCCGAAATGGTGGTTGCCCAGATGAAAAGAACTACTCCAGACACAACGTTGTAGATGAAAAAACCAAAGTAAGTCCACAAGAATGTTAAAGCAAGTCTCTTCCAAACCCTAGGGACAATTTTCATGAGTTTCTTGAATGTCACATCACCACCGGTATACACGGTAGCTATGGTGTAAACGATTGCGGCAGTGGATAGGAGAGAAAAGAGGAAGAGGAAGGTCAAATAGACAAATTTAAAAACCCAATAGCCGATCCATTCAGAGGATACCCTACGATGGAAGGTGTAGTTATTGTCCCTGTCTTCATAGCGCTCAATACGCAAATTTAGTACGTCAGCAATGATGATATGAGCCAAGAAGATGAAGGAAAGTGGTAGAATGAAAGTTAGGGTGATCTGAGCGAAGATCTTCTTCCATGAGAAGATGGTTTTGAGAGATTCTTTGAAGAGGCCAAAGAAACCTACATTTTGCATCTCTGCTTGATCTCTATCCATGGATTATGTTTCTGTGTGCAAAGGCTTAGAAAGAGGGTATGGGAGACCTGCTGAACTGGAGATGAATAGAAGAATTCGGCTTAAATTTATAGAACAGTCAATTCTTCCAAACGACTCTTACTTTGTAAAGAACTACACAATTAATTCACCATGTTTGTAAAGGTTAAAAGGCCCTATAGTTTTTCACGAGAAAGTACGGGCCGGTTATGTTGATAATATTCCTTCATGTGCTATGTTCCATTCATATGGGTTCAAAAGGAACACTACAATACAGAAAAAAATGGAGATTGACAAGGTATTACAAAATTGACGATCCGGACAACTTTGTTATTATGTTTTTATACGAATTTATTAATTATACCTAGAAAAAAGCCGTATACAATTATTCCAAGAAATATTAATGGCTATGGTTAGGCCTCTTGATAGGGCATAACGTTCGGGTTTTAGGTAGTTTGGATCGACGTAGTTCGGGTTTTTTCTTTAAATAAAAAAAACCGATTCCCGATTTGTATTGCACTTTGGGTATTCGAGTTTAGGTAGATCGGATTTTAGTTAGGGTCAGGTATATTCAGGTATACCCGAAAATTACTTGTGGCATTTTTGTATGTACAAGTGTTAAATGCAAGAAATAGACTTATACTTTTAGTAATTTTTGTGTAGCATCTTACTTTCATTTCTTCATATTACGGCATGGTACATTAAAAAATTGTACCCGATTATAGTAAATGGAATCCAAAAACAAAGCAATTTTTATTGCTATAATTGGGTAGATTTTTCGAAGTGTAATGTCCTAATAAGAAAAGGAATTGAAAGTATGATGCTATAATTAGGTAACTTTTCACAGTTAGTGCATAAAAAAAGTTGGAAGTGCAATGTTGTAATAGAAATAAATGAAAGTATGATGCTATAATACACAAATAAATGGAAGTATGTTGCTATTCTTGATTTAAGAATCCATGTACAATATCCAATCCATATATTCCTACACTCCAAACAATGTTGACTTAGTTTTAAATAGAAGAAGTAATGGTTTGACCTTAGAAGTCAAAATGTATACCTTTGTGTAAACAGGAATAATCTCATATTTGAACTTCCCAGAGGAAGTCACAATAGTAGCATGTCTATGAGACTCAACCTAGTAAAAAAAGATCATAGAAGGTTAAAACTTATGATCATATTGATTACTACCATAAATTTTTCCACAAGAATAAAAGAAAAAACATATTAAATGACTCTTAAAAGTCAAAACTCACTGCAGCCTGATCTTGTTCTTGCCTTGTTACACCAAATCGTTCTGCCATATTTTCATATTTGATTCCCTTTAGAAGAAGACAATATTTGGCTTGTGCAAATTTATCGGCGTGTCAACTTCGTAGGTAATTATGAAATTACACCTCATTGCATAAGCTTATTTAGCTCATAAGCAATTTTGGGCAAAAGTGCTTATTAGCTTATGGCTCTTCAAAAAGGAGTTTTAAAAAAGTGTTTGGATAAGCTTATGTGGTGGGAAAAGTTAATAAGTTGATAAGGAGGTTTAAAAAGTGTTTGGTTTAGCTTTTATATATGTAAAATGACCAAAAAGAACATTTTAGGTGGTTGTTGAGGGCATTAATATCATTTTGTATTCAAAAAGCACTTATGTCTTCAAAAAGCCAGGAACCTGTGACTTTTCGAAAAGAGCTTTTCCATGTGTATTGAAAAGTTAAAACAAAAAATACTTTTTGTCATCCAAACACCTTTTTAAGCTTATCAGCTTTTTGAAAAGCCAATAAGCTAATAAGCCTTTTTTTAAATGGTTATCCAAACACCCTCTAAGTTATGAAAAGGATATCCTTTGCAATTGAAACTAACTTTTGGGTTGACTTGAGGAATAGGTCCAATTTGGCCAATACTCATTGATTCTACTCCAGAAACAATGCCTACACAAACAAGGTGAACATTAGAGGCTATAAAACTATTAGATCGTAACAAAGTTTTTGATTTGCTTTACCTATATCATAAAAAACTTGCTTCTATGCGTACAAGAGAACGAGCTCTTTAATGGATCATGAAACGCATTTGAGATTCAATAATTATAGAAAATTATGCATTTTGAAGAGTTTATACAGCCACAGTTACATAATTTGATCTTCTCAAAGTATCTACTGGGATCTACTGAAACTTTAGGCTATTGAGATATTAGAAAAAATGTCATCTCAAGTGAAATTGCTATCATTGCTAATAGAACTAATAATTTTTTTAGATGGCTGTGTCTTGTGGAAAAAATGTCATCTCAAGTGAAAAAATTGTCATCTCAAGTGAAATTGCTATCATTGCTAATAGAACTAAATATCTTGGGTAGGTGGACGGATATGTCTAGTATTGATAGTTGGATGATCATAGTAGATCGGTTTAAGAAGAGATTGTCCTCTTGGAAAGCAAAGATGCTCTCAATTAAGGGTCGGTTGACTCTACTCAAATCGGTTTTAGGCAGTTTAGGAATATATTTTATGTATATTTTTTAGGCTCCGGAGGCAGTTTGTAAAATGTCAGAGTTTATGAGGGCAAGGTTTTTTTGGGGTGGCGATCTTAACAGAAGAATGAATAGATGGGTCAAGTGGGATAGGGTGTTTGCATCTAAGGAGAAAGGTGGCTTGGGAATTGAAAACTTATTTTCTTTCAATAATGCTTTGTTACAAAAGTATAGATGGCATTGTTTCATGAAGAGAAGTATTTGTGGGTTTTGGTCATAAAAAGCATGCATGGTAATCATACATGGTTGTTTCGGGCAGGTTTCTATAAGGCCAGAGGCTATATAGGTGTCGCCTCGTATCATTGAAGCTTATAATGGGCTTAATGATATAAGGTGTTATTTCTCATACTTAATTAAAAAAAGGAGTGGGAAATTGTACTAAAACTATGTTTTGGAAGCAGTTTTGGCTTTGAGAGAATAAGTTCATGCGTCTTTTGCCTTGGTTGTACACTCTTGATTTAAATCAAGATTGTCGCATCTCTGATAGGAGGAGGACTGGAGAGTGGGATTAGAGTTGGGGATGGGAGGCGAGGGGAGGAGGTGAAGCTGCCCAACTTACAGATATCTCCACTATATTGGCTTCACTTCATCTTCCTAATGTTGTTGATAGGTTGGTGTAGGGGATTAGTTCTAATGAAATGTTTATTGTAAGTTATACTAGAATGTACATTGATGCACTCCATCTCAATACTGGTGGTTCTACTACGAGATGGTGTGAAACCCTCCTCATTAAAGTGAATGTTTTCATTTGGCGTGCATTGCTTGACAGGCTCTCCATGGCAGCAAACTTGTTGGATATGAATGTTGACTTGCCTTCTCACTTTGTCCATGTTGTGATCAACATTTTGAAGACTCTACTCATTTGTTTGTGGCGTGCATGGTGGCGTCTCAAGTTTGGATGTAGGTGTTAAAATTGTAGGATTTTCCGTTTCCTTTATTTTTGGGTCTGATGGAGTTGCTAGAGTGGGTGGACACGATGCGTCTCTTAGTTGACAAACAAAAGGTGTTGCAAGTTGTTGTGATCGCAACAATCTGAGTGTTGTGGCAATATCTGAACGCGATTGTTTTCCAATACTCTAAACAAAAGGGTATGTTTGGTACAGGGAAATGAAATCAGAGAAATGAAATTGATTCTATTTCTTCTGTTTGTTTAATCCTGAGAATAAGAAGTGGAGGAAAAATCTAATTCTCTTTCCCTGTTTTTAATTCTCTATTTTTAGTAGAAAAATGGTGAGAAATCTGATCTATTTCCCAAGGCCACCACCCACCACCACCACCCACCATTACCACCATCACCCACCACCACAACCTCTACCGCTACCAGCTCCACCGCCACCACCACCCATTGCCACCACCACCACCACCACCAACCATTACCATCATCACCCACCACCACAACCTCTACCGCTACCAGCTCCACCGCCACCACCACCTCCACCACCAACACCATTAACCACCACAACCACCCACCACTATACTACCGCCGCCATTACCCACCATCCACCACTACTACTACCACCCACCACCACCACTACTTCCACCACCCACCGCCAACACTACCATCCATCGTCACCATCACCTACTGTGACCATCTACACTGCTACCTACCACCACCGTCATTACCGCCAACCACCACAACCACTACCCACCATCCACCACCATTGCCACCACCCACCACCTCCACCCATTGCCACCACCACCACCACCACCTACACCTACCACAATTACCTACCACCGCTACCGCCACCGTCACCTACAACCACCACCTCTGCCGCTAGGATCCACCACCACCTCCACTACCCACCATCACCACCACCACCATCCAACACCTCCGCCACCACCCACCACCACCACTGCCGCCATCCACCACCACCTACACCCACCACACACCACCACAATTACCTACCACCGTCACCTACAACCACCACCTTTGCCGCTAGGATCCACCACCACCTCCACTACCCACTATCACCACCACCACCATCCAACACCTCTGCCACCACCCACCACCACCACCGCCGCCATCGCTACCACCCACAACCACCGCTACCACTCCCCGCCACCGTTACCACCCACCACCATAACTACCACCCACCTTCACCGCCACCACCACCACAAAGAGTATTGATTCTCAAACATATTTCTCGGGTGAATTCTCCAGTTTAATTCTCTTTCTCTACATTTTCATTCTATTCTTCAATTTCATTTCTCCGTACCAAACGCACCCTAAATTCCAAAAAAAAACACAATTTTGGAAAAATTCGTGTTATTTTCTTTCCATCGGCTTCAGATTATGGATTCTAAATTCAAACTTGTTTGGACCTCGTGGCTCCATTTTGTAAATGGCAAAATCTTATCGTGAACTCTTTATAAATATTTTGTTTGCAAGCGACATGGTTTTTTTATATGATCCGGGATTTCTAAAAAAATATCTTCAGCATTGGTTCTAACTTCTAAGTTAATCGAGATGAGCGTGTTTCCGTTATTCCCTTTATAATTTTAATGTAAAACGTCAAATGTCAAGAATCTATACACATGAGCGTACGTTAAGTACTTTGTACTGCTTAATCGTTAATTATCAATAAAAAATCATCGGATATAACGTGGAGGACATGGCATTGGCATAATACTCGTATCAAAAAATTTCATTGTTTATATAAGTTTCGTTAATTTTAATTATTTCATTATTTAATATATTTGTTTAACGAATCTGTCAACATCGATTTGTTATAATTTAGATTTTCTAAAAACTTTTTATTATCATTTGATATATACAAATGAAGTATTGTTTATATTTTCTATTAAAAAAATTCGTTTGTTATTTGGTTAGATTCAATATAAAACCAAAATTAAATAATAAATTAATTATGGACGTCGGAATGCAAAATATCGACCGCCAGAGAGAATAATGTATATTTAGTATTTAGGAGCCCATGTTGATAATTATAGCAAACAACTCACTTTGTTTTTATTTGTTTTTTATTTTATTTTTAAACTTATTTTTTTCCTAAAAAACTTAAATATACCAAATTCATAATTTATTATTCTTTTCAAATAGACATCCATGTTGTTATACAAACTCTTTTGTCTTTTATAATTTGAGTTCATCCAAATTCACAAATGAATCTGAACTAAACTGCAGTGTTTTAGATATATTTTATTCACATATAAATGATAATTATATCTAATTTTTTCAATAAATTTTTATCAATCACATAGGAATTTGAAGTAATTCATTTGTGGATCTCAGTTAATTTAATTGCATATGATATCAAAATGTTGAAATAGTAAAAAGACAAGTTAATTTATTTGAATCTAAAAAGTGTATTTAAATTTATATTAGATATTATTGAATGATTAACAATTACTGAAAAAATGAGTTTCAATAACCATTTACATGTGAATTATTTTTCATAAAAAAATAGTATAGTTCGTATTCATATTGTGAATTTGAGGTGTTTCTAGTTTTAAACATATTAATTCACATATAAATGATAATTTTACCCGATTTTTTTCAACAATTTTTAATCATTCACATGTAATCTTAAGTAAATTAATTTGTGAATCCTAGTCAGTTTAGTTGTGTATTATCAAAAGGTTGTAATTGTAAAAAAAATATATGTGAATTTACATGAATTCAATGTGAATTTAGCCTGATTCACATGAAAATATGAAAAATTATTTAAATTCACATGAATTATTGAATGATCAATGATTGTTGAAAAACAATGACTTCAATGATCATTCGTATGTGAATTATCTTCTATAAAAATTTGGTATAGTTCAGATTTAGATGGACTCAGTATCGTGAATCTGCAATAAATTTTTAAAGCAATAAGAGTTCATTTATGGTATATTGATATGGATGTCTGTTGAAAGACAATAAAAAATTTTAAATATTCATATATTTAGTTCTTTATTTCGATAAAAAATAATTTCTAGAAAACGAAGTGAATTGTTTTCTATAATCCGCTACATTCATGTCTAATTAAGAAATATACAACCTTATCTTCGGTTGGTTTATTGGTTCCTTATATACATACATAGATACATGCATACATAGATATATACATAGAAACATACATACATATATAAATACATACATATATATATATATATATATATATATATATATATATATATATATATATATATATATATATATATATGTATGTATGTATGTATGTATGTATGTATGTATGTATGAATGTATGTATGTATGTATGTATGTATACACACACAGACATCAGAGAGAAAAACATAATATATATTCATTAATAAATTTCATCACTTATTTATCCTAAAAATAAAAAATAAATAAAAAAATCACGGTTCTAATACATTATTCTAACAAAATATTGTTCATGATAATATTATTTTTAAAATTCTAATGGAATATTGTTAAGGGTGTAAAATTTTTACACATTGTAATACTATGTGTAATATTCGAATAGAATATCATTAAAGATGTTATATTTTGTAAAAAATGAGATATTATAATAGAATATTACACATATCACGCATTATAATAGTATGTGTAATATTATATTAAAGATTCTAAAATGTTGCATATTGTAATACTCTGCTAAAATATTACACATATTATATTTGTAATGAATAATGCTCAGCTAAAATAATGTGTTAGAACAGTAATTTTTCATTTTTTAATTCTTTAAAATTTTAAAAACAAATTTGATACATAAAGTGACGAAAATAATTGATAAATATTTTTCCAAGTTTTTGAAAAAAATCATATTTTTTTATTTTTTGATACACAAAATGATTCAACAAAACATGTCCTCTTCTTTAGAGAGATGGATATATATATATATATATATATATATATATATATATATATATATATATATATATATATATATATATATATATATATATATAGAGAGAGAGAGAGAGACACACGTAAAATGGTAAAGGTCATCCTAAAGAATGCCTAAGGGAGTTTATTTATGAAGTTGTAGAAATCTTGTTAAATGATTGTTACTATTCTTTGCTAGGTAGATATGTCTGCTTGACATGATTTTTAAAACATATAACTTGTAATGTTATATTATATAAGGAAATCTTTCAATATATATGTTTATCAAAGTATAGGTTTTTTGGAGAATGCTTTGTCAAAGAGTAAAACCATTTCCAGATGCTATACCTTTGGTGTCATAGACACTAACAATGATGTTTGGAATCTATGTTTCACACAGCTCACTTTGATGAACATATGTTCCCTCTTTTGATGTTGTTCATCAATGGCGATAGTTTTATTCCAATATCAATAGAAGGTAAAATTATACATCACTGCGAGTCGTGATAAGTATCCATTCCAAACAACATAGACAAATTCGTTCACAGCCAAGACATAATACCTAGAATTGATTTTATTATTCGACAAGGACTACTCCAAATGTCATGATAGTTCTAGAAACTGTTGATCCTTTATTAGATATTTTTGCTCAAGATTTTGTTATATGGCATGCGTTTAACCATCTAAGATGTAAGAAAACAAACCCACTGTTAATTAGTTTTCTATGGATTTACGTTTTTAAACTTCTATACAATCTCACATTGGCATTGATCTTGAAAAGAATATGCAGGTGATACTGATAATTGACTCCTATATTTGTTCTTTACTTAAATGTTGTAAGAGAAAAGTTAATTGTTACATATAACATTGAGGTAGAGGACATCGGTAGGAGGCTAGTAGACACATCTAGGTGAGTCGTATAATACATCCATCCCATACATTATAACTACATTTTTTCATAAAGGTTACTAAATCAATTGTCTGTTATGTTTGGCCTAAATCAGTCACACAAGGGATCATAAAATGTATAATTGGAATTCATTTGTTGAGTATTAGAGCAATTCCAAGAAACCTACTTCAATCGATGTCTTTATTGTTGATGTGCTTCCAAGAAAGAAGGATTGGTTATAATTTTATTATAACATGTTAGTTGAAAGACATTATAAATTAAGAGTTACTAATACAAATATGAGTATAAACCTTTTCCTTTCAAGATCAGTTTGATACATACCAATTTGTTATCTCATCATAAGTAAATGAAATTAATTATTTAATATGCTTTGTTACACAAGAGCTGGAAATTGATGTTCATTAAATGCAAACAAAGCAATTTAAATATATTATGTGTTAACAAAACCCAAAAATAAAATTATCATCATAAAAGTTGGTTGTATAGTACAGGCGATTTTTTAAACATCTAAATTAAACATCCTACAAATTAAAACAAGCTCCCAATACCACATACAATGGGAACAAGTTTGTATCTCATTGTCTTCATTGAAATTTAGTCTATATAGTCGATGTCTGCTATGTGATTTAATGGGGCAATGCATAGTAAATTGGGCTTTTGAGATTTTATGATTCACCTACATGGCATTTAGTGTGTGTTTTTTTATTTTTTGACATAGCCAAGTTATAATGTTGCAAGAGTTTTTTATCTAGCGAATTTAGAAGATCCAAACCTTCTTCACTCGATTGTTTTCTTCGAGAAAGCTGTAGGATTCCAAGAACATAAGTAGCTTCTTTATGTCCTTTTTTGGGATGCCATCTGTGTAACGACCCAAAAATCTTGAATTTATATTCGAGAAAATCACTAAGAGAAAGGTTAAAATATATTGAAAGTTTTAAAATAATTTATCGGGAATTGTAGTAAAAGTTTCCAAGAGTTTGGAAAAAAAATGGTGGAAAAGAGTAATTTGGTCATTTTAACATAAGAAGGGTAAAATGGTCTTTTGATCCATTAATAAGATCATTATGTAAGATAATATGTATTTGTGAAACAATAACGTAAGAAATAAAAGTTTAATTGTAAATCGGAATTTTACCGCGTGAATAGTGAAATTTGACCAAAAAGGGCAAATTGGTCATTTGACATAAAAATGATTATTTTGTTAAGAAATTTTATTAACAAGTTAAGTTGGTGTCAAATGGAACTTGGTTTGCAAATATTTGAACCTTAGGACTAGTTTTGAACAAAGGAAAGAAGAGAGGGTCTAAAGTGTAAATATGTTATAAAAATTAAATATAAATGAGAGTAATTTAACTCTCATTCTCCAGTAATATCCAGAAGAAATTAGAGAGAACGAGAGAGAGAGCTAGAGTGAAGGAATACGGGAAGATCAAGTTGCCAAGAATCAAGAACAAAGCCTTGGAATTAGTGATTTCAAGCCTTCAAGAGGTATTATCCAAGCTTTTGAATTCAAATTCTTGAACGGGAATCAAACCTTGATTTCTGATTTTTCCAGAAATCACGGTTCTAATGTAATCATTCAATCCATCTTGCTCAAAATCATCACAAGAACATGTTCTAGATGAAGAATATGTGAAATTAAGAAAAATGGTGATTTTGCTCAAGAACCCTAATTCACGGGTTTGGGTGATCAAGACTGATTTTTATGAGTTAGTTTAATCCATAGGATCACTTAGGATGTATTAAGACACTCCTAAGTGATTAATTTCAGAAATTTGGATTTTTGGACCAAAAATGTCAAAAACGGGTTTTTGAGAAATGGAATTGGAATCAATGATTCCATGGCTTAAAACCTGATGTAAAGCAAGGGTTTTAGTCATGGAATGATAGTAAAATGATTAAGATATGTATTAAGCACTTAATAGGTGAAAATAGAGGTCTGTAGCTTAAAAATCGGACTAAGAACTGAACCTGCAGCACACACACGAGTCGTGTGTCCCATAGAAGGAAAAACACACGAGTCGTGTGTATACTGGAAAACCATTCTGTCCATTTTCGAGTTTGGAACTCGATGCTAGACTTGTCCGATCGACCCGTAACTTATACCATAGCCTTAAAATGGTATGAAACCATGTGGAAAATTATAAAATTCAGAATACGACCCCTCGGGGGTACTGTAGTAAAATACGTGTATTTCGAGAAGTATATAAATTCACGTAAAGATAGTTTATTGAAGGGTAAACACTTGTATCGACCCATAGTCTCATGGTTTACAGTCAAAGGACTTTAAAAGAAAGAAAGTCAATTTTAGTAGTTGTTAATGTATTATATGTTAATAGTAGGTACAAAATAAATGATCGTCGAATCATGAAAGAGTGGGAAGGCGAGGAATGTTTAGACAAACTACTACCAACTCATAAGGTGAGTACATGCAGTATTTTTACCCATTCTGGGGTACATGGCAAGTAAGTATATTTAAGATTTTTTATAAAATCGTTTTATGTGACATTATATACAAGAGTATTATTATCAATTCGTTTATGAAAGTATAATGCTATTTTTGAAGTTATGTTTTGAACTATAAGTCAAGTTAAATGATAGTATACTTATATTAGTCTATGAACCAATTATGTGAAAGTATGATTTGGTCTAAGAACCAATATTGTGTGAAAAGTATATTTTGATTACAATTATTTGTGTTTTCAAATATGAATGGCATATAGTCACAAGAGGTGTAAAAAGTATGTTTTGATTACAAAGTGTATATATTTTTGAGTATGAATGGCATATAGCCATATAATGTGAAAAGCATGTTTTGGCATAAAGCTTAGTATGTTAGAAAAATATGTTTTAAACGTATGATTATGATAAGATTTAAGCTATACTTGGCATATAGCCATAAAGACATAATATGATGAAGTTTGGCACCTAGCCATAAGTTATGTATATGAGAAATGTTTAAGCAAGCATCAAGTATTTTTTTATGACTGGTAATTGTAGTAAGCAGCATTAGTAAAGGAACTATGTTCCAACCTACCCGGGTTAGGTAAGGGATCTACTGGGGGCGAGCCCCATCGCGAAGTAGATTGCCTCAGCACTTCTATGGTAAGGATTGATCCGTTCTTTCTAGCCATAGAGACTTGGGGTATCACTTATAGTGATTAACGCCCTAAGTATAAAAATCCAGCAAGCTTATAAAACCAGTCAAAGGAAGCAAGAACAATGTTATTTTCGTAAAGTATGTCAAAGAATGATTTACTTGAAAAGTAAAGAGTTGTACTATGTTTCTATTATAAAGTTTTGAAAGAATGAAATTATGCAAAAGTTGATATAAAATGATTTTGAAAGGAGTTAAGATATAGTGATATGGTAATATCTTGAAACTTTGAAAGATGTTATTTTTATAAAGAAAGTCGTGAAATGTTTTCAAGAAATAAAAAGTATAGTATGATGTTATATAAAGATTTGACAGATGTTTATGTTATAAGTTTTATAAAAGTTAGTAATGAAGTTTAAGGCTGAGTCTAAAACTCATGTAACTCACGAGACAATTATTGTCTTACGTATTCTATTTTATGCCATGTATTCCAGGTTAAATGCTACGTTATAATTGGAAGAAGTTTAGCTGGAGTGGAGCCCACATAGCTCCTATCTTGGACACAAGGTTTAATCCTTTTCTTGCTTACTATGGTTAGTTTGGTATGGATTTGTAACACCCACAGTTTTAAATATGTAAATAATCGGTTTTTGTTAAACCGTATTTTTGTATTCAAGTATTTATACGAAAAACCATAGTATTTGCAAACAGTAGAAATGGGGTGTCACAAGTTGGTATCAGAGCCATAGTTTAAGCGAATTAGGATTGGCTTGTTCCACTCCTAGGCTTAAACTCATGCTATAGAAATGTTAACTTATGAAAAGTATGTTATATGATGTCTTAAATGAAAAAGACATTATAAAATGTTTTAAACATGTAGTTATATAACACTAATAAGTGTTAAATTAACGTTTAAAGGGAACAAAGATTTGACCGTGAGGAAAATTATAAGATATTTTCCGTAACTGTCTATATTTACTAAACGCTATGTTATAAAGTAGAAGATTTCTATTAGTGATCACATGTAATTATATGGTGTTTTATGTCAAAGAAGCCAGTGTTCCGTGGAACCTTGTGGTAACAGCAGAATCAATATGTATAGGTGATTATGGTAATATGGGCCCGTATTATCATAATCACAGGATATGTATTGAGACTGGTGGAACCGTAAAGGAATTATGGTAGTCTGGTGAGTAAGGTTGTGAAGAGAGTAATAAGAATAACATAGAGGTTATATGCCTATGTAATAAGTATTAAAGGTTAATGCAGTGGATATATACCACTTAGTATGACAAGGTAAAAGAAATTAATAAGATAGTTAATACTCTTGAGACAATATGAAAGGAACCAGTAAAAGAGACATGGCCAGAAGGTATAAATATATTGGATATGTTAATGCAGTATACAGTACAAATATAAAAGAAAGAGTATAACTGAAAATTTCGTTGTCTAACGGAAACGAATTATGATTATAGAATAAAGATAAAAGTAGTGTCACTTCAGTGACCAAAGAAAGAAAGATTGGAAAATAATATTAATAATAAATAAAAGTAGTAACACATCGATACATGTGACCCATTACTATAACTTTATAGTAATACATTAAGAAAAGTTTACAGAATTACTAATCTAATCTGAAGTATCAGAAGGAAGCGAAATAAAATCTTCTAGACTCCACTCTTTGTCATCATTAGGTTGACTTGTACCTTCTTGAGGATTTGGAAGGGGTATGTTTTCAGATATTGGAGGAGGAGCTCCAAGATGCGGGGTCTCGATAGGGTTGGAACCCGTAACCCCATGAGTATGGGCTAAAAGTTGACTCGTTTGAGGAGTGTGTAAGTAGGGAAGTGATGAGGAAGGGTTCAAATTTGGAACCAGCTGGGGGTAACTATAAGAAGGAGGAAACCCAGCTAGGTTACCTACAGAACCTCCAAAATTATCCTCACTCGCATGTTCGAGTAAACCAGGATTAATACTGCTTGTACCAGAATTAGATGGCAGAGGTTGCTGCTGTGTATGAATTCTTGATGAAGTTTCCCCCTTTTCCAGAAATTTTCTTTTCTTATATTCATTCTTATGACCAGCTTGTATTAGTTTCTTTGTGCCGTCAGTGAGACCTGATTGTGACCCTTCCATTATTGCTTCTCTCTCCCTTTTTAGGTTGGGTAATAAATCTTTCGATAATCCTGCTGCTCCACTAAACTCGTTGCCAAATTCCTGTGACATAAATAACTTTAGTAATTACAACTTTAAAAAAAAAAATGTGTAATTCCTTACCTCAACACGATCAATAAGAGTTTGGAGACTCTTAAGTTGTCGTTGGGGCCAATGTTCAATACCTAAGTCTCTGCAGCGTTTCTTTAATTGTGTCGTTCCAATGTTGAGTTCCTTCGCAGCTTTTTCAATTGGTTCATTAAAGTGTTCAGCTATTATTTCTCTACTTAATGAGTGTCTGAAACCTCTTCTACTGTTAGCTTCTGTGGTTGTCGGAGCTGAAGGATTGAGTTCAAATGTATTATTATTATTATTTGGGATCACTTGAACATGATCCTGATTTTCTGAACCAAAGATGGACATTGATTCATTAAAATCAGTATCTTCTATTGGTGGTAATTGTACGTTTTCAATCATGGACTCAGGATTTTGAAATCCTTCCAGGTTCCTCTGAATCACCTGAAGTTGATTTTGATATTGAAAACCAACCCCAAGTCCGGGATTCACTTCAATACTTATGTTATGAGTCGTTTGTAATTGATTGTCATTTTGAATGTCAGCCATGAATTCTTGATTCATGGGGATGATCTCACTAATCGTTGAGGGTACGTCGATGAATGGATTGTAGCCAGATAAAGCATCCACAGATGGGTCTACATACAACAATTATCAGATGATAAAATAAAATTGAATATTCATAAAAGCAATCATTTAAAAGAATTTAACCTGGTAGAAGGTGTGGAGTTTGATCAAGTACATGGTCTAAAGATACATTTACCGGATCATCTAAGTTGATGTTTAGCTCGGGAGAAATTTCTGGCTCATCGTTGAGTAGCTCTATAGATAGTATATCTGGTAGACTGTATCATAATTCAAAAAAAAAAAAAAAAAAATCAAACAAAACATTAGAAAAAAAAAAAAAAAAAAAAAGAAAACAAATAATGGATGTTTAGAATGTTAAAGTCACCGAACTCCTGTAAAGATGTCTGATCTGAAGGACCCTCTCCTTGCGGAAAACCAGGTCCAGGGTTTGGCTGATCGCCCATTGAAGATCTGTTTTCCATGACTTAGCTTTAAATATGAGTTCGTATATGAACAATCTAGTGATAGAAGAGAATGAGACTGAAAATGAACGTGAAAATAAATGATGCTACTTACGTGTATATATATAGCATTTTGTAGCTGGAACCGAAAGGACGCATGTAATTGAAAGCACAATTCATGTTCTTATTACCAAAATTCAAACCATCTACAGTGGATGCGACCCTTCACTACCCTGAGTGCCGGTTAATTTTCAAAATTCACTGCTAGACTTTATTGATAAAGGGATATTGATGAGATTTTTTTGGAATAAAGGTGAATTAAGTGGTGTCGTTTACTGATTACTTAATTGCACAGACTGTTATAGGCTGTTGTTTATTAGTGATGTGATGTCACATAAAAACAAAGTGTACGACCTATCTGTTAACATTTGAGAGGTATTGACCAAGAATATGGTAGAAAGGTAAAAAGATTCACGACATGTATGATAGATACATGTAATATGTAGTAGAAAATAATGACAGTAAAAATTTATTGTAAACGTATGAAAGTTAGTAAGGATGTGAAATAAAATAAAAATGAATGTATTCCTTAGGTGTGTGACAAGTCGAGAATTGTTAATAGATGTAAAGAATAATAAAGTGAAGTTTAAAAGATCTAAAGAATAGTTATGTAAAGATAAGAAGTTGTGAACTTCTAAAAAGAAAAGAAGAAGTTATGATCGAGTAAAATGTCCATAAAGGGATAAAATTTCTACAAGGAAAAAGATTTTTGATATATTTATAAATATATAAATATATGAGACATATATATTCATGTTTAATGGTATTGGAATTTTCATAAGTAAGGAATGTTGTGAGCATAATCTCACATGTTTTAATAAAGATATGAGGAGAATTATAAAGTAAATTGCTATTAATGATAAGGTATTGAAGTATGAAACTATTTTGTAAAATAAGTTTACAAAAGATTGTATATAAATGAAATGAGGTAAAATATGAATGAATGACTAAAAGGTTGAGAAAGCAGATAAAGCGATCAAAATGATATTTTGGTTAACTGGGATGATATAAAGTTTTAAAGAAATTATGATAATCCTTTTCAAAAGATTTAAAACAAAAACTGTTAAGAACTGATTGTAGAATCGAAAACAACCAAGGAAGAAAAGATTAAAAGATAAAATAATGAATTATGATGATATATTGGTAAAAAGAAAGAGTGGAGAACTTAAAAAAAAAAAGAAAAAAAAAAATGATTTTCTTTTAATAATTGTGCGATGATTCCGAGGACGGAATCCCAATAAGGGGGAGGTAGTTGTAACGACCCAAAAATCTTGAATTTATATTCGAGAAAATCACTAAGAGAAAGGTTAAAATATATTGAAAGTTTTAAAATAATTTATCGGGAATTGTAGTAAAAGTTTCCAAGAGTTTGGAAAAAAAAATGGTGGAAAAGAGTAATTTGGTCATTTTAACATAAGAAGGGTAAAATGGTCTTTTGATCCATTAATAAGATCATTATGTAAGATAATATGTATTTGTGAAACAATAACGTAAGAAATAAAAGTTTAATTGTAAATCGGAATTTTACCGCGTGAATAGTGAAATTTGACCAAAAAGGGCAAATTGGTCATTTGACATAAAAATGATTATTTTGTTAAGAAATTTTATTAACAAGTTAAGTTGGTGTCAAATGGAACTTGGTTTGCAAATATTTGAACCTTAGGACTAGTTTTGAACAAAGGAAAGAAGAGAGGGTCTAAAGTGTAAATATGTTATAAAAATTAAATATAAATGAGAGTAATTTAACTCTCATTCTCCAGTAATATCCAGAAGAAATTAGAGAGAACGAGAGAGAGAGCTAGAGTGAAGGAATACGGGAAGATCAAGTTGCCAAGAATCAAGAACAAAGCCTTGGAATTAGTGATTTCAAGCCTTCAAGAGGTATTATCCAAGCTTTTGAATTCAAATTCTTGAACGGGAATCAAACCTTGATTTCTGATTTTTCCAGAAATCACGGTTCTAATGTAATC
Source organism: Cichorium intybus (assembly GCA_023525715.1). Taxonomy (NCBI): domain Eukaryota; kingdom Viridiplantae; phylum Streptophyta; class Magnoliopsida; order Asterales; family Asteraceae; genus Cichorium; species Cichorium intybus. Next base: position 21,040,450 of record CM042017.1, on the reverse strand, counting down.
ATTCAATCCATCTTGCTCAAAATCATCACAAGAACATGTTCTAGATGAAGAATATGTGAAATTAAGAAAAATGGTGATTTTGCTCAAGAACCCTAATTCACGGGTTTGGGTGATCAAGACTGATTTTTATGAGTTAGTTTAATCCATAGGATCACTTAGGATGTATTAAGACACTCCTAAGTGATTAATTTCAGAAATTTGGATTTTTGGACCAAAAATGTCAAAAACGGGTTTTTGAGAAATGGAATTGGAATCAATGATTCCATGGCTTAAAACCTGATGTAAAGCAAGGGTTTTAGTCATGGAATGATAGTAAAATGATTAAGATATGTATTAAGCACTTAATAGGTGAAAATAGAGGTCTGTAGCTTAAAAATCGGACTAAGAACTGAACCTGCAGCACACACACGAGTCGTGTGTCCCATAGAAGGAAAAACACACGAGCCGTGTGTATACTGGAAAACCATTCTGTCCATTTTCGAGTTTGGAACTCGATGCTAGACTTGTCCGATCGACCCGTAACTTATACCATAGCCTTAAATAGGTATGAAACCATGTGGAAAATTATAAAATTCAGAATACGACCCCTCGGGGGTACTGTAGTAAAATACGTGTATTTCGAGAAGTATATAAATTCACGTAAAGATAGTTTATTGAAGGGTAAACACTTGTATCGACCCATAGTCTCATGGTTTACAGTCAAAGGACTTTAAAAGAAAGAAAGTCAATTTTAGTAGTTGTTAATGTATTATATGTTAATAGTAGGTACAAAATAAATGATCGTCGAATCATGAAAGAGTGGGAAGGCGAGGAATGTTTAGACAAACTACTACCAACTCATAAGGTGAGTACATGCAGTATTTTTACCCATTCTGGGGTACATGGCAAGTAAGTATATTTAAGATTTTTTATAAAATCGTTTTATGTGACATTATATACAAGAGTATTATTATCAATTCGTTTATGAAAGTATAATGCTATTTTTGAAGTTATGTTTTGAACTATAAGTCAAGTTAAATGATAGTATACTTATATTAGTCTATGAACCAATTATGTGAAAGTATGATTTGGTCTAAGAACCAATATTGTGTGAAAAGTATATTTTGATTACAATTATTTGTGTTTTCAAATATGAATGGCATATAGTCACAAGAGGTGTAAAAAGTATGTTTTGATTACAAAGTGTATATATTTTTGAGTATGAATGGCATATAGCCATATAATGTGAAAAGCATGTTTTGGCATAAAGCTTAGTATGTTAGAAAAATATGTTTTAAACGTATGATTATGATAAGATTTAAGCTATACTTGGCATATAGCCATAAAGACATAATATGATGAAGTTTGGCACCTAGCCATAAGTTATGTATATGAGAAATGTTTAAGCAAGCATCAAGTATTTTTTTTATGACTGGTAATTGTAGTAAGCAGCATTAGTAAAGGAACTATGTTCCAACCTACCCGGGTTAGGTAAGGGATCTACTGGGGGCGAGCCCCATCGCGAAGTAGATTGCCTCAGCACTTCTATGGTAAGGATTGATCCGTTCTTTCTAGCCATAGAGACTTGGGGTATCACTTATAGTGATTAACGCCCTAAGTATAAAAATCCAGCAAGCTTATAAAACCAGTCAAAGGAAGCAAGAACAATGTTATTTTCGTAAAGTATGTCAAAGAATGATTTACTTGAAAAGTAAAGAGTTGTACTATGTTTCTATTATAAAGTTTTGAAAGAATGAAATTATGCAAAAGTTGATATAAAATGATTTTGAAAGGAGTTAAGATATAGTGATATGGTAATATCTTGAAACTTTGAAAGATGTTATTTTTATAAAGAAAGTCGTGAAATGTTTTCAAGAAATAAAAAGTATAGTATGATGTTATATAAAGATTTGACAGATGTTTATGTTATAAGTTTTATAAAAGTTAGTAATGAAGTTTAAGGCTGAGTCTAAAACTCATGTAACTCACGAGACAATTATTGTCTTACGTATTCTATTTTATGCCATGTATTCCAGGTTAAATGCTACGTTATAATTGGAAGAAGTTTAGCTGGAGTGGAGCCCACATAGCTCCTATCTTGGACACAAGGTTTAATCCTTTTCTTGCTTACTATGGTTAGTTTGGTATGGATTTGTAACACCCACAGTTTTAAATATGTAAATAATCGGTTTTTGTTAAACCGTATTTTTGTATTCAAGTATTTATACGAAAAACCATAGTATTTGCAAACAGTAGAAATGGGGTGTCACAATCTGTAGGTGTTGTATTACAAAATAGAATGTCCTAGATTGAAGCATTGTTTCTGTTATAAACACATAGCTAGATAAATGAAAAGTAGATGGTCAAAATAAAAGACATACCATTCCATGCCTAAAAAGGACTCTGTATTCCCTTCATATAAACACCTTGTTGCAAATGAGGCTGCATTTAGATGTTAGGGCAACCACACGGTCATTAGAATGGTTTCAAGTGAAATATGTTCCATAGCATAACTTGTATATATTGATTGTAAACATGTTTTATGACTACATTGATAAAAAAAGCAGTTACTCGTAAATTAACATATGGATTAATAAAAGTTTCATAAAATCCAGAAACTTGTACATAAGTGTACTATCCAAGGTAGTGTGTGCAAAGATGTGAAACTGACTGTTATTTTTCTTTCAGAAGGTCACCAAGGGATAATGAACTTACTTGTGCAAGTATTTTTTTTTGTCAACAATGGTTGTGGAAGATCGCCACTATGATTTAGAAACCTGGATCACCCATTTTTAAATCAAAGAGCCTCCCTGACAATAAAAAACACTAATATATTAGAACAAAATAAAAAAAGATTAAATAAGGTTGGTATAGGGTTTATGATGAAAGAGAGTCATGTATGGAATTTTTTTTGGGAAGAAGATCTAATTCCAAAACAGATATGGTTATTCGTCCTTGGGTTCAGTAATGCAAATGGAAGAAGAAATGTAAAGGTTTAGAGGTTTACCTTTTTTCGTGGTTTATGAGAGGGTTGGTTTGAAGAAAGAAGCTCTTATTCCTTCTGGTGAATGCAATTAGATATTTAAAACGAGGTAGAAAATGGGCAATAAAGAAGGATGTGAAATAATTAACATAAGCTATTGAAAGTGAAATATTGCATAGGGTAGTGTAGGCGATCATTAATATTAATGGCGCCATGACATACGACTTTTCCTTCATATTTGGTAACGTGTAGTTTCTTAAGCACGAGGTTTTTTTAACAATTTCTTAATATTTGTATATAACTTATGTTTTTATTTGGCTTGTAGTTAGTAAGATTTATGATAATAACCGTTTTTTATTTTCACGTAGATTAAAACTATTTCCAAACTTTGCTTCATGAGGCTAAACCAACTTAAACAACTTAAACTAATCATTGCCTACAACAGACTATCCAAACAAACTATCAATCATATTAACACTCATTTTCCTTTCTTTGTAAGTAAACCCTTTAATATGTAATCTGGAAAGAAAGTGTATATTTGTGGTTTTCTGAATAATGCAAAAGACCACATCATTAACTACTTTATTAAAAGAAAAGCATACCACAATAACAAACTTTAAGTAAACATTTCATGCATTCATAATAAGTATTTCTAAGCAGTGTTTAACAAAGTTCAGCCAACTTACACCATTTAAATAAACTAAATAAGCCGAGCTCTTGTTCCATTTACCATTATACTTGCTAACAAAAGGATATGTAATATAAACACATTGCTTCTTTCAAATATAACCCTTCTTCCCTCCAACTCACTCCTTCAATCTCTAATCTTCAAAACACGTGAATATTTGAGTCTTCCAAAAGTGCCACATGGATACATATTTTGCTAGCATATCTACACCAACTATCATTTAACTACATCTCTAAGCACAAACGATACAATGAATACAACCTTGGTATTTATAGTTGTGCTGTCATAATGTGGTAAAGCCTCACATGTTTAAATGGGTATTCCAAGCCTCCTAAAGTCATTTTCTATATAAAGCTTTGCACCCCAACACTTCCTTTTCGCTTTCTCGAGAATCTGTCATCATATAAACCTAATTCAGGAAAACTCGGTAGATGGGACAAAACGTCCCCTAGAAAACACCCCTCCCTTCTATCGACGTCATCCTTACCCTTCTTGGCTTGCAAAACTTGATCAGAATCGAGAGAATGAACTGACTGATCCAAACTGACAGTTTCACCATGACCACCCTCACCTCCTGCCGCTATGTGAACCTCATTGGTGGAACAAACAGGCTAGACATGCACAACAATGGTTGTTGGCGGTTCAACCCTCACCCCTCCAAAATATTCATCGAAAATGTTATTTATAGAAGCACCACTTTCTCGAGAATCTAACATCATATAAACCTAATGGAGGGGTGTCCCCTAGAGAACACCCATCCATTCTATCGACGTCACCGCTACCCCTCTTGGTTTGCAAAACTTGATCAGACTCGAGAGAATGAAATGATTGATCCAAACTGACAGTTTCACCATAATCACCCTCACCTCCTATCGCTATGTCAACCTTATCGGTGGAAGAAACAGGCTCGCCAAGCACAACAATGGCTGCCCTCGGTTCAGGCCCCCACCCCTCCAAAATCTTCACCGAAAATGTTATTTCTGGAAGCACTCGTTGTGGGTTTTTTATGGTTGATAAATAAGATCCCGTAGTTCAAATGTAATTCAAAGAAAGAGCCGTCTCATCCCGATTCTCATTACCTCCAATGCAAGAAGTATTATCTAAAGCATTACTATCCATCTCAAAACGTCGATCAATTGAGGCCGCTTTCTGGGAATTTTCGTCCTTTTTATCATTGAAAGACGAGAACCACCCAACAACTTCCTTGCCCTAATAACAAACATCAGCCCATCTACACTAATAGGAACCTCTTTAGAAATAATTCCCATCATCTTTGTTTCAGTACACATCCAATTTGTGCACAAGTTATCACTCAAGTCATCATCCAAGTAAACAACATTTCCCCATTTAGACACAAATTGTACGAAGAAGAAAACCTTTAATATCAATCCATACAAGGTGTTCTTTACTTACAAAGTTCTGAGACATTTTAATCAACTCATTGAACCATCCTTGAACAACTTCATTATGACAGAAATTATAACAAGTACAGTCAGAACATTCACACATGACCCACATTCCACCAACATATATGAATTCCACATCCAAGAACCCTTCAGTCTTGCATATTCCTATCAAAACAGGCAATGAAGAAAATTCCTAGACTTTTCTCAAGACAACCCTATTCAGCTCATGAGGCTCAACAACAAAATCACCTACACCAAGCTGGATCAAATCATCTGAAGGTTTTACCACAACTGATCTAAAGTTCCCACGCCAACCATCATTGTCATAAGACTTAAACCGAGTAACAGTAGGTATACCTCCCTCTAAACCCAACTTAACAAACAAATATAAACATGCTATAACCATCTTAAAAATAGATTTAGACAACAGACCACCCATGGGCTTCTTATCCACATTCGAACGCAAATAAGAGAAACTTTGTGTTCTAGCAAACCTAACTTCTGATGTGTGGAGCTTATGAAAACCAACCCATTACCAATAAGAGAATGAACCTCATCAACCCGCATGAAATGAACAAAACCAAAACTCTTACCCATCTTGGACAATTTCTTGGGAAAAAAACATCCACCGCAACTCCAAAACGTTTACAAAGCCTATGCAATTCTATTTAATCCACAATATGTATGTAAGAACCGGTTCCCGAAATGACCAAGCGTAGATTTAAGGAAAATGGATCTCAGAAGATCTGGAGATAGCACCGCTATCTAGCGCTTAAGTGGTACGTGGGGTCACTGTAGTTAGCGACGCTAACTACTATAACTAGCGCCGCTAACCGCCGCCAAGACACAAAACCATAGATCTCGGGATTTGGGCCATATTTTAGGATTCTAAACTCTAAGGAGCCGTTATTTCACCTTCTTCAGCCTCTAGAACTCCTTCTTTCTCTGTCTCGAAACCCTAACTTCTTTTGGTGATTTTGGCTCCATAACTCATCTTGGAAGGTTGCTTGAGGAAGAAGAAGGAGTGTAGTGGTGCAAGGAAGCTTTCTTCAAGTCGGAATCAGCAAGATCTACACTCTTCAGACCTGGGTAAGCTTAAAGCCTCCATCTTTTTGTGTTTTGACACCTTATCTTGTTGCATGAGTGACTATTTATGGATTTTTGGACCCTTGATGATGTTATCGTTGAAGTTATGTGGAAAAGCTCATATCTTTATGTCCCTAGAACCATTTCTGTAGCTTTGAACCTGTTTTGGGAGTGAGCCCAACTCTCTTGATTTATTTGCATGGTGGTTTTTGTTAGTTTCAAGCTTTTGGACTTAGGTTTTAAGTTTTGGACATCTATTGGACATGCATGACCATAAAGGTGGCAACTTTATAGATCTATGGTCGTTTTGGGTAAGTCCTGGAAGGGTTTGACCCTTGGCTGAAAGGATTAAGGGTTTAATGGAGTTTTGGAGAAGTTCGTAGTTAGCGCCGATATTTTATGGAGGTAGCGACGCTAACTGTCGCGATGGCCCGACCTGATTGTGGAGATATTGACGTTAACTGTCACGATGGCCCGACCTGGTTGTGGAGATAACAACGCTATCTTGAGGAGATAACGGCGTTATATTGACTTTGACCATTGACCGTTGACTTCTTACTTTGACCCATTGACTTTTGGGTCAACTTGGGTGGATTAGGGATTTAGACCGTAGGATCGGTTATGGGCCTTTCGGATTGCTGATTTTCGACTTTGTGAAAAGTTAGGAATTCGTGCTACTTAGCGTGTGAGGATTTAGGAAGCGTGGGTATGCGTATCAGCCTTGCGGATTAGGTGAGTCTTCTCGCTATACCTTGAGTGATGTTACATGCGTAGGAAACTTGTAGGGTGTTAAGAGTACGGGTGTGTGCTTTACTAGACGCGTATGTCGTTACGTGGTTTGCATAATTATGGTTAAGGACCCGTTGGGTTAAAACTTTATGTTTGGATTGATATAATTTTACACGTTGTTTGTTAGTCGTAGAATTCGTCTTGCAACCGTAGATGTATGTCAGATTAGGGCGAGCTCGAGAGCCGGACGGATTAGGGTGAGCTTGAGAGACCACGAATGATTTGGTGACGGACGAACTAGGGTGAGCCCGTGAGTCTTTAGCTATAGGTGGATCAGGGAGAGCTTAATAGGCAGGTTGTTCGGAGTGAGCCTGAAGACCTTTATATGATGTGTTATGTGATGAATCGTCTGGTACCTTGAGAAACTCACTAAACTTTGTGCTTACTCTTTCACTCCAAATGTTTTTCAGGTACTTCTCGAACTGAGCTTGGGAGTGCGGTACGATTGTATCACATGCGACATTTTGGTATTCAAGTCTTCCGCTGGATAATGTTTTATATTTGGTTTGATAACCATGGTTTTAAATTTTAATTTCTGAACTCGGACGAATTGTTTTATTTCCAACCCGTTTTTATGTAACTGAACCGTTTTCAAAAACGAAAAATTTATTACGGAATTTGAGACGTTACAATATATGTAGGAAATTAGTCACATAAATGATTTTGGAGATTCTACTTAGTGCATCCATGTTATTGTTACCATTACGTTGTTTTTCTTGATACAAAGAGCCTATCTAATCAAACATGTTCTCCTCCTTCCGTCAATTGACTACCTCCCAATTCGCCCTTACAACGATCAATGGAATTCTGAAAAGAAAAACCCTAATTGGACGTATTCCGAAATCGACTGGCAGCCCAAACCGTTCCACGACACCTGCTATAATCGACGTTCCTTGCTCCGATAAATTTGCATCTTACTTTACTTGATAAAGTAATCACTAAAAAGACTTTGTTGATCAAAGACAATATAAATTAAAAAAAAATAAGAGTAAATTACAGTTTTGGTCCCTGTGGTTGGCAGCTTTTTACACTAACAGTCATCTTTTTCAAATCCCACATCCACGGTCCTTAGGGTGGCAAACAATTACAGATTTGGTCCCTATAGTAGCAAAATAATAACAGATGTGGTCTGGGGGTCCAAGTGAAAATACCATAATACCCTTTTCCATTTCTTATTTATTTATTTTTTAATTTATTATTACTTAACTAATTAAAAAGAAATGAAAAATACCCCCACCCACCCGGTCTCTCTCTCTCTCTCTCTCTCTCTCTCTCTCTCTCTCTCTCTCTCTCTCTCTCTCTCTCCTGAACGTGATTCAACCACAGCACAGCAAAACCTGCAATTTGATCTTCATTTTCCCCAAAATTGGGTCTGTTCGATGATCATTATGTTCCATGAGACAGTATCTTTATAAGTTATCAACTCAAAGAACTTTGTAGCATAATCAAAAGCCTCTCATTTTACATAGAAATCAAGGATGGAATTCTGTAATATCTATCTAAAGAAACCCCATTTCTCAAAATCCACCCAAGAATTGTTTTACCCATGTTCAGTTCATTTGTACTTGCATAACACTTCAAAACACTCGAAAATGTGAACTGAATTTAGAGTAATATGTTCTTTTTGCATCAGGCTAAATAAACCTAAGGCCAGTTTGTGTGATCCAATTCGAGAAAATACAGAAATAAGGATAGTTCAAGACCGCACATCTCTCACAGGAATTTCATCGAACAGTTGGTGGGCAAATGTTAGATTGCTGGATTTGACATACGAACAGAATGAAGGTGGATCGATAATGTTCCAGGCAATGGTAATGTCGTGGGTTCTTGTTTGATGCTAGAGCTCGATGCTTCACCTTAATGGAGGTCTGCAATGGTGAAGTTTCTGTTGAAATATTAAGCTACACTTGGTATATAATAATTGTCGTTAAAACAAAAGATGAGAACATAATAATTGTTGTTAAAACAAAAGATGGGAACGCTTGGAGGTTAATGCAATTATTCCTCCAAAAGTTGTAACCGTTACAAAAGGACCATCGTGATGTTCAAAATCTATCGTATAACCTCTATATATATATATGCTCTTGTAATCTCTTTGTAAGATGTTAACTGATTGTGATAATAAAACGTTTTTTGCTTTCCTGCACAACTTTTCCTTTTTTTCTTCCTGTAACTTCTTTTTCAATGTTTGCTCCAACAGTTTCCACGGTGTGATTAAGAATCGGAGGTGGTGGGTTTTTGTGGAGAGAGAGAGAGAGAGAGATCGAGATCCGGGTAAGGGGTGGGGGTGATTACCTTTTTTTTTTAAATTAAATAAAGGAAAATTAAAAAAAAAATGAAAAAGAAATTAAAAAGGGCAATTTAGTCTTTTCACAGGGTCAGGGACCAAATATGCTATTTTTTTGCCACCACAGGGACCAAGAGCGTGTGATTTTAAAAGGATGACCAAAAATGTAAAAAAGTGCCAACCACAGGGACCAAAACTGTAATTTACTCAAAAAATAATAAACCCGTTACATCCATTGTTGACTAAAAAACCAACAATTGTCATAGTTAATTGTCATGTACACAGTACACTTCCATCTCCATCAAGTCATCAACTCCCCCTTCAAAGTAATTCACAGTGATTATCTCACAACAGCATATGACATAATGGTTATAGAATGCACTTACACGATATATTACCATACCATGGATTTAAAGATGGTTTACGATCACCACGTGAAACATTACATATTTTATTCAATTTTCCCGTTTTAGTGGTTTATTTTGGCCCGTGACTTGAACAAGTGAACATTACGAATGTTTTTCCCTTTATGGCTTTTTCAAAAGTTCCATGACATAAATATTAGAAGATAACATTATTGCACTTCATGGTTTCTGTGAGATTTCCTTTTGAAAATAGCATACACTCAAGTACAATATTCAATGCACAACATACAAACACTACCCAAATCTAAGTATCGACCCTAAAAATCCCTTTTCACCTTTTTTTCAGATCTGAGTAGACAGCCTGGACTTTTACAACTTGATTGCTACTCCCCAGTTCCCAATTACACCATTAAAGTACAACAATATATGCAAAAGGTACAACTGAAGAGAGCGTTTCAAACCTGTTGTGGACCTTGTGGTTGAGGTCTTCCAAGCTGGATTTCCTCGCCGACCGTCGGATAAACCACCGTCTCCCCCGTATAAGCTTCTAAAAATGTCGATAAACTAAGTTTATCAATCACTTCCCGGTGATGCGATTTGCAGACTAGATAAAACACTGTTTGGGTCACAAAGAATAACAGGAACAACATCAAAAGCAGAAGCCCACATAATATTCCGAGCATCACTCTCCAAACCCACGCCAATCCGAACGATCCTCCGTATTCCACGAACAATTCATACACAATAATCAATCCCAGTAAAAATCCGTACAACACAAATGCAATTCCCATTCCTACTTTTTTCTTCCCATTCGCCAGATCTTTACCTTTCTTCATCGCTTTAAATCCAGAAATGTTTTCCAGAACAGTAACGACGGTAGCCAGTTGCCAAACAACGCTCAGGTATAAGAAGCCTAAAATGTATATGATGGCGATGATAAGCAAAAGAATTACACCCACTATTGAATTGCCAAAGATAGATCTGGAAATCGCCAGGGCTATTCCGCCGATTACGTCGTAGATGAAGAACGTCATGATTATGGATGCGAAAGTGACAAAGAGTCGTTTCCAGACCTTCGGAACGACCTTCATTACTTTTCGGAAAATGATTTCTCTGTCGGTGTAGATGGAGGCGATGGTGAAGACGACGGCGGCGGTGGAGAGGAGGGAGAAGGCGATGAAGAAGATGAAGTATGCGATTTTGAATAGCGCGTAGTAGAGCCAATCTGTGGCGCTTGTTCGGCGTCCATCGTCGTAATCAGGGTCAACCTGCAGGTAAGAATTGGTCCCGATGTTCAAGAACAAATGATGGGAGATTTCCATGTGAGCTAAAAACACGATTGTGAGAGGTAGGATTAAGGTGAGAGTGATTTGTGCGAAGATTTTCTTCCATGAGAAGATGGTTTTGAAAGATTGTTTGAAGATGCCGAAGAAGCCAAGGGATTTCATATCTTCTTCGCTTCGATCCATGGCGGTTTGTGTTGGATTGTTACAAGTGAAGTGGCGTGTGTGGGTGTATGAATGGAAATTGTTGATTGTTGTTGATATTTCCCTTCTACCTCAACTAATGCCATCATTATTTGGTCCAATTAACCTTTCTTATTTATTCAAAAGACAAGTGGTATCACTTGTCTGAGTGGGATCCAGTGTTTAATTTCTTGTTGACTTGTCGCTATAGTATCATATTTTACATTTATTTCTTCAGCGATTTTAGAATCTAACTACATTTAGTTTGTTGGGTTGACCTCATGTAGAGCTGTTGATGGGCTCATAGATTTGAAGCCAAAGGAAACCAAATATTTTATTATAAAAACGTATTGTTGCAATTTTTCAATCATAAATTATAAAGTTTTAAACATAAAAAGCTAAAGTTCTAAACATAAAGATCTAAAATTTCAAACATAAAATAATGAAATGGTATTAGTATTAGTATCAACTCGAAACATAAAGTTTAATTTTCAAGTTCCAACAAAAGTATAAAACATGAAGATCAAAAATTGTTTCCAGTGGTTTGGTAAAGTTTGATCTTATTTATACAATAAGAACAGTTGCTTCCATCATCAATTGTCGTAGTCTAGAATAGAACAGTTAAAAGTCAATACATAAAATAAATGAAACAAACTTAAGAAAAGTCAAAACTAACTTACCATCTTAAAACGTCTAAAGATCTTCAATGTTTTCTTCCACATGGACTTCAATGTCACTTGAGCGGATCTAATCTCAACACCATGTTGACGCTTACACAATTTTTGGAGTTAAAGAACTCATAAATGAATCAAGTACCCTTCCTCCGGTAAATGACGTGGTTTGTGGGGTCGTGAGAGTGAAATTGTATGTGTGAAAGTTAAACGGTGAAAGTTGAATTGAAAATTGAAATTGTGAAAATATTAAGTGTTAACCTTAATTTCTAAAGGCCTAAAGTCTAGATCGGTAAATCCTTTTGTATTTATTATTTAACATTATATATATATATATATATATATATATATATATATATACATACATACATACATACATACATACATACATACATACATACATACATACATACATACATATATATATATATATATATATATATATATATATATATATATATATATATATATATATATATATATAATATTCGGTAATTCAGTTGAAATTATTCTAAACTTCACGAGACCAAAAGCCGAATGTGAATATGGTTTACTTCAAATTCGGTTTCAGTGCGATTTGGTTTTTGTGTGTTTCAATTCCAAACCAAATAATTTCCACACTATGTCTATATGGCCAGGTTTCTACAAAGGGCTTTATTGTAGTTTGTTGTTTCTAAGGTTCATTAATACCAAATCACCACCGAATAACATTGAGATTGACATTAGGGTATGTGTTTTCGGATACTTCTGAAACTACATACTCTTCTCATTCAATTATGCAAAAAGGAGATGACTGCCACAAGAATTGTTGTCTTAAGAGGTTTGATGTATGTATGTATGTATGTAACACACATACGCCCCCTCCCCACACACACATGCATGCACACACGTACAAACAAACACACACACACATGCACACATACATAGAAGTCAAAGTCACCCATAAAAAGGCCAATGATGTTTTTTGAAAAAGGGTTAATGTTCTTAACCTCCTAACGCCTTTCGAAGTGGTGTCATTGTAGTGTTCGGGAAGGATGTGGCTTTGCAAACAACATGGTGAACACCTCCTCTCCACCCCCCCCCCCCCCCCCCCCCCAATGCACACACACACATTTTTCTTCTTCTTAGAGTGAAAACCGGCGTATCTCTCTATTTATAATTTATAAGCTTTACCCACTTGTACTGTACAATAGTATTAATATATATTTTGGTGTGGGTGTTAGGGGACCATTTCCTAGGTGAAAAAAACGCTGAGGTTGCATGTAAAAATTGATTAATGTTCACACATAACACCCTAATACATCCTGTCTGTCATGTCATATTGTAGCCGGTAGTGATCATGTTCTTTTTGAACATTTTAGCAAGTTAAATTGTGTAATGTGCAATGAATTTTTTTAATGACTTTCTTTTGAACAAATTTGAAATATTTGTCAACCTTCAAAGTTATTTTCCTTTTTTTTCTAATTAATCATGTCATTATTTTATTGTTTTTTAATTCCTCTTTTACAAGATACACATCCATCTCCATGAATCACCGAAACACGTCTCACTATTTAAATTTTTTAAATTAATTTTCTTTTAAAAGTGTGTATAGTATTTTTATTTTATTTATTGATTTCTTTTGAACGAACATATGATCAAAATATATATCATTTGTATCAAACAAATGTTTTATCTGAGCATATATCGTTTGTATTGGTTTAGTAACATAGAAACATATGATGAATTTTCATATTGACTACGTATATATCTTATGTTGGATAGTTATGATATGTTTATAGGTTCGTATATGCTTCTAAGCATTACTAAATTTTAATATTTGTTTATTTCCTTCTTTAGGTGTTCAACATAATTGAAAATACACAAGAGTGGGTGCCAAGCGTGACACAATCTCTTGGGTATGAGGTTGTTATTAAGAAACCAAAAATGAAACTAAATGACTACATATCGAAGATTATTTTAATGTGTGATCGGGATGATGCATAGATGGTACAAAGATGTCAAGCAGAGACAAGGGACAATAAATTAAACTATCCATTTACTTTGGTTGCTAATTTCTATAATACTTGTGATGTTTTGAGGTTAAAGGTTATAAATGATGAACGTAATCATGAACTCGCAGTGTATATAAAGGGTTATCCATTTGCAACGTGGTTGATCGAAAATGTATTTATTTATGTATTATAGGCCTTAAAATACATTCGGTTAGCCTTGTATTTAAACCCCATGTTCCAAACCCTTGTTTTCTAGATTCCTATGATTAATGGAAAACAAATCACTTTTATGTAAAAGATTAATGGGAAGCTTTGATCCCTAAAATTCCTAACCATATTATGTTAATCTCCGAATTACTACAAGGTACAAAATTACATATGGGAAATATACATGTAGAATTTTCAAAATTACAATATTTTTTTATATCACTATATTTAAGATTTACAGATTATGTATTTACAATTTTAGATAATTTTGACAATTTAACAGTATTTTATTTATTTACATACATTTTTTTAGTTGGCTTCTACGTGGCATAGAAAACGTTAGTGAAAAAGTTACATAATCTTATAACTGATGCTCTTTTAAGTTTTAACATATATATTCACACTCGGGGCACAACTTTCAGATTCTAGGCCATAATTTAAGAAAGAATACCTTTAAAACTTAAAAGCTTAACTTTTAGCCTTCAGCACATAGCGTACACATTTACAACTCGACTGCTACTTCTTCCCGATTTCCATCGTTTGTCGCCATTAAATCACACCTGTTGAGGTTGTGGTCTCCCGAGCTGGATTTCCTCCCCGCCGGCGGGATACACCACCGTCTCCCCCATATAAGCTCCTAAAAACGTCGATAAACTAAGCTTATCAATCACTTCCCGGTGATGCGATTTGCAGACCAGATAAAGCACTGTTTGGGTCACGAAGAATAACAGCAACAACCACAAAAACAGAAGCCCACATAATATTCCGATCAACACCCTCCAAACCATCGCCAATTCGAAAATTTCTCGACCGTATTCCACGAACAACCCGTAGACAATAAGTAATCCGACCAGAAATCCATTCAACACGAATGCAATTCCCATTCCCACCTTCTTCTTCCCGTTTGCTAGATGCTTACCTTTCCTCATGGCACTGACTCCATAGGTGTTTTCCAGAACAGTCACAACGCTAGCCAATTGCCAAACAAAGCTCAGGTATAAGAAACCTAAAACGTATACGATGAGGATGATAAAATAAATGATTGCACCGACTACTGAATAATTGAAGATAGATCTGTTAATAACCAGAACAACCCCGGCGATTACGTTGTAAATGAAGAACGCGATGTAAATGAATACGAAAGTGATAAAGAGTCGTTTCCAGACCTTCGGAACGACTTTCATAACTTTTCGGAAAACGACTTCTCGGTCGGTGTAGATGGAGGCGATTGAGAAGACGACGGCGGCGGTGGAGAGGAGGGAGAAAACGGTGAGTAAGGTGAAGTAGGCGACTTTGAATAGCCAGTAGTAGAGCCAATCGGCGACGCTTGCTCGGGTTCGATAGTAGGAATTATTGTCAGCTTCATCTAGCAACGAGTTGATCTCGGTTTTCCCGAACAAATGATGGGAGATTTCCATGTGAACTAGGAACACGACTGTGAGAGGAAGGATTAAGGTGAGACTGATTTGTGCGAAGATTTTCTTCCGTGAGAAGATGGTTTTGAAAGATTGTTTGAAGATGCCAAAGAAGCCTACGAATTTCATATCTTCTTCGCTTCGATCCATGGTGGTTTCTGATGGATTGCTTCAGGTGAAGAACAGAAGTAAACGGTGTGGGTAGTGGATTGGGTTTTTGTTTCCTAGATATTTCCAGTTTCCACCACACTAAAACAGAGTGATGCCTATCTTTTATATGGTCCCCATTTAGGGATTACCTTTTTCATTCGTTTCAGAAACCCCAAGTTTGTCTCACTTGTGTGAATGTGATCCATTGTTTGAATTGTAAAATGTGATCCATTGTTTGATTTTCAATAACATAAAATGTGTCTCGTTACCTTTGATTATTTTTTTGGGACGATTTTTTGGATGAATTGGATGTTATTAAAACAATGTTAGAATGTGAATAATATTTGTAGTAATAAAATTGTGTTGTTTGTAGTATACTTAAAGAGGTAAATTTAACTTGGTATTTTTTTTTTTTGAATATTTAACAGTTATATAGCTATTTTGGTCTCCTTCTCGCACAAGGGTTTCTTCGTGTGCGAGCTCGATCTTGTGTGGTCACTACATGGGAGCGGTGATCCCCACGGTGTTTCTTGTGCCTCGCACCCCTCCCCGTAATCCACACTAGATGACCTTAAGGCTAATGGGTGTGATAACCCATCACTCATCACTTTTTCCCTGTCATATCCGCATCTAATCAACAACCTTCACTTCTCTCCTCACCCATGAAAATGGTCACCCCCAATTCCCCACATCTTTTAAATAATTTTAAAATAAAATAAACTAATTTACTTCAAAATAGTATATTTCATTAAAATAAATAGATTAAAACCTAATAATTTTAAAAGTACATCAACATATTCTAAATAAACAAAAAATTACATAATAATAAAATAAAATGAGTAACATCACTCTCATTCTTCTTCGTAGTCAAACACTTGCATATGTTATACATTACATTGTAGATATGTTGTACCAAATCCGCATGAATGTTATTATGCGTATCATTGTTATGCACTTCCCTCATATTTGCTAGATATTGTGGCGAACCAATTGGTAGCGGCTCGTAAGAAGATACAATTTTGTTCAAACGTACATAACGCTTTTTCTTCATCCTCCAAAATCATATTATGTAATATGATGCATGCATACATTACGCCTCTTATTTGTCTGGGATCCCAAGCTTGTGTCGTGTGTTTGATAATGTAAAATTGAACATTACAGGGGAGTTCCACATCATTCTTAACTGCTTCTTGTGCAACCTTGAACCTTGCTCGTTTTGGATCCATTGACGATTTGGATGATTTGACAAATATTGAATAATCACGATATAATCCTTCAACTATAAAATACATGTGTTTGTATTCCACTCTGTTCACCTGAAATAGACACAAAGGAGTAACACCTCTATAAATTTCATTAAATATAGGCAATTGGTCAAGAGCATTGAGGTCGTTATTTGCACCAACAACACCAAAAATGCATGTCAAATCTATAAACATGACACGCCTAGGTCGTTATGCGGTCTACCCGCAAACTAGTATAGTAGCAGCAAGGGTCGATCCGTGGGAGTTTCGTGGTCAAGATATAGTGTCAGAATGACCAACTACAGTGTCACGCTATAGTCGGCGGTGTTTCATTCACTTCCCAAAAACCAATAAATCGCAATACCGAAAACTAAACCAAGCATTAACTAAACTAAACTACTTCAAACTTTAAACCAAACTTACTTACTGATTCCAGAAGTTTATTCCAGAAAAATCAGAAGCAATAAACAATCCAAACCATCCAAATAAACATCCAAACATAAACAATACCGAAAACATGCAAAATAACTCAAACCGAATGATTATCATAAACTTAAACCAAATCCAGAAGCCAAGAGTTACTGACTTCGAAAATATTCCAAACTAAACTTGTTCCCACAGATTCTACAATCCAGAATTGAAGGAAACAAGCTAGAACTAAAACTAAGAATTACTAAAATAAATGAGAAAACATAAAAATACCAATTAAAGCTACTGAAATCTGAAATCTTGAGTCAAAGAAGCCTAGGTTGCACCTTTTGGGTCGTTCTTCGCTCCTGAAATTCGACCTAGACGCCTCTATTTATAGTTGCAAAATCCAGCTAATCACGTGGCGCATGGCATAAAACTGCGGTGCGTCTTATCCTTTTATCCCCGTAGCACTTTGAATTTCAACTCACCGCTTAATCTTTGACTATCCACGATGCGCGTGTCTTCTATTCGCGGCGCGCGTACGTATTCGACTGAAATGGTCTTTATCCAGAACTTCTTCATTTTGTCCGCTTTTAGTCCCTGTTTTTATCTTTTTCTTGCGTACAAGTACTAGCACAAAAGTGAGTAATACCATGATATAAATGATATAATTTCACAAAGAATATGGCCTAACAACGACTAAAATACTTGATATTGATAGGCGTTGTCAAAACCATGAGACGTTACTGCCTCAAGGATAATTGGCAGGCGTCGACGATCGTCTCACGTGAATTGGCCACGTCATGCAATAGGACAAACAACTCATTCTCAAGGCATACAATCAACGCTTCCAAGCATTCTAGGAATCCCTTGTTTGTTTTAAATGTTCGCATACAACATTTGAATGCCATTGAACGTAGATTACACAAATATCGTTTAGCGTATACATATATAATACCCCTTGCAAACTCGTAAACATTTTCCATAACTCAAATGCGCTACCGTAGCCGATTTGACAAACTACAGTTGTTCTGGCGTGAATCTATTACCCCTTGCATTCCATCTTAATTGAAAAAATGAGATGTCTTCATTTAAATCACAAAGTATATGCAGAAAAAGTTGTTTGCTCATTCAGAACCTTTGCCAAAACTGATACGTAATATATAAAGCGTGCTCCGCGAAGTAGTCCCTGTTGGATATCCATGTTCATGTTATGAGTTTCAAAAACTTGAAGTTGCAACGGAAGAATAAAATCATGAACACAAATTTCACTTCCAAGAGGATCATGTTATATGCATGTAGAGATAAGATAAAGAACAAGCATAGATAAAGTTCAAGATCATAACCTTTCTTCTTGGACTTGATATGGACGATTTGTGATGGCAAGGAAGCAAGGAAGATTCCCTCTATAGATGAGTCCACCACAAGTATGAGCACTTAAGATGCTAGTCTTCAAAACTTGCAAAATGAACACCTTTGATCTTGGAGCTTGAAAGACGATTTTTGCATGCAATAAGATAGAGTGTTCTTGGTTGATATTCTCACTAGTATAAAGATGGGAGAGAGAGCTAAATGGCCGGATCCTTCCAAGCTCAATATAGAAGAGAAAAAGATGCATGAAGTTAAAATAAGAGCTTTGTTACTTTACATGGTCAAACCTAGAAAGCTACAAGCATCTTCCCTTTTCTTTTCATTAAACAATGACTTACTTTTGGAGCACGGTTTAGGGAAGAGTGGTCGGCCATATGGAGCAAGATAGAAAAAAATATTTGTCTCCCATTATTATTTATAAACTTGTAAACAAGGTGTTATAAATAATAACTCTTTATACCTATGTATGATGGAACAACATTTGCATCATCCTTACATACATGAACTCCTTTAAGCATGCATTTTATGATGCAAATATATATTTACAATATATATATTACATCTTAATCTAATTTACTATTTAAATTAAATTAAAACACATAAAAGGTGTTTATATATAATTCAATTAAATTATTTAACAACTTAAACAATTTAATTGACATATATGATCAATTCATCACATATGAATTCTTAATCAACCATTAATATTGGAGATATTATTATTTATCTCAAATAATAATAATTTACAAGATTAAATTGCAAGTTTAGTATCATTTGATGTTAAATCAAATTTAACATTCTAAATGATCAATTGGTGTCATACTTGTTGTTGGTGTGACCCTATAGGATCATGTGTTATTAGTAATATCATTTTATGATCATCTTTGGGCATATAGAACTAACAGTCCCGTATAAGAAGATCATGTTCAGCATCATGATATTTGTTTATTGCACAATTGCAGTGACTTGCATACTCGATTGCATCAACCAATCATCAGATGACGACGACGAAGAAGACAGATCAAATAAAGTAAATTGGGCGGAATCCATTTTTGACGTTTTGAAAGTATAACTAATTGGAAGTGAGGTCCTTTATTTATAGTGGGTAAATAAAACAAAATAGTGTGTGTATATATATATATATATATATATATATATATATATATATATATATATATATATATATATATATATATATATATATATATATATATATATATATATATATATATATATATAGACACACACACACACACACAAGCACATTCAACAGCTATATCACCGTTAGTTTCTTCTCCCCATGCAACGAAAATTCCCTATGCGAACATACAAATGGGGGGTCCCTGCGTGGTAGGGTGGGAGCAGGGGGAGGGGTTGGGGCCAATGGCGGATGTGGGTGTCTTGGGGTGGGCTAGGACATGGCTAAATTTTATACACGCAGTGCAATTTTTTTTTCTAACAGAGTACAACTCCGCGGAAAAAAGTGCCACTACTTAATAAGGTGCATCTCCGATGCCACGACTATTGGTAAATTCTGCGTCCGCCCCTGGTTGAGGGGGTGTTCCCCGTGGTGCTTCTTGTGCCCCGCACCACACTGTCCACACCGGTTGGCGTAAGAGGTTTACAACACAACCCCCAAGTGAGTGTTTAAGGGTGCCTTTAGTTGCGGAAAACTGCTCCGTTTTCCGAAAACTTTTCCAAGAAAAATGAGAAATCTGAAAACGCGTTTAGTTCGGCAATTTTTCTAAAGTTTTCCAAAAAAAACGAAAATTTTTCATTTTTCCAAAATTAAAAAGAATTTGAAAAATTTTGGAAAACCCAAAATTATTGTTTTCTGAATTTTTCTATTTCCAAAATTTTTCTAAAATATACAAAACAAACACACACACACTCATTCTCACATACACCCCAAAATTACAACTACACCCACCCTACTCTCTACCCACCCCACCCCACCCACCTCGCCTCATCAACCACCTACACACACCCCATCTCACCTACCCACCCCACCCCACCCCTCACACTATCTCACCCACCCACCCCACCACCACCCACCACCTAACCCATCCCACCCCATCCCACCCCACTCCACACACCACCCACACACCACCTACACCCACAACACCACCATACCACATATCCCACCCCATCCTACCTTACCCCACGCACCACCCACCAAACCCACAACACCACCTCCACTCCACCCACCCACCCCCACCATACCACATATCCCACCCCACCCCACCATACCCACCACACCACATACCCCACCCCACCCACCACCTACCTACACAATCACCACCCACCCATCCCACCACCCATCAAGTAGGGTGGAGTGGGTTGATGGGATGTATGTGTGTCATTTGAAATAACAAAAATTGATAAATGAAAATTGATAGAAAATATATATCTAAACATATTTTCTTTTTTTCCAAAATATAAAATGAAAACGAAATCGGTTTTATCTAAACGAATTTTCTAAATTGTCAATTGAAAACTGAAAATGAAAACTCATTTCATTTTTCTGAAAATAAAAAATAAAAAACGGAAAACAGTTTTCCACAACTAAACGCATCCTAAGTGTTTTCAACACTCTCAACCATATATCTGAAAAACCACATGTTACAAAATAACTCCAAAATTCCACATCGGAAACATAGAAGTAGAATTTTCAAAAGTCCAACTTTTATTTAAATCACTATCCAAAATTTAAGATTTACAGATTGTATTTACAATTTTAGATATTTTTGAATAATTTAACAGTATTTTATTTAGTCACATGTATTTGTATTTTATTATGACTCGCAAATAAACGTTCTAAACAGCTTTAATATATTGAAGCTTACACAAAAAAAAAAAAATAAATAAATAAATCAGTTGGCTTGTACGTGGCATAGAAAACTTAGTGAAAAACATCCATAATCAAAAGGTACTCACAACTGAAATACAACATTCGATGCACAACTTACAGATTCTAGGCTACATACAAGAATGAATACCTTAAAAAGTTTTAACTTTTAGCGTTGAACACATAGCGTACACATTTAAACTCTACTGCTACTTCTTCCCGATTTCCATCGTTTGTTGCACCATTAAATCAAAAGGTACTCACCAACTAAGCTTTTCAAACCTGTTGAGGTTGCGGTCTCCCAAGCTGGATTTCCTCGCCGACGGCGGGATACACCACCGTCTCGCCCGTATAAGCTCCTAAAAACGTCGACAAACTAAGCTTATCAATCACTTCCCGGTGATGCGATTTGCAGACCAGATAAAGCACCGTGTGGATCACAATGAATAACAGGAACAACATCAAAAACAGAAGCCCACATAATATTCCGATCATCACCCTCCAAACCAACGCCAATTCGAAAATTTCCCGACCGTATTCCACGAACCACTCGTAAACAATAAGCAATCCGACCAAAAATCCATACAACACGAATCCGATTCCCATTCCCACTTTCTTCTTCCCGTTTGCGAGATGCTTACCTTTTCTCATGGCACTGACTCCATAGGTGTTTTCCAGAACAGTAACAACGCTAGCCAATTGCCAGACAAAACTCAGGTATAAGAAACCTAAAACGTATACGATGAGGATGATAAAGTAAATGATTATACCGACGATTGAATAACCGAAGATAGATCTGTTGATAAACATAGCCACCCCGCCGATTACGTTGTAGATGAAGAACGCCATATATATGAATATAAAAGTGACAAAGAGTCGTTTCCAGACCTTCGGAACGACTTTCATAACTTTTCGGAAAACAACTTCTCGGTCGGTGTAGATGGAGGCGATGGAGAAGACGACGGCGGCGGTGGAGAGGAGGGAGAAAACGGTGAGTAAGGTGAAGTAGGCGACTTTGAATAGCCAGTAGTAGAGCCAATCGGCTACGGTTGCTCGTCTTCGATAGTAGGAATCACTGTCAGCTAGCAACGAGTTACTCTCAATTTTCCAGAACAAATGATGGGAGATTTCCATGTGAACTAAGAAGACGATTGTGAGAGGAAGGATTAAGGTGAGAGTAATTTGTGCGAAGATTTTCTTCCGTGAAAAGATGGTTTTGAATGATTGTTTGAAGATGCCGAAGAAGCCAACGAATTTCATATCTTCTTCGCTTCGATCCATGGCGGTTTCTGTTGGATTGTTTCAGGTGAAGAACAGAAGAAGACGGTGTGAGTAGTGGATTGCGTTTTTGTTTCCTAAATATTTACGGTTTCCACCACACTAAAACAGAGCGATGCCTATCTTTATATGGTCCCATTTAGGTATTTACCTTTTCCATTCATTTCAGAGACCCAAGTGGTTATGGTTTGTGTGAGTGTGATCCATTGTTGCTATAAGATTTTTAACAGGGCAAAATACAATATGTATGACGTATTTTGTTTTAATAAGGGATTCTTATTAAAATATCCGTGTTTGTGTATAACATGTAGAATTGTAAACGAATGATCACGAACAAAGTTAAAACAAATTCTTTGTTCATTTTAGTTTTTGTTTAGATTAACAGAATAAACTATATATTGAGTTCTAAATCCTAAATGGGTCATTTAGGAATGAGCTGTCATTCTAAATTTGAAATTTTGAGTTATTACTTAAATCTTCGGTAATCATGTCGTTATTTTTGTAAGAGAAAAAGACAAATATAACTAATTTTATTGATAATTTTCCAAAAAGTAATCCAAAAAGCCATTACGGAGACAGAAAAAACTCCAACGTGTATAAACATTTGCAAGACCGTATTCCACTAATGTGAGATATATTAATATTTATAGGACCGTTTCACACTAATATAAGATATAGTAATGAAAATTATGTTTTGGAATACACAATGACATGTTAAGCCACCAAGGCACGAGACACCAACTCTAATATCATATAAGATATATATATATGGAGTTCAATTTCGTTTCCTCAAAAGAGCCATTACGAAAGAAGAGAGACTTCAATATACATAGACATTTTTAATATAGTATCACACAAATATGATATACAATAATATTTCACAAATATCTTCGGTTAAATTTGTGACTAAAATGGTTATTTGACTTTTTTTTAACTTCTTGAAAAATGTGCAATGATCAAATTTAAATAGTATTCCATTTCGAAACTTTCTTCCATTATATAAATTATAGAGATGATATTTACTATTTAATTTATAATTAGATGAAGCTTCGTGCTACGCACGTGCGGCTTGGGACCTCTAAAAAGTAATTTTTTATTTTATGTATAAGGGTTTAGTTCAAAATCGATTTTCTTTTCAATTTTCGTGTTTTTATAAAATTGGATTGTCTTCCAATTTTGGTCCTTTCTTCAAATTTGATTTTTTTTTTTGAATTTTGGTCCCCTTTCCTAAATTACCCAGGTTTAAATTTTTTTTCCCTATAATACCCTTTTACAATAAACTTGAAATGTAGTTGAAACTTGTTTACAAATCCAAGCTAAAATCAAAATATATTTTATAAAAGTAATAAAGTACTAACCGACCTAATAATGTACATCTGATAAATGGACGATTGCTAATCGGATCTGATGCCACCCATGAATGTTCTTGGATCGGGACAGTTCCCGGAGAATTGAGCCTGAGAAAGTCAAATCCTGGGTTCTGTGGAAATTTAAACAAAAAAAGATATATTTACTATTTATATAAGAAATTTGGTGAAGTTAATATGCATGTGAATGTGAACTTACCTCCTCTTGAAACCTTTGAAGCATGAGACGTTTCTGTTCAAAATCTGTTGCATAAGGGTCAAGCTGACCTTGACCTTCTATTGGAGATGACCATATTTGACCTTTATCCCTTTTTTGAAGAGTAATGTGCAATATATCATCCATACATATTTTTTAAGATTGGCATTATTAGCTTCCAACAATTAAACCACTATAAGAAACAAAATATATATTACGTTCAATATATTTTTCAAAAACTATGGTACAAGAAACCCTGTTATGTGTGTTGAAGCTTTGAAGAAGATGCTGGAGGATCCAACTGTACAAAAAATGGTGTATCCGTAAGTTATCGATAATAGCAACTTGCATGATTTAACTGTAATAGCAATACGTAAACCTATAGTACCAATGTACTTACATTTCGTTACCCGTAACAGTAGCTTACAACTTTTACCGTGAACCTATAGTAGCAATGTACTTGCAAAATTTTTCCCTAATAGCAATGTACTTAGAATTCCTTACCCAAAATAGCAATATACTTGCATCCTTTTACTGAAGTTTTAAGTCACGTGTTGTTATTATCGAAAAAAAATGTACTTGCGTTGTTATTACGGGTAAAAAAATATAGATACATTGCCATTATGGGTAAAAAATGAAGTTCGTTGCCCATATTGGTATCAAGAGGAAAGTATATTGCTATTCCTCACAATTTTCGCTACTGAAAACACACTGTGTTTTTACAATGTTATCAGTTTACCCACTTAAGTATTATTTTTTTAAACAATCATGTATGAACAAAATCACCCGATTTCTAGAATCTAGCAAATGAACAACCGACTGAAACCCTGAATCAGAAACGTTTAAGAAAAAAATTAAAGAGAAAGAGGGGTCGTTTTTTACCTGAGAAAGAATTTCTGGCAGGGCAAGGTATGACCGACGGCATGGAGGTAAGGAAAGAACGACACCTTGATGCTTGTACAAAGATTAAAAGTGACGCAAATCAAGCCATTAACATAGTAGCATAAATCTAAACATAGAACCCAAAAAGGGCTTAACATACATGCGAAGATAAGCAAGATAAGCAGCAATTGAATAAAAAATAATCACTTATAATATACCTGCTTGCTTCAACTGCAATATTGAGAAAACATATTAGCGCATTTTAGAAGCCCTTTAGAAGGTGTTTTAAGCGTCCTGTACGCTGGAGAAACATGGAGAAACAAACGATAGACACAAACACAATATAAATTAAAAGAAGAAAATGATAAAAAAAAGAATTTTGAAATCAAATCAAGAAAAACATGGTTTGATTTCATAATGGTATGTAAAACCTAATTTCTTGCGTTATCTTCATCTTATTTGTCATTCTTTTTCCCTTTTCTATACCTCATATGAATCAAAATCGTTTACCTTGATATTCGGTTGATTGAATTTATATTCAACATCCACCTACCAATTTGATATAAAAACTAAGATGGTTAGAAATTGCATACAAAACTAAACCAAAAAAAAAAAACCCCCAAACAAATTAACTAAAAAAAACCACTAAATACCTGCAATCCATAAAAAATTATGAGAACCTTGAAGCATTACATAGTATCGGAGAATTTTGAATTCGAGATGTGTATGAATAAAGTTGTGTTGTACCTCAGATACAGATTCATCCATTAAGTGTTTGACGGGGGAAGCAGGAGGTGGCGAGGCAGTGAATAAATACAAAATATCCACTAAACCCCTTGAATTGCACAAAGACAACCCTAAATTAAATTTTAATAGAAGAATCGGGGAGTAAAGTGAATAAATTACCAGGACTCGTTAATTCATCGCCTGGGTAAGATCGCTGGGTGGTCTGACTTCTTAAGTGGATCGGGTAATAACAAAAAATAACAATGTGCTTTTGTTACTTTATTTACTATAGCATCCTACTTTGAGTTTTTCCTATTATCTTAAAAAGATTACCTAAATATAGCATTGTCATCCAAAAATAAGTACAGACCGGGTACAGTTATCAAAGTATGATATCCTAATAAGAAATTTTGCATGTTGAATACGTAAACTTTTATATAGTCACAGTAATAGCATACATATTACTATATTAGACTAATAGAAAATTAAACAACCTTCCCGTGCGATGCGTCTAAAAGCTTCCTCCAATACGGCCCCCGAGACCTTCCTCATGCTAATCAGATCGTAGCTAATCTGCAACAAAAGCCGTACTTTTCAAATCATAAATTTGGCCTTACAAACAAATCAAAGAAAACCCAATATTTTTCTTGCATTTTGGATACTTTTCAAGCTAAATGATAAAAAAATAAATGTAGCTACTGCCTACTGCATAGTATTATATGAACTTACTTTTAAGTGGTCGCGGTTACCCATGATTAATGTCTGCAAAATCAGGTGAAAATTAAATATTAGTAATCTAAAAGATTCAATCACAACATGTAAAAGAAAAAACGGAAATATGAAAACGCACAAGATTAGCAAGCTCCCTTAATGGACGACACTCCCCAAATGCTTTAACTGTCCAGCTGCCATGTTGATCAATATCCAAGGGACAAAAAAGGGACTTAGACGAAGCAGTTTCTGAATTTAGAACTATTTAAAATTCGATTAACCGAAAGAAAAAGGGTATAAAAGTCAAAATTGTAGAAAAACAAACCTTTTCACAGATCAATTGTGATGCATCAAGTATATCACCAATGCTTCCAATCCCTCCACCTATAGAAACGACCTGATTAATTAAAGGTAGAAACAAAATAAAACTAAGGAAATAGGGAAAATGACAAAATAATGGGAATTTACGGTTTTCTCGTTTTCATCTTGCTCAGAGGGTAACCAGTTTGCATCTTTAAGTGTTTCATCTGCAGCACAAAATGCGTAGCTTATCAACCTCGCCATTGTTTTACCATGCTGTGAAAAGAAATACCCAATAAATGATTACGTGATTGATTATAGTTGAATAATTATCGAAATAGGATACTTGAAAAGATTGTTGTTACATGATACTTTGGAATCGAGCCATGATGATTCGTTGAACTCGGCAGGTTTAGTACCAGAAGGTATTACGCCAGCCACTTTGGAAGTCAATTGATCGAATGTATACAATTGAGTGTCTCTATCGAATCCACTCATTTTTAGGTATTCAAGAGATAAAGCTCTGATACCACTTTCCCCTTTGATTAAGCGCCTCCATGTAGTTTCTACTCCGCAACCCACTGGTGTAACCGTTCCTAATCCTGTAAAATGCGAAAGCAAACTCCACAATCAGTTATTTTTTCCGGTTAGGATCAAAATATGTCTTCTTAATTAAGAGTCGCAACTTATATTACACTGAAATCGATACTGAAACCTAATTTTACGGCGGATGAATTGGAACATTGAAATCTGAATCAGGAATTCTAATCTACTATAAAACGCACACTTCCTCGTTCCCTTAGTAATTGGCATCGTAATTTTTTGAAAATGGTGCACATTGAACCTAAATAGAAGAGTAAATACAAGAACTCAATTCCAGATACACCCAAGCTGTCTAAGGGAGAAGAAATTACCGGTGACGACAACTCTTCTATGAAGGAAAAAGGGAGGAGGTTTGAAGGGTTCAAGTGACCCGCTAGAAGAAGAGAAAGAACGATGAATACGGTAACATAGTTGAGCATATTTACACCACCATCGCCTGTTCATAGCAGCAACGTTTTTCCGTTTGGGTTTTTTTTTTTTTTTTGCAGGAATTCAACCAGAACTACATCAAGTATGGCCTCCAAGTAACTGTTTATCCAATCGTTTCCCGCCATTAAACCTGCACGACTCTGAGATTTTTGGACACCAGGTTGGAGGTCGCGGTAGCTGCTTCTTCGATTGTTCATCTGCATCTTCGAAGTGGAACCTAACCTTTGATCGGCGTTGATTCAGACCTTCAGTCATTGTTGAGTTTTGGGTGTAACTAAACCATCTCTGTGGTTTTCTTCACGGTTGGCTTTCCGGATTTTTCTCTCCTATACTTCAGTTCGAGAGACCAAGGTTGATTGCAGCAAAGACAGCAAGAAAGAAGCAGGAGAGATGACGTGAAGGTGGGAGTTAAGACTTACACGGGTTGAGGGAGGAGGCGAGGTGTCGAGAAGAGAGGGAGAGGTGGAAGCAAAGTGGCGGAAGCCCATTGGCAAAGAGAAGGCACCCCGCTAAAATTTCTCAAACCCCCCTCACCCCCAATCCTTCTAGAAGAATGTTGTGTTTTAATATATTTAGTAATATATAAGCATGCTTCATAAAATATAATTACTTTAAATCCATTCATGTAACCAAATTATCAATGATGAATTTAAAAAGAACAATGGGAGGGGAACTCAAAAGTAAAAACAAATCGATCAATCCAATTAAACAAGCATTTTCAGTGGAAAGTCGGCACATACCACTACTATAAAAAGGCCTATACCCCGTTTTGTCAAAATCGGTCTCTAATGAAAGTGGAATTGAATGGACATAAGCCTGTAGCAAACAATAGGACATCTGGTATATTTTTTTGGGATTTTTTATGTTGCATTTCAAGGTACGATTTAAGTTAAACACTTCAATCGAAAGAATACCTTTATTAATTAATAATAAGAGAAAGGTCCAATGCATGCTCACCTGATCAGAGGCCGAGTGCCACATTTACATGTCGGGACAAGCTTCTGATCTTTTAAGTCAATCTGCAAAGACTGCAATCCCAACTTTATGTTATTAATTTCTTTCAAGTTAATTTTTAAGTCAATCTGCAATCCCATATTTATATAATTTATAGTTCTAAAACAATCAATTTAGTTTATGATAATGTAATATTTACTAGTTTTAGAAAAAGTTTAGTTCTAGTATTGGGAACATTTAGTTAATCGTCATAATATTTATTTGAGATATTAATAAAACTGGCATTTCAACAATTAAAACCTGGCAAGTTGAAGAATATCGACTACATTCTTAATTGGTGTTCGATGAAGGCTTGGGTACAACGTGATTTTAGTTGTGGGACTATTAACCGCAACCACAAATATTCTACCCTTACAAAAAAAAAAAAAAAAAAAAAAAACATAGCAAATGAAAGATAGGATTTGTTTTGTTTTGTTTTGAATGGTCTTAGATATTAATGAAGAAAGCTATGTCAAATACTATGTGATTACTTGTAATAGTAGTTTTTCCCAATGTTTTAAAATTCGGGTTGATCCAACCGGTCGAATTGGTTGGACCGTGATCCAGTGAAGAAAGCGGGTCAATTATGACCGGGTTTTTGCTAATTTCCGACTTGGATTGAACCGGCCAGTTTTCTCAAAACCCGGTTGGACCGGTGACCCGGAACCGGGTTGACCCGACGGTTGAAACAAAAAATTATATTTTGAGCTTTAAAAAATTGGTTAAAGAGTTCGAGACTCGAGTTTTTAAGATTAGTTCACCATTAGTTCATCAAATTTAGTAAATTTTCCTATAGATCTTGACAATATATATTTTTTGGTACCAAAAAGATGAAATTACATTGTTTATGTTTTATAAATATATAATTATGCTGATAAAGATAAAATGTATGAGAATTGTAAAAACCGGGTTGACCCAGCAGTTGAACCGGTTGACCCGTGATCCGGTCACCACATCGGGTCAACTAAAAACCCGTGTTTTAAAACATTGGTTTTCCCTAAATCTTGTTTTGTTTCCCAAATCAATTCATTATAAGCCTAATTCAAGTTAAAATGGATGACTGTAAACAAAAGATAGTAGTGTATTCGTATTTGGCTACCAAATTGTTGTATTTTTATGAAAGAAACAAAAAAAGTGGTTCCTGAATCTTGGTTGGATCCCAATTTTGAAATTCGCACAAGTAAATGAAAAATCAAATACAATTGATGAATGTTTTACCTTGGACTAGAAGAGGATGCCATCTTTAGTGGAATCTTCTAGTGTAGTTTAATACGTCTCAAATATTTGGAGCTTAATAAAACCTTCACAACTATCTTGTATCGATGACAACTCCATGAAGGCCAAAGATGAGCCATTTTGATAATGAGACGAGATAAGAGAAATATAGGAGATAGAGGATTGTGACCTTGGACCAAAAAAATTAGGGTTATACTGAAATAGTATCTTCACATTCAAATATGAATCCTTTTGAAAATGACACTGTTTAATTTAAGTTAGTCCACCTAGGACGTCATGTTAGAGCTACGTGGACCAAAGTGATAACTGAAACCATGAAACCGGATTACACTTGCTTCAGTGGTTAGCTATCGACAATTTTGAGATTTTAAGGTTTTTATTTCATGACTAATTTTATCGGTAGTCTAAGAAAATAGTGACTAAATGTATGGATGTCTATTTTCATAACTAATTTTATCATTAGTCCTAAAAAATAGTGACTAAATGTAAGGGTGTATATTTAGTTTCTGCCATTTATTCTTCTATAGAATGATGTGTACATTATTTGACATTGTTATTTTCATGTTTTCGAAGTATATCGTCATGTTTTTTATTTCAAAAATAGAAATGAAAGGTGGTGCATCTACCATTATCGAGTGAAGATATTTTTTAAAGAAAATCAAAGGTAGTTAAATCATAAAAGTAGGGGTGAATAAAAATCGAACCGATCCTAAAAAACTGCAAAAACCGCAAAAAAAAAATCGAAACCGATACAAAAACCAGCAATGCAGTTTTAAATTTAACAAAAATCGACCATAGTCGGCACGGTGCGGTTTTACCCTGGAAACCGACCCTTAAAAACCAAACCGCACCACTAGTATTATATATATTAAGAATATTTTATGTTATTATGTATGCTTAAGATTTGTTTATGTTTTATGAATGTTTAAGGCTATGTATATTTTTGTTGGTGACTTAAAATATCAAATATGCCACCATAAATCATAATAGTTCAAGAGTAACTCATAATTATAATAGTTTAAGAGTCTGTTATATGATCGCGTTTATGGACAAAGACTATGACTTCACCAAACTTTTGATTGTGGGCTAAAAATTTAACAAGCAAAAATTGTTTCCTGTTTCTACGCTATGTTGTGTTTGATATAGGACTAAAAGCTAAAATTTTAATAAAAAATACTTTGTTGTTGGTTTTTTGCAGTTGTAAAACCATACCATTTTATTGTGTGATTGAAAACCAAAACCACACTACTTAAAACCGCACCGTTGGAAAAAACCACACCACTTGAAAAACCGCATTTTGCGGTTTTAAAATTACAAGAACCAATGCATACGCTTTGCGGTTTGGTTATGACCTAAAATCGCACCAAATCACACCATGCTCACCAAGTCACCCCAACATAAAAATTCTATTTGTGGTTAAAGAACAAATTTGCGAAATTAATGCAATTTTTATAGATTTTATCTATACATAATATTGAATTTTTTAGAGTATTTGTTTCGAGTTTTCGAAAGTTTTTATAGTTCGTAGAGAATAATGAGTTCCATAATTATTTTTAGTGTTTTATAATCAGATAATCATATCTCATTGAAAAAAAAAACTTCGCCATAAGTTTTTTGATATATAAGCTTTATTCAAAAAGATTTATAAAATCAGTAAAAAAAATTCAGCCTGAACTCCTAATTATAAGGTTGGTTATGCTGTTTGAAAATCTTTGCGAATATATATATATATATATATATATATATATATATATATATATATATATATATATATATATATATATATATATATATATATATATATATATATATATATATATATATATATATATATATATATATATATAGAGTTGGGATCCAATAAGAAGTAATATTTTGGTAGGAATGTAAAAAACCAGTAATTAAGGTATGAATGGTTATAATTAAGATAAAAATGATATATTTTTGTAACTGATTTCAGATCATTTAATCTTACATATATATACACCTAAAATATGGTTGCATCTTAAAAGACATTATTATGATTTGGTGAGTGATGAGATTCTTTCTTACCTTCCTACCAAAACATTACTTCTTACTGGATCTCAATTTATATATATATATATATATATATATATATATATATATATATATATATATATATATATATATATATATATATATATATATATATATATATATATATATATATATATATATATATATATATATATATATATATATATATATATATATATATATATATATATGGATGAGTTCAATGCAGAACCAAATTATATTGCATAACTGTAGAACCACGATCTTAACCGTTAGATTAGATTTCTTCATTAAGGGTATGATGGTAAAATGGAAATACTAGAAATAAAACATCCAATAAATACGCTCAATAAATGAACAAATATTCATCAATGAACATATGTTCATCAATGAACAAACAAACGTTAATTACCTTCTCTGTATCTTCATTCTTTGTAAATAGACATATGTTTACAAATGAACATATGTTCATAAATGAACATGCATTCATCTCCTTATCTGTATATATTAATTCTCTGTAAATGAACAAATGTTCATAAATGAACATGTGTTCATAAATGAACATATGTTCATAGATGAACATATGTTTCAAAAAATCACATAACCTTTGACGCTCTATATTTTAGGGTTGCATAAAAAAACCCAATATGCCATTGTGTTGGTATGATTCCCTACATTAGGTGCATAATTTTATAATGCGTCCCTTTTAATCTAATCCATTAATATAATGATCCAAGGGTTATAATGATGGTTCTATGGTTAGGTAATTTAATTTAGTTCTATATTGAATCTTCCTATATATATATATATATATATATATATATATATATATATATATATATATATATATATATATATATATATATATATATATATTAATTTGCAACATTCGGTTGTCTCAAAGAAGTTACTATTCATTTGATACTTTCTATTTCCAGAATCAAAACGACTAAATCAAGACAATAGTATAATTGCTAAAGCATTTAATACAAAATACAAATAAACTTCTATTTGGAAATAACATTTTTGAATCTTTTTATATCAAACATTCATATTTTCGTTTTTTTCCCTCAACTAATTTCGAATTAATTGTTTTTATCCTTGTTTATTATAAAATTATATTAATGATATTTTGTAAGTTGTGATTCCGGTCCCTTATTATATTTTAAAGTTATAATTTTCTTCCATTACATAATTTGTTTTTTATCAAACTGCGTTTTATTATATACCGGGCTTCCGCAGCATCGCACGGACGGTCAAAACCTTAGTTAAGATTAAACATTAAAACCCCGGACCAATAAATTAAGATCCGATTAAATGTTCAAGGCTTGGGCCCAACACCGATCATAATCTGTTAAAGGCCCTGTTTTTATGCATCTTTATGCTGTGTAATTTTGCATACTTGTTGTCTTGTTGACATTTGTCAAGTACATTTGTCGTCAGACACTTATTCAAGTTTCATTTGGATAGCAAAAACGTAATTGATGCATCATTTATAGATGATTTAATATTCTTCTTGATTACCAATTTTACCAGAATAGTTGGTTAACATTTATTGTTAACTTTTTTCTTTACTTTTTGCTAACTTGAGTGTTAAGAGGGAATTTTCACTTGTAACAATTTTCGTCACCCCAGGAAAGTGTGATTTTCGCTTTTATAAAGGAATGATTCTCAAGATGGTTTCAAGGATAGTGTCAATTCCGAATTGATCCGAATTTTGTATAAATAAAGTTTCGGTTTTTCAAAAACCATTTGAGGATAAAGGAAACATATTTATCAAGTTTTTGTATAAACTATTTTTTTTTTTTTTGAACCGGCAAATAATACATCTATATCCTAACCTAAAGCACCTAATCCACCTAATCTCCTAGTGAGATTTGAACCCAAAACCTCAAAGAGGTTGGGCATACACCTGTGCCGCTGAACTACAAGTTCTTTGGCGTATAAACTACTGACTTAATTCTAGAGGTAGGCACATAGAGGAAACCATATTGCTACAACTTGATAAAATTAGATTATTAAGAGTTAGAAAGGATATGTTTGACGAGTATAAATTATCTTATAAGCTAATTTTATGCAACTTATTGCAATTTAGTATTTGGTAAGACCACTAAAATAAATTAAAAAATATTATAAGCAAGTTTTATAGAAAGCTATTTAAGAAAGTTTGTTGATAAGTAGATGCTGCTTTTTTCCACAAGTTTTCCAAATATACAATTACATGCTATTGTATTTTTTAATCTTTTTCATATTTGACATCTAGCTTATCAGTAAGTTTGATCAAACTCTATTATTTTATCAGTTACATAGTTTATTAGGCAAAAACTAGCTTTTCGGCTAGTTAGCAAAAACAGCCTTAAGATACAACTGGTCACAACAATTGGTCAATATTTGCACCTATAAAGTATCATTTCATTTAATAATGGTTTTTTTGTGTTAAGTGGTGGATCTAGAACAGAAATTACAAGTGTCTATCATATATAAATAATTAATAATAAATAAATAATATTCTTAAATTTTAGTTTACATAGGTAAAATATTTGGGAAAAATGTTTTTTTGCTAAACCAAAATGTGGACTCTTTTTGGTCAAAAATGGGGTGGGACCCACTACCAAATGTGGTCCATGTGTCCCCATACAATTAGCTAGATCCAATGTTTTAAAACCTGATTTTGCAGTCGATCCGGTGTGATGACTGGGTCAATCAGCTTAACCGTCGGGCAAACCCAGTTTTAAATTTATCTTCATATATTTCATATTTTTCATACATACATATATACATACATACATACATACATACATACATACATACATACATACATACATACGCATGCACGCATGCACACGTGCACACACACACACACACACCTACCCACACGCACGCACGGATGCACCCACGGACACACACACGCATGCACGGACGCATGCATATGCACGCATGCATGCACGCACGCACGCACAGACACAGACACAGACACAGACACAGACACAGACACAGACACAGACACAGACACAGACACAGACACAGACACAGACACAGACACAGACACAGACACAGACACAGACACAGTCACAGACACAGACACAGACACAGACACAGACACAGACACATACATACATACATACATACATACATACATACATACATACATACATACATATATACATACATACATACATACATACATACATAATGAGCTCAATTAAGACTTTATATGTAACTTTTCCTAATTACACAGGAATATATGACGTTCATTATCTAAATTATATTAACTCTATACCATTATTTGCGATAACAATAATGAAGTTCATAGTAAATTATTAGGGTACAATTTCTTTTTAACATTTCTAGTTTATCAGCCAATGATAAAACCACACAACTTGGGAGCAATTAATTGTTTTTAAAAAGAAAGAGAAATTACATTCAATTTCCGATTATTTTGAAGAAAAAAAACTTGCGTATACAACAAAAGGAATATGAACAAAGTGCCATGGAGTCAAAAACAGACACTAGCATTTGATTGTGACAACGAGAACACACCAAGACAAGATGGTATGGTCTATAAGATCATCTCATTTTATCTCTACCACCTCAATGTTTAGTCGCTTTCTCATACTTATTTTTAGACCCAATGGTCATCAAACGCCCTCAAATGATGGATTTTATTATGTTGACCAGTCCGCTGGATATTTTCTTGATGATAATCAGATGAATGAAGGTTACTTGTTGACTTGTATTGCTTACCCGACTTCTGATTGTGTGATTTATACTCACAAAGGAAGCTGATCTTTATTGAGTTCTGTGTGTCTGTTGTCTACAATCGAATCTCTCTTTGCATTTTAAATAATTATAGTTTGGCCAGTAATCATGAGAACCAATTTCAGGATTTGATTTGAACAAGATGGGCAAGTGGGTCTTCGATAATCAGGAGCAGACAGAGTCGCCATTGCTAGGGTTAGGTTGTAAAGAAGATGAGTAGACAGAGTTGCCATTGTGTAAAAGATGTCTTTCAAAAAGCAAAAGTCAAAAGAAATAATTCATGTGGGCCCCACATGAATAGTAATTTAAAAATCAAATTCAATTGGCAATTGAGTCTTGCACGTGAGATTTGAACGACGATTTTTCCATTCAGCGCACACAATTAAATTCGGCGCTCACATTTGGTTTTTTCAACAATCACGGATACATTTCGGCCATTCATCCCTATATATAGGGATGATTACTTTCCAAATGAAATCGTCCAAAACCATTGAGTGATATATATATATATATATATATATATATATATATATATATATATATATATATATATATATATATATATATATACATAGATATATTGTGAGGCTCTATGTATTAAAAGAAAAGAGAGATATATATTTTTCAGTTCCAAATCTTGTAATCTCCTCATTTTTCTCATATAGTGATTATCATCGGTTGTGCCCGTGGTTTTTTCCCGAAAGGGTTTTTCCACGTTAAATCCTTGTGTCCACATTTATTTTTTTTCTTTGTCGTATTATTATTTTATTTTATTGTCGATATAATTTATTCATAACAAGTGGTATCAGAGCCACGTTGTTTTCTATACTCATTCTCAATTTTTTGAGTATTATATCGACATGGCTACTTTGAAATACGATATTCCATTGTTGGATCGAGATACAAGATTTTCATTATGGCAAGTAAAAATGCGAGCTGTATTGGCTCAGTTGGACCTTGATGATGCTCTGTTAGGCCGAGACAAAATGCATGCGTCTTGGTCAGATGAAGAAAAGGATCGTAAAGATCGTAAGGCTCTCTCTCATATCCATCGTCATTTATCTAACAATATTTTGCAGGAAGTTTTGAAAGAAACTACTGCAGCATCTTTATGGCTAAAATTAGAACAAATTTGCATGAACAAAGATCTCACAAGTAAGATGCACCTTAAACAAAAATTATTTTCGCTTAAGATGCAAGAAGGTGGATCATTGCTGGATCATCTTTCGACGTTTAAAGAGATCATCACTGATCTTGAAGCTATGGAGGTAAAATATGATGAAGAGGATTTGGGTTTAATTCTTTTATGTTCTTTGCCTAGTTCTTATTCAAACTTTAGAGATACCATATTATATAGTCGTGATACTTTAACACTTCAAGAAGTTTATGAAGCTTTGCATGCCAAAGAAAAGATGAAAGATATGGTATCCACTGAAGGTTCAAGTTCTAAAGGAGAAAGTCTGGCAGTTCGTGACAGACCAACAGATAAGAATGATTCCAAAGGCAAGAACAAAAGAAATTCTAGAAGCAAATCTAGATCCAGACGTTCCAAGTCATGCAACTATTGCAAAAAGGAATGACATGATATCTCTGAATGTTACAAGTTGAAAAACAAGGAGAAAAGAGCTTCTAATCAAAATCACAAACCAAATCAAGATGATGAAGAAAAAGCTACTTATGCTGCTGAAAATAATTCTAACGGTGATGTTCTTGTAGCTTTTGCAGGAATCCTAAAAACCAATGATGAATGGATTCTTGACTCAGCTTGTACTTTTCATATGAGTCCAAACAGAAGCTGGTTTACAAATTATCAACCTATAGAAGGCGGCTCCGTATTGATGGGTGATAATGCACCATAAAAAGTCACTAGAATTGGTTCAATTCAAATCAAGATGTTTGATGGTGTTGTCAGAACTCTGTCTGATGTTCGACACGTTCCAGGTTTGAAAAGAAACCTTATTTCTTTAAGTACTCTTGACCTTAAAGGGTACAAATATTCCGGTGAAGGTGGAGTTTTAAAGGTTTCAAAAGGCGCTATGATTGTCATGAAAGCCGATATCAAATCAGCAAACCTGTATCATCTTCGGGGTACAACAGTAACAGGTAATTCTAATGTTACTTCAAATTCATCTACTGATACTACTAACCTGTGGCATATGCGTCTTGGGCATATGAGTGAACTTGGTTTGACAGCATTAAGCAAAAGAGGATTGTTTGATGGCCAATGCGTTGGCAAACTGGAATTCTGTGAACACTGCATATTTGGCAAACACAAGAGGGTGAAATTCAACACCTCGGTACATACTACAAAAGGCATTTTGGAGTATGTACATGCTGATTTATGGGGACCATCTCAAGAAGCATCACTAGGAGGTGCTCGTTATATGTTGACAATTATTGATGATTATTCAAGAAGAGTTTGGCCATATTTCTTGAAGCTTAAATCTGAAGCATTCTCTGCATTCAAAGAATGGAAAGTCATGGTGGAAAACCAGACCGGTAAGAAGGTCAAAAAGCTTCGCACAGATAATGGTATGGAGTTTTGTTCAAATGAATTTAATTCATATTGTAAATTAGAAGGAATTGTTAGACACCCCAACAAAATGGTGTAGCTGAACGTATGAACAGAACCATTATTTCAAAAGCCCATTGTATGTTATCTAACGCAGGATTATCTAAGCGTTTTTGGGCAGAAGCTGCTTCTACTGCATGTTATTTAATTAACATGTCACCTTCTATTCCACTTGATAAAAAGACTCCTATTGAGGTATGGTCTGGCTCCCCAGCAAACTATTCAGATTTAAGAATTTTTGGTTGCCCTGCTTATGCTCATGTTGATAATGGAAAATTAGAGCCTAGGGCAGTTAAATGTATCTTTCTTGGTTACAAGTATGGTGTGAAAGGATATAAGTTATGGTGTCCTGAAACTAAAAAGGTCGTGATTAGTAGAAATGTAGTATTTAATGAATCAGCTATGCTACATAAAGATTCTTCTACTAATATTCCTGTTGAGAGTCAACAAAAGACAAGTGTGCAGGTGGAGCAATCTGTTAACTCAGAACATACACCAGAAAAAGAAAACTCTATTTATCAAAATCCATCAGTTGAGCAAGAGTCTTCTACTCCTACTCCTACTCACCAACCACAACATTCTATAGCAACTGATAGACCTAGGAGGGTCATTCATCCTCCCAAGAGACTGATAGAAGAAGCAAATATTGTTGCTTATGCTTTAAACGTTGCTGAAGAAATTGAAGGTATCAAAGAACCTTCAACTTACACGGAAGCCATTACTTCAGAACATTGCAACAAATGGATAATTGCCATGCATGATGAAATGGAATCTCTTGAAAAGAATGGCACTTGGGAGTTGGTGAAATTACCAAAAGAAAAGAAGTCTATCCGCTGCAAATGGATTTTCAAAAGAAAAGAAGGTATTACTCCTAATGAGGAAGCAAGATTTAAAGCAAGGTTAGTTGCTAAAGGCTATAGCCAAATTCCAGGCATTGATTTTACTGATGTCTTCTCTCCTGTTGTTAAGCATAGCTCAATTCGTACTTTACTTAGTATTATTGCCAAGCATAACTATGAGCTTGAGCAGTTAGATGTCAAAACTGCATTTTTGCATGGTGAATTGGAGGAAGATATTTATATGGAGCAACCTGAAGGCTTCATTATCCCTGGAAAAGAGAACTTAGTATGTAGATTGAAGAAATCTCTTTATGGGTTAAATCAGTCCCCAAGGCAATGGTATAAGAGGTTTGACTCTTTTATGCTATCTCAGAATTTTAACAGATCAGATTATGATAGTTGTGTTTGTTTTAAGTCAGTCAATGGTTCATCAATATATCTGCTTCTTTATGTTGATGATATGTTGATTGCTGCGAAAGATAAACTAGAGATAACAAAACTGAAAACACAACTAAGCAATGAGTTTGAAATGACGGATTTAGGTCCAGCCAAGAAAATTCTTGGTATGGAAATTACTCATAACAGACAGCATGGAAAACTATACCTAAGTCAAAAGAGGTATATTGAGAAAGTTCTTCAAAGATTCAACATGCATAAAGCCAAGCCAGTGAGTACTCCATTAGCTGCACATTTCAAACTGTCTTCAGCATATTGTCTAAAGACAGATGATGAAATTAATAACATGGCGAAAGTTCCGTATTCTAGTGCAGTTGGTTCTCTAATGTATGCCATGGTATGTTCTCGCCCCGATTTATCTCACGCTTTAAGTGTTGTTAGCAGATATATGGCTAACCCAGGAAAAGAGCATTGGAAAGCTGTTAAATGGATTCTTAGATATTTATGCGGTACTTCCAATGCATGTTTACAATTTGGAAGTTCTGGTGAAGGACTGGTGGGCTATGTAGATTCTGATTATGCAGGAGATTTGGACAAAAGAAGATCTTTGACAGGTTACGTTTTTACCATTGGTGGATGTGCTGTAAGTTGGAAGGCAAGTCTACAGACCACTGTTGCCTTATCCACAACTGAAGCAGAGTACATGGCAATTTCTGAAGCTTGTAAGGAAGCTATTTGGTTAAGAAATTTATATGGTGAACTTTGTGGAGACACATCTTCCACAAAGATTTTTTGTGATAGTCAAAGTGCTATTTATCTCACAAAAGATCAAATGTTTCATGAGAGAACGAAACATATTGATGTACGTTATCACTTTATTCGAGATGTTATTTCCAAAGGTGATATTCGAGTTCAAAAGATTAGCACTCATGACAATCCGGCGGATATGATGACGAAGCCGGTTCCAGCAACTAAGTTTGAGCTTTGCTCAAGCTTGGTTGGTATGACAATCTAATTCCAAAGATTGTCGGCACACGATGATTTTATAATGAGGAATTCTACAAGTGGAAATTCGTCTCAAGGTAGAGTTTGATTACTTATTGCTTTTTAAAGTCAAGGTGGAGATTGTAAAAGATGTCTTTCAAAAAGCAAAAGTCAAAAGAAATAATTCATGTGGGCCCCACATGAATAGTAATTTAAAAATCAAATTCAATTGGTAATTGAGTCTTGCACGTGTGATTTGAACGACGATTTTTCCATTCAGCGCACACAATTAAATTCTGCGCTCACATTTGATTTTTTCAACAATCACGGATACATTTCGGCCATTCATCCCTATATATAGGGATGATTACTTTCCAAATGAAATCGTCCAAAACCATTGAGTGAAATATATATATATATATATATATATATATATATATATATATATATATATATATATATATATATATATATATACATAGATATATTGTGAGGCTCTATGTATTAAAAGAAAAGAGAGATATATATTTTTGAGTTCCAAATCTTGTAATCTCCTCATTTTTCTCATATAGTGATTATCATCGGTTGTGCCCGTGGTTTTTTCCCGAAAGGGTTTTTCCACGTTAAATCCTTGTGTCCACATTTATTTTTTTTCTTTGTCGTATTATTATTTTATTTTATTGTTGATATAATTTATTCATAACACATTGAACAAGATGGGCAAGTGGGTCTTCGATTAACAAGCAGGTTGTAAAGAAGGACAAAGATCTCTGTCAAAATTAACTCATATTAACATGTATAGTGGCGTTTTTTGAAGATTTACAGATAGGGCAGACTTTGATGGAGGATTCACATACAGTACAGATGCAGAGATGTCTGCAAGGTAACAGCAACACGCATCACAAAATGGTTCAGAGATAGAAGATGAAGATATATTGTAGCCATTAGTGATTTGTACCTGATGTTGTTGCTGTGAAAGTTCTACTGTACCTAATCACAAAATGGGGCTATCAAATCACAAATGGGTTCAATTTTTCTTAGGAATATCGATGAATATGATTGGCAGAAAAAAGGGACAAAGGCATAAGATTACAAAACCAGATGCACAATGTATCTCTAGATGATAGTAGTGGTGGAGGTTACCCAGATCGATGAGAGAGAGAGTGTGTGGGGTAGTGGGATAGGGGTGGGAGTGGGGTGTATTTTTCTTTATTTTTAATTAGCTTAATAATTAATAAATTAAAAGAAAATGAAAAAATAAATAAAAAGAGTAAATTGGTCCTTTAACTTGGACTAGGGACCAAATTTGTAACAATTTTACCACCACAAGGACCTTCAGCATGAGATTTCAAAAGGACGACCAAAACTGTAATTTTATGTCAACCATAGGGACCAAAATTGTAATTTACTCTTAATATTATTATAGTGTAAAAACTAGATAAAGCTTGAAAGAAAAAAGAAACTTTTAATGTTTTGTTTTTATTTTTTCTAATATTGCATGAGAAAATCCGGATTAATGATTGCTAAACAGATCCGCGTTGTACAAATGTACTTGTTTATTAAGTGTATTATGATTTCTAAATCAATCTATTCGTATCAAATGGCAAGTTCACATTATTGCTATATAAGAGCTTAGTGGTTGAATAACAAGTTTTCCAAAAGACTACGTCCAAAATCTTAAACACGCCTTCATAAGCTTGAGTGTTGTGAGTGAGTTTTCTCATTACAAACGGTTTCTTCATCTATTATAAACTAACTCTATTGTACTTGAGTAGAATATCTCAAATTGCTATACTAGAAAAACATAATTGAAATATGAGTTCTTTATATTTAACCCTTATTTTCAAATTATTTGTTGAATACTTGATGACTTCTGTTATGCTTTACATGTAACATTGATATTATCTAATGTATAATAAATATTCATATTTTGGTCATTATTCATGACTTCCTTACTTTCATGAGTGAACATTTGCATATCGGTGACCCGTCTACACGAAATATTAATTTTGTTTGATCTGTTGATATTTTTATAAACACAATTATGAATTCATTGTTTTCTCCTTTTTTATAACAAGAAAACGTTCAGCATATATACATCCAAGTACCGCTAATTTAAGATCGCTATGTTTTGTGGTTTGAAGATATTATTGACTACTACTCGTTAAGTCTTATTTTGAAATAAAACATTTATTATTTTGCATTGTTCCAACAAAATCTTTTACATCAGTTTGGTTTAAGATACATAACCTTTCTCCCTACAAAAGGACTAAGTTTTATAACGATCAAAGCATATAATGTCTAATTTATCATATGGTTACCTAAAACATTGTTTTTAATAAATAAACTTAAGGATGTATAACAGTGTAACCACTATAAAAACATAGTTACATAACTATATTAATAAAACAATAATACCATTTCGTGTCTTTACTTTAATATTCTCTCTAATTAATGCTAAACATCTTTAGATTTATCATTTTGATGTAAAGTAACAAACTTGCAAATTTTTCCTATTTTTGGTCGTGAGTATTTTTAATGAAAGTCGTGATCAAGTCGGCCTCAAGTTACGTAAAGCCATTTACATATTGCCCAAGGAAGAAAAACTAAAGATTTGTTATTTTAAAATTCTTTTTCTAAAAATAACTACCTTAAGGCTTAATTAATCCATAAAAATATCAAAGTTACTTCGTTTCATTAAATTAACCCATTACTTTTCTACCCATTATAAGCAATAAGCATATTGCTTAAAATCATAACATTTTGTAGTTCTTTACATTTTTATATTATTCAATCCTTATAAATATTATGTAATAACTGGGCCCACCGTTGATTTCTAACAAACTTATCGGCGTCAAACACGGCCACCGAAAAAATGATAAAAACGCAACAAAATATATAAGATGGAATACATATTCTGCAACTTAAAACATCTATAAACATTTATAGCATATATGAAAATTAAAGGGGCAAGAAGACGATTACACTTGAGACATTCGTTGATTTTGTGGTCTTCCAAGCTGAATATCTTCACCCACCATGAAAGCTGGCTGTGAATCGCTCAAATACGCACCTAAATAAGTCGATAAACTCACCTTATCAATGGTTTCTCGGTGATAAGATTTGCAGACAAGATACAGCATTGTTTGGATCACCATAATTAGCAGAAATGTGATCACAAGGAGAACGCAGCATAAAATTCCGACCGCCACCTTCCACACCGGCGATAACTCCGCACCGTCAAACACGATTAATGCCAGATACATAAACACTACACCTGCTAACAACCCATACAATAGAAACGAGACCATTAATGCCACTCTCTGTTTCCCCTTCATCAGATCCATTCCTTTGATCATGGCTTTCAGTCCGTAACAACTTTCTAGAACGGAGATTACGCTTGCAAGTTGCCAGATAATGGCCAAATACAAAAACCCGAAGATGTATAGAATGATGAGGGGGAATATAACGAAAAACGAGACGACAAATTCCCTGAGGGTGACGCTCCATAAGAAGAACACGACGGAAGCCATTAAGTTGTAAGCGAAGAAGGTTAGGAACATACAGAGAAAACTGACGGTGAGTCGTTTCCAGACCTTTGGTACCACTTTCATGACTTTGCGGTAAGTGACGTCGCCGCCGGTGTAGACAGATGCGATGGTGTAGACAACGGCGGTGGTGGAGAGGAGAGAGAAGAATGTGAAGATAATGATGGAGACGATTTTAAAGAGCGAATAGTAGAGCCAATCGGTGGGGGAGACTTCGGAGATATAGGATCGGTAATACTCGTAGGCGTTGACGAACATTTGATATGGGTCTTCTTCAATTTTGTTGAAGAATCGGCGAGAGATCTCTGTGTGAGCGATGAAGATGATTGTGAGAGGAAGGATTAGAGTGAGGGTGATTTGGGTGAAGATTTTCTTCCATGTGAGGATTGTTTTGAAAGATTTAGAGAAAATGCCGAGTATTCCGATGAACTTCATCTCTTCTTGAGTTGCATCCATGGTGAGGTGTGACAGTTGCAGAAAATGTGAAGTGGAAGAGTGAATGGCATTGTAGCTATATACGAATACAACAAATTCTATAAGATGAGGACTTGCTTGGAATTTGTTTAACAAATTTATCCTTGTCATAAATGTTTCATCACCATCCAATTGTGAATTGTCTTCTTTTTATGTTTCTTTTTCTTTTTTATTAATGCAAAGTATGTTA
The DNA here is from genome assembly GCA_023525715.1 of Cichorium intybus. Lineage (NCBI taxonomy): Eukaryota > Viridiplantae > Streptophyta > Magnoliopsida > Asterales > Asteraceae > Cichorium > Cichorium intybus. The sequence goes on along the minus strand of CM042017.1, from coordinate 20,995,570 downwards.
TACCTTTTTTAAAATTTAAGTGTTGGTATTTTTCTTTAGTATAGAAAACTTTAACTTTGATTGCCATTATTGTTATATAAATAGAATACCTTGCCATTTTCATAATAGTGATAAAGCATATTAAAGTTCCACACTCTCTCTATTAAATATATTGATTTATTTATAACATTAAGGAAATAAAACAAAATATTTTACAAAGTGTATTGGTAAAAAAACTTTCCATAATGTGACATGAGATGTGTGTGAAGGTTAACTCACACAACACATACACATAGTAGATGAAAGCCGGAGATAAATGTGGAGGTGGAGATGCTAGCTGACGCAGGACGGCAGGAAGTTGTACCTATTATTTTGATCTGTAAGTTGTAAATTGTAAGTTGTAAGTTGTAACTTTTATTAGTGCAAAAGTTTTTAACAAAAGTATATATAAGTTTTTGAAATGTGTAAAATTACATAAAAAAATCTATATAAATAGTGGTGTTGTAAAATTCGGCCTTGGTGGTCGATTAATCGAACTATTAATCGCTTGGCGGTCTGCAATCGATTATGATTAGACTTAATCGGTTAGGTTTGGTGGTTTAGTCAAATATCGATCAAACATCGGCATTGGCAGTCATTGGCTGCCAATTAATCAACATCGACGACCGCCTATAATAATAATAATAATAATTATTATTATTATTATTATTATTATTATTATTATTTAGGTCAAATGTCTGTCTAATAAGTCAAGAAGATTGAAAAAGAAAATCAAAATTAAATAATGAACATACACAAATGTATAACTTTGATGGGTATATTCAATTACTTTTAAGTAAATTTATAATTTAGGGTCTTCAATAAATCCTCGATTAATCTGATTAATACCTTAATTTGTTATAATATGCATGAAATTTTCTTCAAACGATTTTTACAACCTTGATAAATAGACACGTGATTTTTTAAGGACAATCTAGTAATTTGTTATAATATGCATGAACTTTTTTTCAAACGCTACTTGAAATAGCTTTTGAATTATGCGTTTTTTAAAAGAAGCTTGAAGCCTATACTCACAAATAGACTTTTTTTTCTTTGATTCTAGCTTTCTTATAAAATCTAGAAGCCCAAGCTCCTAAAATCTCTTAAAAAGGGCCCATTAGTAGAAGCCTAGTGGTTAAGGTGTAAAATTTCGTATGAGAGATTTAGTGTTTTAACCCCGACATGCCCAAAATATTGTTAATGCTTCATGATTGACCATCATTGAGTTAAGCCATATGACAGGTACCATGTTGGACGAGTAAATGGCATGGTTTACCATTTTCTAAAATCTCTCAAAAGCTCTCAAAAACTCATTGACAAATACATCGTAAGTCGACATTATGGTTTCACAATTACATTATCCAAACTTAATATCTCACAATTATTAAGATGTATGCAACATCTACCTAAGGGTAAGGTGAGTGTTTCCATTAAATGACCTCCACCATAAGATAGAAAGAACACAAGTATCTAATGTATGTTCTATTATACATGAAAATGCCAGCTGACAATGGAGAAACAAACAATGTAATGTGCCTAAAAGGATAAAAATACAAATAATAAACTTGAAAGTAAAGAGGAACGAAGCGCAAATAGAGAAATATTGTATGGATACACAAACATCGAAACTGGATACCAACAATAAATATATTAGCTATACAAGCATGAGGGAACAATAGTAAGATGGTAAAAACTCTACAACAATCACAAATCATGAAAAAGGAGTCGGTACATATGCTACTCATATACCATGATTCTAAGCATCCACCCCCTTTGATATAAGGTCATGTCTTTTGTAATAGCCAACTCTTCAAGTTTAACCTCATGTTATTTTTCTATTTCCTTCCAAAGCATCCTTTTCTTATTGCACCATCTTTCCATCCTCTTAACTTCACAATCGCTTGGATCTTACAAATATATCCAAACTAACATAATACTCTCTCCCTTAATTTTTTGGTGATGAACACCACTTCTAAATAATTTATGATTTTCATGTAAATTAATTACGTGGTATGGCTGGAGATAGCGTTGCTATCTAGGTAAGATATCGATGTTATTTACTGTAGAATGCAAAAACCCTAAGTTCGGTTCTCACACTTATATAAAGTCCCCAACCCTTGTGGGTTCGGTTTTTGGCGACTTACAGAGTTTTAAGACGAACCTTAGCCATCTAATTACTCCTCTTTGCTTATTTCTCGCTTTTGCAAAGGTTTTGAAGAAGGAAGAAGGGTTGATGGAGTGAGTAGCATCAAGAAAATCATATTCCTAGTCTTCTCTTCGAGTTTAGGGCTCATGGTAAGTCATTTAAGCCACTGTATTGATTCTATGGATGTTTTATTGGGGTTTCAAGCTAGATTTGTCCTTTATGTCATCTTTTTATGCTTGGGTTGGAGTTTTAAGGACTCCAGACCTTATAGGCACCCATGATTACTCTTCTAGAACACAAATTCGTTAATTAGACCCTACATTCTGTCCCATTTAAGCCATGATTTGGATTAATAGAGTTATTATCATTTTAGGGTTAGGGTTCTGGATATGGATGAGGCGTGCCCGAGTGATGGACTGGAAAGACAAAGGCTTTGGTCCCTTAGTCGAGTCCGAGAAGCCATCACCACTGGCTGGACTGATTAAGGACTTAATAGAGAATTTGGACAGCCTGGGGTTACCGTCGCTACCGGCTCTGGTTAGCAATGCTAACTATGAAGAACCCCATAATGGGGATGCGACTTTAGAGACGTTATTGGTTAGGTGATATCCCTACTATCACCTCTGCTGTAGACGACCATTGACTAGCGATATGGACGGGTCTGACTTTTAGCCAAACCGTTCGCAATGTAGAATGTGGATGTGATAAGGTTATATTGTGGGCTTTAGGTGATTTGGTGCGAGTATAGGATTGCTAGCGGTTGCCTACACGTGTTGTATTCGGGTGAGTATCATCGCCTTACTATATGTTTAGCATGCTTAGGCAGCTTGTATGAGTGCTTACAATTATTTAATTTGTTATTATGATTGTGGCGTGGTTAGTATCGACGGGTAGGACAGTACTGATGCCGTGTCCCGATTGTATGAGTAGGACAGCCTGAATCACGTAGGTGTTGTATCCCAGGAGCCCACCGGTGAGGTATCGTGGGTTAAGGCTGATGTCGAGTCTCATGTATGTCATATGCCGGGTAGGATGATGTCATGTCCCGATCACGAGTTGAGTAGGATCTTGTCGTGTCCTGAGGACTTGACTGGTTAGGTGTGTTGCATATATGGTATTTAGGGAACTCACTAAGCTTTATGCTTACCCGTGGATTTAAAATGTTTTTCAACTAATTCAGTTAAGGAAGGAAAGGAGCACGACATGACGACGACGCATCACATATTTTCAACGCTTTTGGTATTTATTATTATGTTCTGGATTTTTACAAATGTCCCTCGAACATGTTTACAATAATATTAAGTTCGATAAATTTAGATATTGGTTTTCTAAGAAAATGTAGTATCTTTTACTTAATTTCAATGAAAAAATTTATCTGGAATTTGGGGCGTTACACTGGGTACTTGGGAGCTTGTGGATGAAGACATGGTCTCTCTGGATCCCATTGGATTTCATTCGGAGGAAGAGCCTTATAAAAATCGTATCGATTCTTATTGAAGAAAGACGGATTAACCGAGGTTGTTCAAACAGGTAGAGGGCAACTAAACGACATTACCATAGCAATTGGGGTTATGGATTTTCAGTGGTGCATGGCTGTCGTCAACTCGTGTTTTAAGGTGTTGGGTTAAGTCCCAAAACAAGCACAACCCTCATGTTTAGTTTCCATCATTGAGTTTGGAACTTCAAGTATTTAACCTTTTACATCCTAATATAAAAGGCACAATTTCGTTCATATCCTTGTAAACATTCTAAATTACATGTATATCCTTATAAATATTTAAATTACGTATATATATCATTATAAACCCTAAAAACTCACATATATACCCATAAATTTAATTTAATAATAATTAATATTTAAAAATAAATAAAAAATCAGTTTTTAAATTAGAATAAACTCAAATTACTAAAATACCCCTTGGATCCTTCCATAATCACCTCAATCACTCTAAACCCGTATCTCGCTTAAACCACGTATGATCGGAAATGCCATAATCAAATCAAAAGAAATCGATTCCATCTCTAAAATTGGATCACGAGACTAGCTACAGATCGTATCTAAAGACTTCTTTGAGGGTTTAGGTTCTTCAATCAGGTAAATCAAGAAGAAACTCTGTAATTATGGATTATGGTTTTGTGAGGTTTTGTGAATTTAGTTGTCGTGATTTTTGAATCCATCCGTGAAGTTCTGTTCTTACAGCACCTCTTGTAAACCTGCACTTCGACTCTCCATAATAAACGCACCTGAATCCTTCACAACTCATTGAATTGAAAGAATCAGCAATGCATTTTCTTTTTTTTATGTTGTTGATTCCATTTGAGAAAGAAACAATGTTGAAGATATAGATAACATTGTCAATGTAACGACCCAAAAATCTTGAATTTATATTCGAGAAAATAATTAAGGTAAAGATTAAAATATTTTGAAAGTTTTAAAATAATTTATTGGGAATTGTAGCAAAATTCCAAGAGTTTGGAGAAAAATGGTGAAAAAGGGTAATTTGGTCATTTTACCATGAAAAGGGTAAAATGGTCTTTTGACCCATTATAAGACCATTATGTAAGATAATATGTGTTTGTGAAATAATAATATAAGAAATAAGAGATTATGTGAAATTTGAAGTTTTACCGCATGAATAGTGAAATTTGACCAAAAAGGGCAAAATGGTCATTTGACATGAAAATGACCAAATTGTCAAGAAAATGTTAAGTTGGTAGTTAGTGGAACCTTGTTTGTAAGATTATGGGTTTTAGGACTAGATTTGAACAAAGGAAGAAGGCTAGGGACTAAAATGTAACTATTTTATAAACATTAAATATAAAAACATATGAGAGTTAATTCTCTCATTTTCAGAAAACTTGTGGAGGATTCTAGAGAGAACGAGAGAGCTCTGGAGAAGTATACGAGCGGTCAAGAAGAGTTGAAGATCAAAACTCCAAGAATTGAAGAAATCGAGCTTCAAAAGGGTAAGAAGATCATGATCTTAGCTTGTGTTTAACCCATCTTCTTCATGGATGAAACTGAAATTCGAAAATCAAGTTGTGGATGAGATTATTTCAGTGATTCCACTCTTTTAGTCATGCTCAAACATCATTTAAATACACATCTCTCAAAGGATGTTGTAGAATTTAAGAAAAATGATGATTTTGCTCAAGAACCCTAGAAATTGGGGTTTTGTTCAACCTATGAATTCAATGAAATTGATGGGTTATAATTGATGTTTTGGATGAAAGGAACCACATATAAATGTTCTTAATGATTCCAATTGGTATGTGGGAATTAGAAGGGTGGAATGGAATCAAAGAAATAAGAACTTAATTTTCGTCATCATGTGTGCAGTCATGGAAAAAAATGCAGTACACCTTCGTTAACCGTTGGATCATCATGAAATTTGGATCGTATCTTCCTAACACATAGTTCTTAAATCTGAACGGTGGAGATCTTGATTGGTGAAGTGTACTGAATTCTGCAGTGGTTTTAATTCGCTGAACTGTAGGTAATGCTTACCATTGAGCTATGTTTTTGTTTCTACTGTTTTGGTTCTGTTTTTGATAATTCATATAAAATCGTGTGAGTGTCCATTCTGGATGATCTCTATATCCCTAGAATGGTAATTGAGTCTAGTTTCTTCATCCAGAAGCTATTGGACTAACGCGGACCTTAAGTTATGTGAAAGTTGCAATCTTCACTGACTGGTCCAGGGGTGCACTGTGCAGTGACTTCTGATTTGTAAAATTCATAACTGATAGTAGGAGAATCATTTAAGGGCAAGGCCAGTTTGAAAAGTTCATTATATGTGTCTAGTTTGTTCACACCGAATTTCAGAACCCAGGGCATTCTGATTATCATTATTGGTTAATATCTTTGAGGGTAGGTCATGTAACTGTTTTTGTAATCTGTGGTGACATGGTGGATTTTTCATTTGCAAATGGAAAATGAAAATGACCTGAGGTCAGGCCCTGTGACCTTATCATTGGGTCTAGTTTCAACATGATTTTTATTAAGTTTAATATCTGAGTTTTCCTTGGTCATCTGTTGCAAATCCGGTTATGGGACAAAAAAATCAGCATTGCTGTCAAACCTTTCTTTTTGTGGTTTTAACCTTGGTTGTGGGTTTAGAATTTGGTAACGAATGTCGGGACCTTTACAAACTTATTAAAGATAATTAATAACCTTAATGATGTATTTCTAAAGTAAAGAGAGGGTATAGTGGAACACGGTACGTGTCGAGTATCGGGAAAATACATGTATACTTATATAATTATAAGTAATAAATGTAAACGTTAATTCGTTCTAAGCAGTCCCATGTGGAATGTAGGTTCGGGAAAGAAGAAGAGTTCTTGAGTATCACGTGCTTGTGTGTGCGACCTACTTTTACGTATCAGGTGAGTACATGCAGTATTTTTACCCATTCTGGGGTACATGGCAAGTAAGTATTTTCAAGATTTCTTATAAAATTTCTATATGTGAAATTATATGCAAGAGTATTATCTCTAACTCGTTGGTGAAAGTATAATGTTATATTTGAAGTTAAGTTTTGGTCTATGAGCCAGTTATGTGAAAGTATGTTTTGGTCTATGAACCAAATATGTGAAAGTATATTTTAAATACAAGTTATACATGTTGAAAGTATGGATAGGCATATAGCCATAAAATGTTTAAGAAGTATGTTTTGCTTACAAATATTATATGTTTTCAAGTATGAAAGGGCATATAGCCACAAGATGTTTGGAAAGTATGATTTGACATTAAGCCTAAAATGTTATAAAGACGTGTTTTGAACATATGATTTATGTGAAACGAAAGTTATGTATTTGGCATCTAGCCATAAAGACATAAAATGATATAATCTGGCATTTAGCCACAAGTTATATGTTTATGAGAAATGTTCAATCAAGCAGCAAGTTTTTGTATGACTGGTAATTGTAGCAAGCAACGTTAGTAAGGGAACTATGTTCCAACCTACCCGGGTTAGGTAAGGGGTCTACTGGGGACAAGCCCCATCGCGAAGTAGATCGCCTCAGCACTTCTATGGTGAGGATTGATCCGTTCTTTCTAGCCATAGAGACTTGGGGTATCACTTATAGTGATTAAAGCCCTAAGTATAAAAATCCAGCAAGCTTATAAAACCAGTCAAAGAAAGTATGAAAGAAGCTAGTTTTGAAAGATATAATATGAAATGGTTTTGAAAGATAAAAGTTATAGTATATTAATACTATAAAGTTTTGGCGAATGTTTATATTATGAAATTTTTATACAAGGTTGAAAAAGAAGTTTAATGTTTGTGTCTAAAACTCATGTAACTCACGAGACATTTTGTCTTACGTATTCTATGTTTTGCCATGTATTCCAGGTTAAAATGATTTGCTATAAAAGGTAAGAAGTTTAGCCGGAGTGGAGCTCGAGTTAGCTCCTAATATGGACTCAAGGTTTAATCCTTTCTTGCTTACTATGGTTAGTTTTGATATGGATTTGTACACCCACTGTATTAAGCATTTAAATTATCGGTTTTTGATAAACCGTATTTTTGTATTCCTGTATTTTTACGAAAAAACCATAGTATTTAAAAACAATAGAAATGGGGTGTCACAGTCAATGTGGCCATGGTCAACATATCATGAATCGCTGACTCAGCAGCATGCTTCGTTGCAGTCCCCAATTGAATCTGTGCAAGGTCTGGGCAAGGCGTGACTTGACAGAAAAAGAAAGAATCTGGATTCAAGTCGGTAACGAGGGAAAGAATTGGAACCGGTACCTTCAATCGATAGTGAGGGAAATAATTTGGATTCAAGTCGGATTTTGTAATTTAGCAATTTCAATTGATTCAATCGATACTTGCTTAAAATCGACACGTCCTCTTCTGATCGAATACTTTCAAATCGATACGTCCTCTTCTGATCGAATACTTGCTTCAAATCACAGCCTTGCTTCATATCGGGACTTGGTGAAAAATTTTGGATGCTTCTCAATCGATACCTTGCTTTGGAACCGTGAATTGCTTCTCGAGCTGTGGAAGCGTGAACTGCTCTTCTCGATCTATGTATTGGATTTGGATTTCTCGATCTATGTATTGGATTTGGATTTTGAGAGAAAGGGCAATTTAGTAATATGTCATTTTAATTAGTTTTTTATAACAAAAAATCAATTTGATATTAGTTTTTTTAATTTTTTAAAGAATACTCATTATTAAAATCTAATATTGGGTATATATGTGAGTTTTTAAAGTTTATAATGATATATACGTAATTTAAATGTTTATAAGGATATACGCGTAATTTAGAATGTTTACAAGGATATGAACGAAATTGTGCCTTAATTATATCTTAGTTAGAAATGCTAGGAGCTATCATTTTGGGATCAAAGTTAAAACTTAAGGATTTGATGGACCAAAATTGTCAAATGATCTAAGATGACATCTAAGTCCCCAACTCCCGCTTTGATTTTAAACATTTTATGACTATAGAGAAGAGTAAGAGGATAATTTTGAAGGTCTTGGTGATCTACAAGGTTACATTGAAGAGTTAAGAGTAATTTAAGCTTATTAGAATCAAGAGAAAGCTTGTTAGGTATAATTTATATTGACATTAGTCAATTACGTTTCTATATGTTAAAATTATCCTCAAATCTTTATTCTATGATATTCATTATTATATCAAGTTGTCTGTTTAATCGTAAGTTTATAAAATCAATCTAATGATGTAAATTCACATCCTTAGCCAAAAATGGAGTTATGAAACTATAATGGTGGATTTGAAACCTTATCTTCATGAATTTATCCATGTCCTCCTTTGCTTTAGGCAGCACAGTTTACCACCAAAAACTATTTTCTCTAGAAAAGTGGTGCCTCACCTTCAAATATTAGCGGGCCACTACAAATACAAACACAAAAACTTAATTAAAATCAAAGGTGTAATAACTATGGCTAAATTTGTAACTTAACTAAAATCAAAGGTGTAATAACTATGGCTAAATTTGTGGTGGTTTCAAGGAAAAATAATAAGTTTTCCAATATTATTGCATCAATTGGGACAAAAATGAAATAACTCAAATTAAGGATTTGTGTGAAAATATTAAAAAAAATTAGTTAGAATTTAATTTGGCAATGGTAACGTCAATTAACATTTAACCGTAGCACCAAATTGGCAAATTAATAGTGAGAAGTCATTGCCCTCAATCATAAAAGCAATTTAAGGTTTCAATATTTAAAAGAATAAGAAAATGAAATGAGGACCATTTTGCTTGTCTAGAGCAAATTGATCGAGAAACGGAATTTGATTTAAAGTTTTGTCAAGTTAAGGTAGTGTTTTTACACTCTAAAGCTTAAATTAGTTCCTTGTTAGATTTATAAGATGGAGATACAGTGTTTGGTTGAATTCCCATGTTTTAATTTTGAAGAGGAAGTGTATTTCCAAATTCATTTTGAGGTCTAAGTTTTCGTATTTAACAGTGGAATACGACCCGATTTTGATGTTAACTCATAAAAATAGTTTTGAGTAAAGTATTTGTAAAAGGGGTATATACATCAAACAATTTTCAAATAAAAATAGACACAAATGAAGCTCGCGATTTTAAAAATATATTAAATATCTTTTGCGGCTAAAAGGGTTAAGAAAATAGCCCAGTTCGATCTAATGTCTAGTTATATTGTAAATTAAGGAAATAAACACATGAATGAATTGGTACTTGGTTTTGTTGTAATAAGACTGAATTGTTAGCCCAGTTCGATCTGATGTCTAGTTATATTGTAAAATTAAGGAAATAAACACATGAATGAATTGGTACTTGGTTTTGTTGTAATAAGATTGAATTGTTAGCCCAGTTCGATCTGATGTCTAATTATATTGTAAAATTAAGGAAATAAACACATGAATGAATTTTGATACTTGGTTTTTCCAATACTAAATCTTTTTCTCAATTAATCCATTTGACTGAATTATGAAGTTACCAATTAGCCTAGTATTTGTGGTTTGAGTATTTTTGTCCTATCATAAATTGTTAATGATATAATACGATTTAGAAATTTCAAGGTAACCTTGAGACATTTAAATTGTTTTTTTCAATGGAATTAATTTATTAATATATAAGAAATTACCAAACAGTCCATGTTTGGATAAAAATTATATTTTTGCCTCTAAATGGGAAAATTATTATTTTCTAATATTATTTTTGTTACTGTTAGGAATTTAACAAATTTGTTAAAATTCCATTTAAGTGGTAATGTAACTACCTAACGTGTTATGAGTATGTTGGATGATTAAGAAAAAGGTTTATGAAATAAACCATATTGAGTGATTAAATACAAAATATTATGACGTGAGGATTATAAGCATTAGTAGTAGAAATGTGTGATTAAACTATTTGTTTTTCTTAAATGATGGACATCTTTGTGCCACACGAACTTACTAGGCCCTAGACTTACTCAGAGGATGAAGAAAAAAAAATTTAAAATGTGCGCAACCCAGGAAACAACCTAGCGAGTGGCAGCGGAAAAAGGAAGGAAAAGGCTTAGTCAGGAACCATCACCCTGATGGCCTAGTGGATAAGGCTTTGGACTCTTTCTCATCCCCCATAAAGAGGTTCCAAGTTCTAATCCAACTCCCTCCCTTTCCTCATAAGGAGTGTTAGGTTTCAATCAGGGGATGGCCACTGGCCACCTCTCTACCCCCGTAGGTGATTGACCCGGACCACCCTGCTGCCAGGTGTGCGTGGGCCCCGATGTTGCTTCATCAGGGTCATCCAAAGGATGGGTCGGGTGGGGTCCTCGGTTATCAAAAAAAAAACAAAATAATAATAATAATAAATGTGCGCAACCCAGGAAACAACCTAGCGAGTGGCAGCGGAAAAAGGAAGGAAAATGCTTAGTCAGGATGAAGACCTAGAAGTTTCACAAAGACGTAACACCCAAGGCTCGTCAATCAATAAATGTATCTTATTTTATTGCTTCCGCTATTGTTAAGACGATATTAGGAGTTTTTCTTTCATACTAGAATTACTTTGGATTGAGTTCTTTTTATCTATTTTATTATAGAAAAATAGGGGTGTTACAAAAGGTTATAAACACAAAACTATCCCCTTATTAGAATGTTCAGAAAACATGATATGATTTCCCATTCTTAGCCATATTAAAGAGAATTCATTCTTAAACTAAAAAACTAGCTTATTGATATAAACAGATTAAAGAAGAGAAAGAAGAAAAGAATGCATACCCATTTCGAGCTCAAATCTGTATTAAGAACGATCCCTCGTACTTCCTTGATTCTTGATTCTGTTAACACAAACAAAACGTGATCGTTATGGCTGCTCCAGTTGTTGATGCCTCTTGATACATTCAGTGAGAGTTATAGAAGAGTGATGATAAAGACAAAAAATAAACGATCTTGGTAAATTAGAATACATAAATCCAATATGGAAAAGCATAATCCCAAAACTATGGGATCCGATTCTGATGTGTGTGATACGGGATATGTTAGTCGTGATTAATGGGTGCTGTTTGGTGGTTCAGCATAGGCGTGGTGTCTGAGGTTAAGCAGTGCAGTGGTGTGTGATGGTTGGTGCAGGGGATGCGCCAGTGGTGATGATGGTAATGCTACAGCAAAATGTTAGTGGCAGTCGGGTTTTTTAAGAGGGAGATCATTGTGATGGTGTGGGGTTTCAAATGGCTGCAGAAAGAATATGAAGATGAGGCGAATTCTTTTAAACGATATATGTAAATTGTTGAGAAACTCTTGGAGAACTATAAGGAAACCGGAGAGGTTGTTATCATAATAGGCGCCTTTTGTTCCATTATCTCGGGACCACCCTGTTGTCATCTGCCTTCATCATCATCAAGAACCCAATCCTGTTGAGATCACCCACTTACACCTACCGCTACTTCCATCTTGTCCCTTGTCAATTTACAAAGCCATTCAAACCACCACCGCCTTGCAGACTTGAATGTATGGAGGCTGGTGAGTTGCGGTGGTACGATGGTGGCTGTGGATGGTGGTAATACAGGCGGTGGCTGTGGATGGTGGTAATACAGGCGGGTGGCTGCTGTTCAGAGATGTTGAAAGCAGCCTCAACCCACATGAGAAGAATGAGGGAGACAATGACGCTTTTGGCATTATGGAGAGTATGGACAGAATGGGTGAGGAAAACATCAAATGGAGATGTGGTGGTCTTAGACGACGTGGTGGTGCGGTGATGGAGTAGATGGCAAACCCTAGCAAATAGATGACGATTATGAACGATGGTGAGGCTTTACGATATGGTGGGTTATTTTTCATCGGCATCTACCTGTAAGCTCCATGCTGCCGGCATGGACCACCCCACTTCAGCGACATCCAAACCCAGCGGCGCTCTCATGCCTTTGAAAATGTCATTGGCATCTGCTGCATCCTTGCCCATTTTCCTTGAACAACTAATATTTGTTTTCTTTTGCTTTAATACCACCCCTCACCTCCTACATCCAAAAATATTTTCTATTGGCATCCTATGTGGCAGCCGATGCCGACCATTTCGTACACAACCATACCGCTTAGCCTGATGAGGAGACTATGTTGAAGGTGTGAGATGGGTAGGGTTTTACGAGAGCCTGATAATACATACCGACTCTCACCTAGAATTAGGGAAGTCTGATATTCAAAATCCAAACCCACACATTCAAATTTGATAAGAATTCTGTATATATGACTTGTATTTTCAGCTTAATGATTTAGACGTCTTAAAATTTATTATTATTATATTGAGTTTTCTTAATTAGAAATTATGTTCGGTTTATATATATATATATATATATATATATATATATATATATATATATATATATATATATATATATATATATATATATATATATATATATATATATATATATATATAGAGGCGGGTTCAATGCAGAACTAAATTAAATCACCTAACTGCAGAACCATGTTCATCAATGAACATGAATCCCAAAAACCCCAAAACCGACACCCCAATCAACAATTTCATCGTGTTAATCTTGTTCGAACAAAGTGGGACTCGTACTTCATCCACATGAATGAATAAATTTCTCCGATTTCGATTCACTACCTTAATCGACACCCCAATCAACAATTCATCCATCGATCGATTAATTGTGATACATCAAACCCTAAAAAATTTCACACTCAGATTTCGAAAATGAATCGATGATAACGAGCGAAGGAGGATCGTACTAATTAAATGATGAACGAGATCTGATCTGCTTTGAAGCTTGGGCATCGACGGATAGGATAACCAACAAAACGAGAGTTGCAAGTTTTCGAAAATTACAAACGGAGACAAAGCATATAAGTTGCTAATTTCAAAAATCAAAGACAGATAAGAAGCAAAAGGATAAGAAGCAAAAGTTTAAGTTGCGCATTTTGAAAATTACAAACAGATAACGAAAAGGATGAGACCAGGGCCGCTTGGAGTTTTTCGGCTATGGCGTTCAAAACGATAACGAATAAATAAGCTGCATATTTTGAAAATCACAAACGGACACGAAACAAATAACTAAATACTTTCAGAAGATGAAGACAGATAACAAACAAAACAACACCTGATCTGCCTTGGAGCTTTTTAGCTATGGCGTTCCAGTTATGAGGTACGTACTATTCCACCAGCAAAGAAACATTATGAACCTTTGATATCATACTTTGTTTAGCTTGGATTCAACTCAAACTCAAAACTCACATTTATGTGAGTAAACAAGTCAACTAAAGAAAATGAGATGCACATTTGATTTCTGGTTTTCTTGAACTTATAGGCATATGTTCATACATGAACATATGTTCATTAATGAACATACGATTACATCGAATTTGCTCCTGTCGAAGAAGTTGCTCTAAGAAGATCGATCAATTCCAAAAAATCGAATTTGCACGTGTCGAAGATGTTGCTTCTGTCAAAACACTGCTGATATATCATTGTAAACAGCTAATAGAAAAGCATATGTTCATACATGAACATATGTTCATTAATGAACATATGTTCATTAATGAACATATGATTACAGGGTAAAATCTTTTACGATCTTTGATTACCTACGCATAACCAAACCAATATTACACACGAATAAACTACAAAAAACAGTTCATACCTCAACTAAACCCTAGCAGAGAAGATGTTTGTCGAATTGGAGAATGCCGATTACAGGGTAAAATCTTTTACGGTCTTTGGTTTTGGGGTTTTTGGGATTTATGTTCATTGATAAACATGGTTCTGCAGTTAGGTGATTTAATTTGGTTCTGCATTGAACCCACCCCTATATATATATATATATATATATATATATATATATATATATATATATATATATATATATATATATATATATATATATATATATATATATATATATATATATATATATATATATATATATATATATATATATATAAGGAGGATCGTGTAAGAACCCAAAATCCGGTAAAAACCGTAAGGACAAATCTGGACATTTAATCATGAAAAATTGGTGGATAAGATTGAATGTGAATAAAATGTCACATCTTAAAAGCTTGTGGGGCTACTTGTATAAAAATCAAAACTATTGGGTAGATAATACAAATTAATAAGGGTAATATGGTAATTGCAACGAGACCCCCCACCAGATTGCGACACTTGTCGCTATATGATTTGCTGGGTTTTTTTATTCCCTCCGCTTAGTTTTTGGGCCATAACTTTTTTTTTCTTTGTAAAAAAAATTCAAAAAAAACCAAAGTTCTTAAAATTTAATTCTCTATAAAACAAGCACAATCATGAAAATTTGAAAAAAAAATATTTTTTTATTTTTTATTATTATAAAAAATCAAAAATAAAAAAAATTCTAAAAATTATGAAAATTTAATGGATAATTGTAGATATTATATTAGTAAGTTTGCAAAAAAAATTTGAAAAAAAAGGTTTTTTTCATGTTCATTTTCATATTTTAAGTAAAAAAAAACACATCAAAATAGCAAAAAAAATACATATGATCCAAAAATATTAAAACCAAAATATGTTTTATGATTCAAAACTTATGATCAAAGATGCAATATTCGTTATGATTCAAGATCCAAAAGTCGTTATGATCCAAAACGAGTTAAAAAAACATATAACGACAAAATGATTCAAAACTTATGATTCAAGATCTAAAAAAACTATGATCCAAAATGTTATGATCCAAAAATACATGATCCAAAACGTTATGATTAAAAATATCATAATCCAAAGTGATTAGATTAAATATACGAAAAAAACGTTAAAATTAAGATTAAAAAATATTAAAAATTAAAAAATATACATAAAAACAAAAAAACAAAAAATAAAAATAAAAATCGAGTACTGTAGTATTAAAAAAAATAAATAAAATAAAAAAATAAAATAAATGAAAAAAATAAAAATCTAAAAACCGAGTATAATAGAAAATAAAAAAATTTGAAAAAAATAATAATTTTTTTTGAAAAAAAAATAAATAATAATTAAATAATAAAAAAATAAAAAACGAAAAAGGAAAAAAAAACAAGAAAAAAAACCCACTTAAATCACGTTGAAAAAAAACCCACTTAAATCCTCGAGTTCGTATTTTGTTTCGTGGACGTGCGTCGCACGTGATTGCGTCACGTCGAAGGAAGACGTTTTGACGTTATTGCCCTTATAAGAATGATTGGTCGAGAAGAGTTATCGCGATTCCTACCGGATCCTAACCATATATATATATATATATATATATATATATATATATATATATATATATATATATATATATATATATATATATATATATATACTAGCTGCGTACCCGCGCAATGCAGCGGTAGCATATTGTTTCGTTTCGGCGACTACGAGTTAGGTTTTGGGTTTCAGATTTGCCGCATGTGGGGGTGGGGGGTGGGGGGTTAAGAAAATATGAAATTTCTTTCTTTGTATGAGAGCATGAGGTGTTGTATGATCAGGAAAATTTGTCGGGTCAGGAATTTCGGCGCATACCAATTGTTTAGGTTTGAAATAATCAATTATAGAAAACGAATCCAAAAAATAAATATCATTTTTGAAACAAAAGTAATTATTTTTAACGGAAAAAAAATCAAACCAATTGTAGTACATTCTAAGAAAGAAGTACTCAAACCAATGTATTACTGGGTGAATATCCCACCAATTGTTAATGAAATTAACATTGGCACCCACCGAAGTGGAGAATCTCAATCACTTGGGAATAAAACGACTATCATCGGGACTTGAACTATTTCGAAACTTAAATTTCATCTTTTTCCGGTAAAAGACGTAAAACCAAACAACTAAATTTTTTGGATTTGAACCAAATTTGTAAATTCCGTTGATCATGAAATAAAAACCCAAAATTCCCAAGCTTTAAAATTGTCAACATGCCAACCATACTTTTTCACAAAGATATGCCATTTAACTTTACCTTCTTTCCATTCCTTTTTCCACTTAATCCAATACTCCATAAAATAAGTACTTCTAAGAGTAAAACTAACAAAATAAATTGGATTAGTAATGCAATAAATGACATTTCTTTTCCACCAAACTTTACGATGATACTTTTTCCAGATTACACATTTTTTCCATTTTAAGATCATGACACCCCTTCTCCTTATTTCTATCAATTATGTTTTTTTTTACAGAACTTTTCACCGAAACACCTGTGAAGGGCCAAAAATGAAGACAAGTTCCATCTATATGAAATTTTAAAAACCTCCAATTCTTCCCCCATAATTTTCGATGACTGCATATCCTTGTTTAATATTTTCCAAATAAGGACCAATATACCCCTCCACCTTATTCCTGCTTTTAACATACACATTTTCACTCAAGTCTTTATAACTCCAATTAAGGACCAAATTTGAAAACAAAATTTATAAACTTGACAATTTTATATTACAACTGTCTTGGAAATGCAGAATCGTTAAGCCTCTTGTATGCAGAAATGACAGTTTTGGTCCTAAAATAATATATTACAACATTTTGGTCCAGAAATGACAAATTTGATCCAAGAACAAGACTGCCCCTGTAGCAACCGACTAAACCAGATAGATTATAGTAACCGACTTATATCATTTACCAATAATAGAAACACCAGCACACAGACTACAGAGAACCCCAATAAACTCGAGGACCAAAAATGCAAAATTAGCCAAATCAGATAGACTTGAGGACCAACTATAAACCCATTTTTTCGTATTTACCTGGGAAGAAAACAGCAAGGCAGTCAAGATAAAATTCATATATTAAGAAAAAAATGGAAGATGGTTTATGTATAATAAAAGAAAACCTTCGAGGTACGAAGTATTAGAAAACAATCTAGGTTTAGATACTTGGTTGCGAAAGCTGTCGCACTGCAATGATTGCTCCTTGTGCAAATGCATCTACTAACATGACTTCAAGTTTGCGAACTTTATTACCGCTCAATTTCATACCTAAAAGATCATCACACTTACATGATGAAAAGTTTTATGTCAGTATCGTAGTATTGTAAAAAGGAATGAAAAAGATCTTTAAAAGGTAAGAAGAAAATCATTGAAGTCTTCAATAGCCTAAAATTGAAATTATGATACAATAAATTTCATCCGATGTGCAACCATCTTTTCAGCAAAAGCTATAAAATTCTGACGTGTTCATATCCACAGTATAAAGGGTACAATTTTTGGAATATTAAAACAACTTAACATTTTTAAACGTTACTGGTGAGGAACCGTGAATGTTTATGTCATGAATCATTGGAATTCCATTTCTCACATAAAATTCAGGGACCAAAATTGGAAAGTACAATGCTGTAATAGACCAAAAACTGAAAGTTACATGTTTTAATTCGAAGTTCCAAACAAAAGACAAAAGAGTGAAAGTTAGTTACAAACACATACATATCCGGAAAACTTGGGCATAAGCTAAGTTTCAAAAATTTCAAAGTTTTCAAATTTTGAAAATCCGAAAAAACTTGGGCGGGAGCTAAGTTTAAAAAATATCTAAGTTTTCAAAATTTTAAAATCCGAAAAACATGGACGGGAGCTAAGTTTCAAAGAATTTCAAAGTTTTCATATTTTGAAAATCCCAAAAACTTGGGCGGGAACCAAGTTTCAAAAATTTCAAAGTTTTCAAATTTTGAAAATCCCAAAAACTTGGGCGGGAGCCAATTTTCAAAAATTTCAAAGTTTTCAAATTTTGAAAATCCCAAAAACTTGGGCGGGAGCCAAGTTTCAAAAATTTCAAAGTTTTCAAATTTTGAAAATCCCAAAAACTTGGGCGGGAGCCAAGTTTCAAAAATTTCAAAGTTTTCAAATTTTGAAAATCCCAAAAACTTGGGCAGGAGCCAAGTTTCAAAAATTTCAAAGTTTTCAAATTTTGAAAATCCCAAAAACTTGGGCGGGAGCCAAGTTTCAAAAATTTCAAAGTTTTCAAAATTTGAAATTTCGAAAAGCTTGGGTGGGACGACATGGGTGAAACAAATCACAAATTACAAGACGTTTGGTTAGATCAAAGAAAACATCGGTTGTTCTAAAATATTGAAAGAAAATCACTAAAATAGGAAACATATTACCAGGTTTGGGGTTGATCGATACACCACCTGCAATCAAGATGGATCATTTTCTTCCTATATCCTTTTTCTTAACCTCGATACCCTTCAATATAGAGTATGAAGCTCATTTTCAAACTATACAATGTTGCTGAAAGAAGAAACTTACCCCATTCATAATCTTGAGATCATCCTTGCCGCAGTTCCTTTGAATAATAGCATTCCCAAGTTCCTTTTCAACTTCAATGTTTGTGAGTTCAAAATCAGAAGAAAGAGGTACAAAAGTTAGGAAAGTAAATAATGGATGCATTGCAATTTAACCATAAATCAAAAGTTGAACCTGACATTCATTTGAGTTTTTTGTGTAGAGTTAGAAGTTGAACCTAACCATTTAACCTTTCTAAAATGACACAATTGCAGAAAATAGTTTCTAACTTTTCCAGATCCTGAAGTTAATCTATAAATTAAAGAAAATGGTTTTTATAATGTAAAAAGTACTCACACAACTAAATAGAAAAATAACTGCAGTGTTTACCTTGAACTCATGGTACTAAAAAAAGTTAACGAAGAATTAATCTTCATCCAATGCGATCATCCTGCAAGAACAAAAAAAATCAAATGAACATGATCATAAGAACCAATACTGGATCGTTAATATCATTCTTTGAGAAGAGGAGGTGCTCAACCTTCCACATCCCACAATACAGTTCATAAACCATATCCCCAACGATCAAAATCATGAGGTTATACATAGTTGCAAAAAAAGAGCATTTGTGTGTAATCAATATCCTATAAAGACTATAAGTTCTTTTGAAAGTTCAACAATGATTGACTGCATTTACACTTAAAATACCCGAATAAAAAGGTCAAATTGGGGTATATATTAAGAATATTACCCATAATTGCAATGAGGATCTCAATTCTTAGCAATCCTTTTCAGGTCCTATAAACACACATAAACATACAGTTAAACACACACATAGATATACAAAATAGGGTTACCAGAAGTGGTGTTTTAGAAGGACACAGAGGAAACTCATATATGGCAGCTGTGAGGTAGTTTTTTTTAGACAGATAGGGGGTGAAGAACGACAACGAAGGTGTAGGCCTTCTTCAACAAATGTCTCAAAAGTACAAGCTTAGCCCCTGCATACAAGAGGAGGTATGAGCTAAAGAAGAAAGAACTCAAGATTAAGAATAAAATCAGTGTTACTGCACCTGCACCCCTGAATAGATCAAGAACAAATGAAGACCAGTGCATCTAACCAGGGGATCGACAAGTGAACCCCATCAATAAGGGATTGTAGATCTTACAAAAAATTGTGCACCCCATTCGTAAGGACTGCTTGCATTCATGTCAGAATTACGATATCAAGGCTTGACGACACACCCACAACATATTTTTCGTATTTTTCCGCATTAGTAAAAACTGCAAAAACAAAGCCAAAGAAAAACATACGTCAATAAAAGAAGAGTCGAGGTTACATTTACCTGGTCATATCCCATCATCAAGCACATTAACAGTCTCCTTAATCTGAAAAACAGGGGATCGACAAGTGATCGCATACACATACAACATACATACCAGATTCGTATCTGAAGACCCCTGGGCACAGAGTGTGGAGTGTGGAGAATGTTGTGTGTGGCGACTGGATTGGAAACACTTACCAGATTCGTATCTGTCTTCATCAAATCAGAGTGGTGCGACTTATGTTATGTCCTCTAGCAATGGTGTGTGTGACGACCAGTGTGAAGCTGCGCAGCTCATGCACCGGTACGCTGGTGGTCCGATTACGGGGGTGGTGGCGTGATTGTGGCGGTGGCAGCAGGGTTAAAATGGTGGCGGCGTTGATTTAGTGTTGTGGAGAGAACTGAGGAGAGGAATCGGCTAAGAGAGAGAACCGATGGTTTTGAAAATTTCAATTTCAAATTCAATTTAGGTTTGCCAAATATTTCTAAAAGAGGGTGAGGGGATTCCACCGGAGCAGATCCGGTGGTGGACTGTGGCCGTGAGGTTTCCAGCCAAGCGAGCAAATCCTTCCAGCCAAGCAAGCCGATCCTTGGTGGGCTGGAGCTTTTGGACGGTGAAGAGAGAAGAGAGGGTTAGAGAGGATGAAGCTTAGCGGAGGGTTTTGCTAATGGTTCCTTGAAAGTGAACGGTGGGGGGAGAGAAAAAGAGAGGAGATCCGTAGATGAAAAAACAATCTGACGGTTACGAATTTAACACTCTGGCAATCCGTGTGCTGTGTTTTCTATACGCGTGTTTAATGAAAATGTGCATTAGTTGCTTGTACTATCTTAAAAATTAAGACAATTGTGTTTAAATGGGTTGTAAATTATATATGGTTTATAGTATAGAAGTATATATATATATATATATATATATATATATATATATATATATATATATGTATATATATATATATATATATATATATATATATATATATATATATATATATATATAGGGGTGGGTTCAATATAGAACCATTATTATGCATAGAACCATAGAACCACCCTCTTGACCGTTAGATCAAATTAGGATGATAAGGGTATGATGGGTAAATTACACTTATATGTTCATTGATGAACATATACGTATGTTCATTGATGAACATTGTTTTCAAAATCCCAGAATTTGTTCAGCTATGAACATCCATAACATTGATGAAATATATGAACATACAAACATGTTCAGAAATGAATATTGATGAAATATACAAACATACACAGATGTTCATCAATGAACATATGTTCAGTAATGAACATACATACATGTTCAGAAATGAACATATGTTCAGTAATGAACATTGACAAATATTGATGAATATTGTTCAAAAATTAACATTCAAAATATGTTCAGAAATGAACATTCATAAACATTGACTAAATATAAGAACATACACATAAAAACTCAAGTGTTCATTACTGAACATAGATGAACATCGACATTTCTCTGTCTCTCTGTCTCGATCTCTCTCTATTTCTCTTCCTTGATCCATCATCTGTCTCGATCTCTCTATCTATCTCTCTCTCGTTCTCGCCTGATGCATTTTCATTTTTTTTCTGTCCATCTATAACAAGCTCTCTTCGTCAGTTTCATATTTTATTATTTTTTCTCTTCCTTCTCCCTTGCTATATTTTCCGGCAAATATAGAATTAGAAACAGAGCCAAATACGTTCATTCATGAACATGTGTTCATAGCAACAACTAACGTTATATTCATGAATGTTCATTACTGAACACGGGTTGTTCATTACTGAACATTCATTGGAGAAACAAAACTTGTTCATTAATTAAGACACAGAAATCAGAATAATTGCTTGATATCGCACATCAAAATACCTCCTGGACCATGTGACATTGTTTATTTGATTTGTAGTTTCCTGAAACTGTATTATATCTGATTGTAGATCCTAGTATTCAGAAAAAAAGTTCTAGATTGAGTTTTCAAGTGAGGATTCGTCTAATCCTATCAATCATAAACCTAATTTTAAAAAATCCTCATTCTATAATCATATAATGCATAAAAATTCATTATAAAGTCAAAGAGTAAGCCGATGAGATCATGAAATGAAGCTAAATGATATCCTCTAGATTCAATATTTAAGAACTGTTCATAAATGTTCAGTAATGAACACTCAAGATAAAAAGTTCAAAATTCAAACCTGTCAAGATAAATTGAACATTTTACTTTTAATCTTCCATTTATTCATTTGTTCTGACAAGGAATCCGAGCATTCAATACCTTTGCTGGTGGAAGGAGACGACGAGGTCGTCGAAGGAGAAGTAGTCGCACAGAAGTGAAGGAGACGACGAGTTCGTCGATGAAGAAACCGATTGTGAAAATCGATTGTAGCAGCAGATTGTAGAAATCGATGACAGACATTTCTTGTAGAAATTAGCTTGACGGTGGAGCGAAATCGCTATTTCGATGTTGTTTCGGTGGTTATGGAGCCGTGGAGGTGTTAGGGTTGGAGGGAGGAGTGGTCGTGATGAGAGAAACGTGATAGGAGAGAGTGTGTGATTTTTAGGAATGGTAAATTCTTATACCAAAATTGCCCTCAACCATTTATTTATTTGATTTCTTTTAGTGATAAATTAGTCATTTATTTTTGTCCATTGATTGCTAGATCCAATGGCTAAAAGGTTGGTTCTATGGTTCTATGGATAAAAAGGGGTTCTATGTTGATCCTCTCCCTATATATATATATATATATATATATATATATATATATATATATATATATATATATATATATATATATATATATATATATATATAGAGAGAGAGAGAGAGAGAGAGAGAGTGTGTGTGTGTGTGTGTGTGAGAGAGTGAGAGAAAGATTCCGGAATTATAATTCCATACATGTTTCTGCTGAAAAAGTTGGCTTTCTGAGGCCAATATAGAGAGGTTTCTTATCCATCGTTGTGGCGGTCACGTTTCTTTAACAACTAGACTATACAACTCAATACATTGTAGTCTAATGTAGGCCACAACATTAGGTCGAGAACACGATATATGAAAGCCAAGATCAAACAAAAATTGGAGCCTAGAACGTATTATTTGTCGAGTATACGAGATTAGTGAGCATTTTTAGGTATCTTGAAACGAAATAAACACACATAGACCTGTAAAATGATCATAAATGGGTCTAAGTAGGCCTCAGAAAGCATTACCTCCCAAACAAATTCGAAAATCGTTAAAATGAAAAATATATATATAAAAAAATACGGCTCTCCCTCCAGACGGACCATCGGTATACTAAAGTGACGTCAGTTGGACCGGTTAGGTGAACCGGAGTCGGGCAGCCCAAAATTTGGGCCAGGCTATGAGCCTATGACAAGTTTCTCAAATTAGGTATGTGGTTTCTTTTGTGTTTATGACCCATGATCGCATTTCTTATAGACTTGTATATTTTGTTTTCAAGAAACAAGTATTACATTAATTTTATACGTGTCAAAAGTTTAGGTAATTTAGGTGATTTTAATAATTTAGTTAATCATAAGATTGTATTTTGCATTTTTAGTCATGATCTAGGTTTTTTATTTTGTTGAAATTGTTACTTGAAAGTTGAACCCAAAATGTAAAAAACGATTTATTTTTTGTGTAATGTATACGACCGAGTTAGAATCTAAATTACCAATATATGATATTAGAATTATATGTTTTGATACAATTAATTATTATAATTTACAGGATTATCAAGTTATTTATGGAGTTCACTGGTTATGAATATACGAAACTGAAGTTCCTAAAGATTTGTAAACACACAAGTTAATTATTTTTTCTAATTATTGTCATTTTTATCTTTGTGTTTATTTTCATATGGTTTACGAAGAGTTTTACATTGCAGATTGAATAATGCGTGTCGTAAAAGAAATATCCTTTTTGCCGAAAAAATTTTATGATACGGAATTTAATATTATGGTACCGTAGGACGAAACACATAACAATATAAAACAAGTTGATCTTAATGTATAAACTAGCACCTTTATCACTACAATATACATAATAGACATATTAAGCTTACTATTTTAATCATCTGCTAATAACATAAAAACCATCGAAGTTTGGCCAAAATTCGGTTTAAGCACTATATTTTTTTGTTATAAAAGAACCACTCATGCTTTTTAAAAAATTCATAAAAATCACTCATATTTTTAAAAAGATCAATTGCAACCACTATAACAATTAAAAGTCATGCTTGTATGTCGCCAACTTGGAACACTCATTACCCCCGTCGCATTTAAAATTTAATGGATTTATTTGGACACCCTATGCATTCACGTGGCCGAAGAGCTGCACTTACGAAGACAAAATTCACATGTTGACACATTTATGTAAAATTTTAACTGCAATAAAGTTCCAATATTTGCTTCAAATGTTGATATAAATTTTTTATATAATCTTTCGATGAAAATAATCATTATAGTTATAAATAAAACGAAGAGTGGTCATTATGGAATTATTTGAAAGTATGAATGATTTTTTTGGAACAAAAAGAAATATAGTGGTTAAACCAAAAATTTGGCCAAAATACAGTGACTTTTATGTTGTTAACCCTTTAATTAATAGATCGATATAATGAATGACTAGAACCGTCGTGATTCACTTTTATGTTTTTCAAGACATTACGATTAGGATGTACCTAGAAATTTATCATGATCTATGTAGGTGCCTGGGTGGGTTTTTAAAGATAAACTCCTGACAGTAAGTTTATGATTAATCTTAAGCGATGTTTATGTAATGGCTGTCTAGTTGTGACAACCTAAATTTTTTCGGTGACATCAAACATAAAAAGTATAATACTTACTTTAAATTCTTAACGATAATCATAAGATTACTGATAAAGGGTAGTTTCATATATTAATAATATGAAACACAAATGAAAACAAAAATGCATTTAGTGGATCGAAGCAAAGTAGAGTAGGATAAACACAAATGCATCTAAAACAGACAATGAATCACTTTATTGAGGTGCTATCACTATAATGCTACCAAAATTCACATAAATAACGGACAGCGATGGTTTGGAGTCTAGCCATTTAAATATTTCGTCCTCTTCTTTCCAAAGGTTTGATTTATAAGACGCTAGAGATTCATCATGTTTTTTTCAAGCAAATGTAAAGGGCCAACTCTAATACAGGGAGGAAACTTTGAAGAGAGCTCGTCCAACATGTTAGGTTCTAGTTCATGAAAAGTGTTGAAAATGATTGCGAGTTGTTTTAGCTCTCTCTACTTGTGAGATGTAAAACTAAACCTTGTATTCATCACCAAGGTTGAGAATTCTATTGAAAGGAGGGATATTTTTTTTTTTTTTGACGTATACCATGTTAGTGTACATTATTTTATTATTGTGTATATTATTAGTGTATATTATTGTGTTCTTAGGCTATTCTTGTAAATTGTATTAGGCCATCTATGTTAGTTGTAGCAAGTAGCAACCGCCCCATTACCCTGACGTGATGTATATGTACTCTTGTTTATCTCTTTGAATTCAACAGGAAAACATTCCCTTAACATGGTATCACAATCACACTCCTAAAATTTCTCCAAGAATCTCTCTTTCACCACGGCTGAACCCTAAAGAGCCTTCTCTACCTTACAAAATTTTCCGATCAAAGTCTCATCGATGGCCGCCAAAGCTCCTCCTCACAAAGCCTTTGACATTACCCTGAGCGGCTCAACTACGATGAATGGAATGAATTTTTACACATTGTATAGGGTTCGATGTACGATCGATCATAGTGACGAGTCTACACCAAAAGCAACGGATGCCAAATGGAATAAAGTGGACTCGATTGTGGAGCTTTGGCTTTACGGTTCCCTCTCACAATCACTTCTTAACATGGTGCTCAAGCAAAAATTCCCCCGCTTTCAGGTTTGGCACAATCTGAATCTCTTTTTCGCGACAACAAAGAGGCTAAGAGCATTCAAATTGACAATGAGTTCCAAAACATTGTCATGAGGACCTTACCATCATCGCCTACTGCATAAAAATCAAAGGCTTGCCACATGACCTTCTGGCCAACCTCGATCCGGAGTCCGGCGTCCCCAACAATCACTTAGTCATTTACACGATCAATGAGTTATCTTTCAAATTGGATTTAGTTGCAGATATTATACGGTACTGGTCTCTGCTCCCGACTTTTAAGGAAATCCGATCAATGTTACTCATGGAAGAACAATGCATCTATTCTACACGATTCACAAATTCTGGAAATCTGACTGATAATCCGTTTTCCTCTACGATTCTCTATGCCGAAAATTCTTCTTCAAATTAGAAGTCACGAGAAATAGCAACGCCGCCGCCAACAGACGCAAAATACCACCACTACGACCCAGCCATACAGCTTTGTTTTCATCCCTCTATCGATCAGTGCCAATCACATGCTCTTAGTCACAGATGACGCATGGGTAGCAAATGTTGTTGGGCTCTCATCCAACGCAATGCCCACTCCCCATCAGCGAGGAGCTCACATAATTCGCCTAAGCCCTCACCTAACAATAATCCCTCACCCACAAGCTCACTTTACGGTTCAAGTTCATTTACCTACTGGTCTACCATCATTGATGAAAATACAATATTTTGGGTTTGGATCGGCCCAAACGAGCCCACCAGCCTACCAAAAAATTTTAATACCATGTCTACAAATGACCCATGCGTAAACAAGTGGTACATGGGTACCAGGGCAACAGACCACGTGCACATAAATGCTAGTATACTCGATATAGACCTTTAAACCTGTAATTCTAATTTCGTTTTACTTGGTAATGGGTCTTGCATGCCTGTAATTACAACCAGACACACCTATTTTCCACTTAAAAATTTGTACTGTCCTTTACATCTTAATAATGTCCTTATCACCCCTAATAATATCAAAAACCTCATTTTTGTTCGTCAATTCACAAAACAAAATAAATGCTCTATTGTAGTTGATGAGTTTGGGTTTACTGTTAAGGATTTCATTCCGCTTCACAAGCATACTTTTTTTTTTAGTCCATCCACTTGGCACCAACGCTTAGGAAATCCCAAAGACCAAATGTGGAGGTCTTTAGTGTCAAACAAATTTATTTCTTGTAATAGTCGTAAATGTCTTAATCTTTGTCATTCATGTCAACTTGGCAAACATACTAAGGTTCTATTTGTTATTTTCAATTCCAATGTTACACATGTGTTTGAAATTATTCAATCTCATATATGGACTTCTCATGTTATTAGTGTTAGTGGTTTCCAATATTATATCATAATTTTAAATCATTACACTCATTATCTTTAGGCTTTTCCACTAAAACAAAAATCTAAGGTATTTGCCAAATTTCTTGAATCATTCAAATATGCTAAAACTCTATTTAATAGAACCATTAAAAGTCTTCAATATGACAATGAGGATGAATATAAGTACAATCAATTCCATAATTTTTTGCTACTCATGACATCCAATTCATATTCTCGTGTCGTAACACCTCCCAACAAAACATGAATTCCAAACGCATGATTCACACATTAATTAACATAGTGTGAACCCTCCTCTTTCACTCTCATATCCCACCAACATATAGGGTGGAAGCTCTTCATATGCCAAGTCAAGTCATCTTCTTAACATCTTTCCCTTCACCTCCAATAAAAACAATACCCCTCACTTTCGTCTCTTTCATAAACAAGCACTTTGGTTTTCTCTGCTTCCATCACATCTCGACATCTCATAAATTAGAACCACGTACCATCCCCTACATTTTCTTAGGATACCTTTATCATCACATGGGATACTACTACATAGACTTATTATCTCGTCGCATCATCTTATCCCGCAACATCATCTTTGACGAGACCGTTTCCCCTTTCGATTCAGTTACACTAAATGGCCCTTTTCTACTCTACCCTTTATGAGCACTCTGATATATCCCTATGTTTGGGACATTCGTGAGTCTCCATCCGTTCCTGCAAATCAAATAGACCCAATACCTACAACCCCCAATCTATTGATCATCACCTACACCACCTTCCTCTTACATCCATCACCATCATCATACACACTCCATAACCACCCATGCTCGCAGTGGGATTGTCAAACCTCATGATCTCCTAAACATTCATACTTCCTTGTTTTCCTTGTCACATAATATCATTTATAGGCTATACAGGACCTTTATTGACAGAAAACCATGAATGAGGAATATCAGGCTCTCATGACCAACAAAACATGGACTCTTGTTCTGCGACCCCTAGGGCGAGTACGGTTCGCTCTATATGGCTTTTCCGCCACAAACATCATGTAAAAAGTTTCATTGCTCACTATAAGGCCCAATTAGTAGCCAACGGTTGCAATCAACAACAAGGAATAGACTGCGGTGAGACATTTAGCCATGTTGTCAAACCGGCTACTATACATATTGTCCTAAGTTTATTTGTCTATCTATATTGGCCTATTCATAAATTGGATATGAAGAATGCCTTTCTTCATTGGCATTTTCAAGAGAATGTATATATTCACTCACCCCTTGGATTTGGTGACACCCAGTTTCCCGATCATGTATCCTATAGAGGTTTTTATACAACCTCAACCAGGCCCCTCGAGCACTATATCATCGCTTTGACATATATATATATATATATATATATATATATATATATATATATATATATATATATATATATATATATATATATATATATATACACACACACTTAGGGTAAAACGTAAAAAATTGCAAGCTTAAGGACTTTTATGCAAAATTAATTTCATGGTAACCTGGTAACCTGTGATGGCAGGTTTCGAAGGTCAAGATGGAAAAAAGTTTACAAAGTTTGGGCTTTAGTAAACATTAAATCCATAGAAGGACAATATCGAATATTTTCGAAAAATTTAAGGACTTCTATGACAAAAGCGCGGTCTTTATTTATATACCACTCTTAGCATGCCACGGCCTATCTTCTTTTATATGTCAATGATATCGTACGAACAACATCTTCCATAGAGTTCACTCAGCAGATTATCTCTCAGCTCAGCCATGATTTGCTATGACAGATCTCAGTGATCTTAACTATTTTTTAGGAATCTCTATGATTCTCTCTTCTTTTGGGTTACTCCTTTCACAACAGAAATATGCAATTGAAATTTTGGAACGTGCAAACATGCTCAACTATAATCCCTCTCGGACACCAGCAAAGTCGATTCAAAAGCTAGACACTAATGGTCTAACCATTAGTGACCCGTCTTTATACCGTAGTCTGGCATGCATCCTCCAATACCTAACATTCACTAGACCCGAAATTACATTTGTGGTTCAATAACTTTTCCTATATATGCATGATCCCTGAGAGCCTCATATGCATGCTCTCAAGTGTGTCCTCCGGTATATTCGAGGCATGCTCTCTTATGGTCTCCAACTTCACACATCTATTTCATCTGATCTCATTGCTTACTTAGACGTTGAGTATGTAGGGGGTGGGATTTCCAGGCACTAGGAGACCTACATCTGTCTACTGTGTCTTCTTGGGGGACAATATGATTTCATAGTCCTCTAAATGTCAAAATATCATATCTCATTCCAACGCGGAAACAAAGTATCGTGGGGTTGCCAATGTTGTGGCCAAAACAAGTTGGCTTCGCAAACTACTTTGGGAACTTCATTGTCCGACGAACAAGGCAACTATAATATATTGCGAGAACATCAGTGGAACTTATATGTCCAATAATTCGGTGCAACATCAACGTACTAAACATATAAAGATCGATACTCGATTTTTCCGGGACAAAATCGTTGTCAGCCTTTTTCGAGTTCTTCATGTCCTTTTGAGTTCTCAATATGCATATAGACTTCCTACATCAGTTTTTCACAACTTCAGGGTCAGTCCGTGCATTTGCAAACTTCCCAATCAAACTTTAAGGGATGTTAGTATTCCTAGGCATTTATTGTAAATTGTATTAGGCCATTTATGTTAGTTGTATCATCTGACTCATTACCCTCACGTCATGTATATGTATTCTTGTTTTATCTTTTTGAATTTAATTAATGCTAGGTAGGGATGTGAGCTGTACGGTTTAGAGACAAAACTGCAGACCGCACCACATATGTTGTTTGAGTTTTTGTGAAACCGCAGACCGCACTGCAAATGTTCTAAATTGCGTTATGTGGTACCGTTTAATGCAGGCGATTTGTGCGGTTTGAATGCGTTTTGTGAGTTTCTAAATAAAGGTAATCAAATATCCATTAATTCAAAATTTAATAATATTTCAAAAACCCTTTTATTCAAAATTTAATATCCATTTAATAGTATTTTAATGGTGCGATACGGTTTGAACCATGGTTTTATGGTTGATTTGTAGAGTTTGGTGCACATCCTGAATGCTAGGTATACAATCTACAACAGTATCCAAATGACCATTTACTCGGATCTGTGGATTAAAGAGAAATGATGATATTAGCGTCGAATCATCATCAAATAACAAGAGAAACAATTCGTATGTTACAAAAACAATTTATATTTAGTATAACATCGATTCACTAAAAAGACGAAGAAACATCGGTTTATAAAAATAAAGGCATGTTTGGTTTATGGAATTTGAAGGAATTTAAAGGAATTAGAATGTAAATTCTAATAAACATTATGTTTGGTTGACAATATCAAAGGAATTGGAATTCGTTAGATTCCATTAAATTTCATGTCTCTTGGAATTGGTGATTCTTTGGCCAAAGGCAAAGATTTCAGATTTCACTTCTTATGTTGTATTTAAAAGACAAATATGCCCCTCCTACCATATCTTTATTTTAGTCATGGTTCAATAAAGTGGTATTTTGGTCATATCACATAATTTACTTTCCAATTGCTTTCACAAATCTGCAAACCAAACAGAAAACAGATTCCATTCCATGTCAACAAAACGCATAACAGATTCTAATTCTTTCAAATTTCAATTCCTTCGGATTCCAATCATTTAATAGATTATATTCCTTCTAAAAACATTCTGCGAACCAAACGATCCTTAAGCGTCATATATACATCTCAACTACCGTTCTTAATAAAAAAGCGTCATGCATCTCAACCATATTCTAATATTCTTGGTAAACATTTTTATTAAATTCAGATGAAAATAGTATAATTAATAGAACAAATTTCAAAACAATATATTAAGTTCTTAAAATAATTTGATTTTGACACTATGTCATTTTTTTCTAGTTAAGTCATTAAGTTTTCATTTTTTTTCAACTAAGTTACTATGTATTCAATTTTGTTTCAATGTTGATCAATTGACTGATCAACCCGGTTGTCAGCTGACGTGACATGATGACGCGACAAATATCAATATAAATTCTATTTATAAAAGTAAAATTAATGGTTAATGTTTAATATTAGAATGATTTGTTATTATTATTTTTATATTTTATATATTTTCTATTAAAATATAGAGCGTTAA
The DNA here is from genome assembly GCA_023525715.1 of Cichorium intybus. Lineage (NCBI taxonomy): Eukaryota > Viridiplantae > Streptophyta > Magnoliopsida > Asterales > Asteraceae > Cichorium > Cichorium intybus. Next base: position 20,963,985 of record CM042017.1, on the reverse strand, counting down.
ATATAAAAAATAAAATTGAAAATGGTCAAGTTTATTGTTATTTCATATTTAATATAAATTACATGATAGAATTTAGTAATAATTGATAAATAACATAATAAAATAATAAATTATAATTTACGATTGACTAAACGTGATTACACTTTATTAAAAAAAGGTAAATGCAATCAAAATTTGTTTCCCGAATGCGTTGTGGGTAACAATTTTAGTAATGGACGATTAACCAATATTAAATTGAAAATTTTAAAACATAAAAGGGGCTACTATTTGTATCCCCCTCTATATATAATTTAGACATGACAAGCAAGTTGAAATGATACTCTCTGTTTCCAAAACTTATGTATCGAGGTGACGTTTTCATCTTTATTTGATTTCACTTATTTTATTAATCTAACTCCACCAACGTTAGCTATATCGAGTAATCTTACATACTTTTTAAATTTAAATTTGAAGTGTCAATATATAAAAAATTAAAAATAGATGCCGCTTAGAGATCTTTTATGATAATTTATTTATAATTTTTTATTTAAATAATAATTAGAGTTTATAGTTTTTTACGTAGAATATCAATTTGTTTTTTAATCGCTTAGTTATCACTTTAGTTTTAATTATTTTATCTTCTTATTCTAATAATTTTTTATTTAATTTTCTTTAGGCATATTAAAATTTTTAAAAATTATTTTTGTTTAGGTAATTTGTTGGTGAATGGTTCGATGTAATATTCGTTCATTTAATAAAACGAATGATGGACCGACTCGTTTATTTACATTTATTAATACTTCTTTATGTTTATTTATTAATTCTCATATTACATTATATATAATATCATAAAATGGATGAACTTAAAGTTGAACTTCTAAGGTCGTTCGGTGTGGATGGGAGGAGAAGTGCGAGCTTACACTTTCCTTACGGGGAGCACCGCCCCTACCAAGAGCACCTCTCACTTTTGTGGTCGCACAAGGTCCTGGCGTCGTGCGACGATATGCATTGATATGCTAATTGCTTGTACCATGTGTATAATCACTTGTACCAAATGTGAGGGGAAGTGAGGGGTCAGGGTTAAGAGGATAAATGATGGTGCTGACTGGCTGCTGATGTAGCAGAGAAAAAGTAAAGGAAAATAATAATCCACACCGGATGGCCTAAAAGTGATTTTAATTTTATAACTTTTAAATTTCATAAACGAATGAACACAAACAAAAGAAAATTGCTTAAAAAAAATTCTAACCTAGTTTATGGTAATTATGATATTCTTTGCTTAAAAATAGACAAGTATATGGCAATTATAAAAAACTTACGTCACTTTTTAAAAAACATATACAAAATATAAAAATAAACGAACACAATATTGGCTATATAATAAAATTAACTCTTTTAATTAGTAAAAAATAAAACAAATATATATTTATAAAAAGTTACGCTTGCCAGGTTATATTTTTAATAAAGAAGGAACCAAATATATGTATTTATAAATAGTGACTGCGACTTTTTGCATCATTTGTGTCGGATTAGTTATGATTAGATAGAATTTGGGAGGGGGGATATGGTTAGAACGAGCCAAATTTTATTTGTTATAACTATATATAGTATTTTTATTAATCCATTAATGATTATAGGCTTATAATATTATATTATATTAAGAAGATTCTTAAAATTAAAAGCTTAATCAGACTGGGGGGAGCAGTCTCCTCGCCAAAGCCTCGCTAACATTGGTAAACAGAAAGGCAAGAACGAGAGCGAGTTGAGGAGGTGTTGTTTGGCGAGGAGAGCGAGTGGGGGAGCCGTTGGAAAGGAGCCGTTGGAGGCGGTGGCGAGCTCGCCCAAATGTTTGCAAGGGTGGTTCGGCGAAGGCGAAGGCGAGTCAAGGCGGTGCAGCTTGGCGAGATGATGGCGAAGGCGATGACGAGGGGGTCAGCGAGCTGCTCCCCCAGCCTCAAAAGCGTAAGACATCTTTGGTCTCAGTATTGTTAAATTTATTCTAAGACATTAAGTAAATTTTCAATAATTTATGGTTCGTTAAAGAATGAATTATGTTGAAGAGACTTCACATTAAGACATGAATTTAGTCCCAAAATTAAATAATTTAGATTTTTTTTTTAGCAAACTAAAGTTTCGAAGTATTAAAGAATGAATTATGTTGTCGAGACTTCACGTGTTATTGTTAGGTAATTTGATATAATTTTTTTAAGGCAAATTTCAAAAAGTATATTAATTTTTCAAAAAAATTTGATTTTGACATTATATTATTTTTGTTTTCAATTAAGTCATTAAATTTTCAATTTTTTTAATTAAGTCCTTATGTTTTCAATTTTGTTTCAATTTTAAAACTTGAGTTCCACGCCAGCATCACATAATCAAAGACTAACACGTCATCGTGTCAAATCAGCTGATAACCGGGTTGACCGGTCCGATGGTCAAAACTGAAACAAAATGGAAAACATAGTCAATTATTTGAAAGAAATTGAAAACTTAATGACTTAATTGAAAAAAAAAAAGAACACAGTGTCAAAATCGAAATTTTTTAAAAACTTAATTTTTTTTTTTTTGGAATTTGCCCTAATTAATATAAATAGCAGAGTTTACAAAGGTATAAGTATATACATTTCATATGCGAATTTTTCATTGAACAATATAAAACAACGAAGACGACTTGAACAAACGGAAACATAATTTATACAAATAGATCAAATCATTATTACATTTTTATATATTATAATTATTACATGTTCAAACAAATCTTTTATTAATCAGATAATAATATCTTTGTAATTATATTAGTTTTCATTTTAATAAATTTGTTTACAATTTCAGATTATTGATATTTTTCCAACGTATCAAAAACAACCATTAAACTCACAACAATTTTCCTAATTCTATAATATAAATATATGATTGATAACAGAATTTATATGATATTATAATTCACGAATATCTATTAGAATACAAAACGGTTAAATCTACTTCCAATTTGAAAAAAAGGAACACCAATAAAAAAACTTGTGAATTATTTAAAGGATGAAATATACATTCTCTTTGCATCATAAAAACAGTACCTGTTTTTATCAACAAAATATATGGTGTACATAACAATATGTAGACGTAGCTTTCAAATGCAAAAGAGATAACAAGTCAATGTCAGTCGTAATACAACAATAAATGCAAAGCATGTGGCATAACTTTTATATCCTTTTTTTGGCAAAAGTTCTGGCGTCTTCCAAATGAATGTTAGCTGCAAAATACAAAAAAGTAATAATCTTTTTTGGCATAATTTTTAAGGCTTTCTATAGAAAAGTCTTAATATTTTGAATAAATTAATAAAAAAGTTTCAAAATATTTTTTTTAAATAGAAAAGCCCAGAAAATCGGAAAAAGTTTTTAATTTCGTCATTTTCTTTATCGGCTACCGGCAAAATATGGTGAAATTGAAAACTTTTTCCAGTTTCCTGAGTTTTTCTGTTCAAAAAATTATTTTGAGACTTTTTCGTTAATTTCTCAAAATATCAGGATTTTTCTGAAGAAAACCTTATACCATATGGTTATGTGTTCCAACTTTTATATCAAAGCGGTATTCGGTGTTATTTGCTTTTGTGTAGTTTTTTTTTCTTGAATGTACTGATCCGGAGTTCTTACTAACGACATTCAAGTGATTGGTTGGTGTCCCACTCGTGTTAATTTTAGCACAAAGTTTGTTGTCATGCATTTCAAATCTTCTCATTCACGATTTATTTCATTGTTTATTTAATAAACTTAATCTAAGGTTAATCAATTTTCTTAAGTTGATAATAAATTTTGTATATATGACTTTATACGAAAAATAAATGGTAATTCACTATGCTTTTGTTGTTTGTATGTTTATTTATGTGGGTGGAGAAAACAAATACTTGAGGGAGAAAACTTCAAAATAGTGAAACTTCTAGGTTAAATGAAACAACCCTATTTTTTAGCCTGAATTTTCACTTTGTTTTCTTTCGATACATACTTATAAGATATTAGTTTCAGCTTGAAGTCGAGAGTTAACAATGGTCTGAAGTGAAGTTGCTATTTATATTGTTAGTTGGAGTTCAAATGCAAAAATGGTTGCATATCACAATGACCTCTCTAGTTGATAAACATGTTTTTAGTTTTGATCGGTTTCCACCCAATTTATCACATTGTTGTGGAACATTTTTGGTATAAAAGGAAGGAAAAAAATGTTAGCTTGATTTCACATCATTTTCTAGCAAAATAAAACAAAGGATAATCACATTAGATTGACAAATAATGTCATATCTATATTATTTTGTTCCCACAATCATTGGCTCGATTACCTTGTATTTCAATTTGTATATACAAGATATCACAGATGTAGGGTTTAATCCAAACATTCTCAATATTTACTTTATACGGTTTTCTTCAGAAAGTCCCGATATTTTAGGGAAATTAACGAAAAAGTCCCAAAATAATTTTTTGAACAAAAAAGCCCAGGAAACTGGAAAAGTTTTCAATTTTCGCCCCATTTTTGCCAGTAGCCGGTAGAAAAAGGGCGAAATTAAAAACTTTTTCCAATTTTCTGAGCTTTTCTGTTAAAAAAAAAATATTTTTAGGATTTTTTCGTTAATTTACTCAAAATATGGGAACTTTTCTGTAGAAAACCCTAAGGGCGTGTTTGGTTTGATAGATTTAAAAGGATTATGTGGTATTTGAATTTAAAATCCAGTGAAAACCCGTGTTTGGTAAGAAAAAGTCGCAGGTTTTATAATTCCAGGAGCATTAAAAAATCTTTTGGTTTAAGGATTCTGAAAAACCTCTATGACCCCAATAATTTTTAATTCCCATCTCATAGAATTTTTGAGTTATGATAAAATGCCTTTATTGCCCCTTTATCTCTTCTCGTTTCTCATCACCTTCTCCATCTCGACACCATGGAAGTCGCACCACCATCTCTGCCATCAACCACCAGCGACCGTGAACTCGTACCACCATGTATGTCTCTCTTTCGGTGACGTCCTCCGTTCTCAGGTGAAACGGGGTAAACTCCACATTTAATTGACCATTGATTAGAGTTGCGTAGAGTTTTGTGCTTAGGGTTAATACCTTAAAAGCAAAAGTCTGAATTTCAGAACACGGTTCGAAATTAAAAGTTGGAAAAAAACATTCATTAGGTTTTTGTTCCAAATAATTATGGTGAAACATTTGGGTTCCTTTTCCTCTGCCAGATTTTCTTCGGCTTGCCGGAAAGTTGAAGATTAGTGGTCGGGAATGGAGTTTTACTGATGTGGATTTTTTCTTCCGTCAGATTTGCTTCTGCTCGCCGGAACTTGAGGTTGTGGCCACATATAAAGTTTAATCGAGTGGGGATGTTGGTGATTCCTGGTAGATGCAGTGCTAATGGGGAAGAAGGTCCCGATAATTTTTGCCGGTGGATGAAATAAAGTGGGCGGGGGTGAAGAAGCCATTGCTATTTTATTATGATTGGTCCGATTTATATAAAACAATATAAAATTAAAATAAAGGGTATTTTTGTTATTGAACTTTAATGAAAATGGATTACAAATTCTTTCCAAGTCTTATCATCCAAACACCTGACACGTCCTCTTAAATCCAAATCCTATTTAAATCCTCTTAAATCCAAATCCTATTCTTTTTAAATTTCAAATGCCATAAAATCAAATTCCTCATTCCAAACGCACCCTAACTTTTATATCATTTTTTGGCAAGGTTAATTGTACGATCTTTTAGGTAGATAAAATACAAATATACAAATGTACAAGAAAAATAAAAAGATAAAATACACATATACAAAACGAACTTTCACCATATTTATTATTTTAGTCACTTATTTAATTTTTTATAAAAACTAACCTATAATATATTTTAACAAATGACGTTCTATTTTTATATTCTATCATTTTGTGATATAATCATAAAAATATGTAGTGTTTTTTTATTTTATTTTATTTTATTTTAAATTTTGCTCTATTTGATAAAATTATTAAATTAAAATGTGGCAAACAAACGGTTCTACTTCTAGTGTAAACATATTTCAGAAAATCTTTATTACCAAAATTTGTGTAACAGTTGGTACATCCATTCCAATTCTCTCTTATATGCACCCAGTTACATCTATGGCAAAATTGGGTTAAGATACAAAAAGCACAAGGCAATTTTAATATTTTATTTGTTTAGTTTCACTATTTTATTCCCTACTAAAATATAGTTAACTAACTAAGGCGGGTGATTGTGATTGTTTTTCAAAACTTGTTATTGATTTTTCAAAAATAAAAATAAAGTTAATGAATTTAATGAATTAAATTTACATTTAAAGTCAAAGGTTAGAAAACTTGAAGTTGGCTTTGGTATTTAGGAAATTTCCATCTTTGACCTTTATTTAACCTAACAAACACTTGGTAGGACTAATTTAGTAATAAATTTATTTATTTAGGATTAACAGGTAAACATAGAAGTTAGTGAATTAAAGTATTAGGACCATTTGGTGGCCAATTGAGGAAAATAAAAGTTAGAAGGACTAAACGTGTCAAGTGCCAAAACTTTAGAACATAAGCAACAATATAATTGCAAGTTAGAATTCGAATCAAATCATGTATTAGGAAGTTTCAAACTTTAGAAACGGATGAATTTGAATTTGATTCTTAGTAAACAAAATTGATGTTTGATTCATCTTTTATTCGAGTTTTCTAAACTCTTACTAAGCTACTGAATCCAAAACATATTGTGACGATTATCTTTTATTGAACTAATTGATGATTTCAAGCTTTCGATGGAGTGCTAAGCTTATATGATCACCTTGAAACAAGTTTACTAGTGATCAATCATCAATGGAAACTAATGTCTTATCTGGAGAACTATTAGACTTCAAGTAGATCTAATCAAAGTTTTGAAGTTATAAACATTTGATATTCATATTAAAGTTACACATCATTTAGTAAACATAATGAAAAGGTTTAAATCATGAGTTAGGATGTTAGAATACATCTAAGATAATTGTATAGACCTGATGGCCTATTTGGTTGAGCAGAATGCCAAGGCACCCTCCACTAGGTCAAGTAATCTTCTAGGTAAGAGACAGGCCCGGCCCAAAGGGGGTTCAATGGGTGCTTTTGAACAGGGCCCATACTTTACTAGGGGCCTAATATTTTAAGTCCACTCTTATACCTAGGTCCGGTTCCACTTCCTGAACGATGGTCAAATGAAATCCGAAAGCGGGAAGTCTTGGAATAGACGCGTATAATCACACCTTCTCCCACCAATCTCGTAGCCAATTGCTCAATCTCGAAAAACAGGAAGAGTGCATCTCGATTTATGATTTCTCACTACTCGATTTCTACAAGACAGCAAGAGTGCATCTCGATTTCTGATTTCTCACTTCACGCCTTCTTTTTTTCTCATCTTCTGATTTCCTTCTCCCACCAATGCGATATTCTTTTTTTGGAACTGTTGAACTGAGGATTGAAGCACAGAAGCACTCAAGCAGACTTACACCGGTCACTGAAGGTCTGAATCGATTGCCGGCGATTGGAATTGTTGAAGTTGAACGCCTGAAGTCTGAACCAATCGGGATTGGAATTTCTGCGATTCTGATTTCCGAAATCGGGAACTCACTGATTTAAGGTATATCCGTATTCCGTAATTCCGTATATGTTTTAATGTTCAGTTTTAAGATTTTCTAGTGATGTTGTAGTTTCTGATTTTCTAGTGATGTTCGGTTTTATGTTTCAACTTTTAATTTACGGATTTAATGTTCATTGTTTCTGATTTTGTAGTGATGTTTTTGTTTCAGATTTTCATTTTGATTCGTTGAAAAGGACGGACAGAAAAACCCACAATTTCCAAATCAATAAGGTGTTTTCTCTCTTAATCTGTTTACTATTATTTGTTGATTTAGTATGCCTCCTGGAATTAAAAAACATGAATCGGGATATCAAAAACGTAAGAAAAAACAAAGAATTGGCGTTGATGGCTATTGAGAACAACCTATTGGACAACATTCCCTATAAAGATGTAATTGAAAAGTTTATCTCAAGGAATAGCGTTATTCAAGTAGAAGCAAGTGTATTTTTATTTTATGTTTTGAATTAAAGTTTGTCTAATAAGTATATTAACAATATGAAATTAACATTACATTTCAAGCTTTTTGTATATTGTAGAATTTGCAAGTTTTGGGGCCTACATTTATGAAATTGTACAGGGCCTCCAAAATCTCTCGGCCGGCCCTGGTAAGAGAGAATTTCATGTTTGGTCCAAATCACTTCCAATTGCTTCCATTATCTCCCTGTTCGTTTTAAATTGATATGCAAGTTTTAAAGTTATATGAAGTTATATGGTTAATGTTAGGTACGATGATTAGGATCATTAAAGTGTAATTAGTCATTAATTATTTGAATTATTTGAATTATTGTTATTTTAGGTGGTCACTAGGATTTCAATCCACACTAGAAGTGAAGTGGTGTGCATACTTTTGATAAAGTGAGTTTATACCCAAAAGTGTATGTCCGTAAGTTGCTTTGATGATTTCCAATTGCTATTTTATATGATTTTCTATGTCTATGCTATGTGAATATAATCAATATATACTATATGTATGTTCGTATATTCATGAAATGTATTTTGGAAAGTGTTTTGATACAAATGATGATTACTTTTGATTAATTTAGGAAAATGATTTTGATCATGAATTTATGCATCCTTAGGAAGTAGGATGGAGTGAGAGTGTGAGACTTATGTGGTATCATGGGTAACCAATTTTGAACATATCACTGGAGTGATGGCATTTTAGAACGGCTCGATCGGCACAAGGGATTTGGGACCAAATTCCTCATGATAGACTTAAATTTGCTAGGTATTTAATACAATTGGTAGAATAAAAAAGTGAAAGATATTGCATTCATTTATTAATGATAAATATGAAGCTTTACGTGGTGAGGTTTTCAAAGTGTTGAATGATGAATAAACAAATACATATCAACATAAAATAAAATAATATTAAATGAATTTAAATATTAGTAAAGTAAAAAATAAAATAAACAGATTGCATGGATACCATGCCAATGTTATCTGAACATTATATGAGCAAATTATACAAACATTAAGCGACATATATAATGTTTAGTATTAAATGTGGAATTATGCCTTCAAAATGACAAGTTATGCATACTTCAAGGACCATAAGTGTAAAAGTGAATTTGGTGGCAATTCTATTGTCAAATATGCATGTGATGATTGACCGTGAATTCAGGAGTACCGGGTATAAATTCAACTGACAACTTTTCTTCTTTTCAAAGGGAGTTAATGGCTTTCAATTATTACCTTTAACAAATATTGACGTGTTTAAAATGCATTCACATTCCCATGCGTATATATATAAGGATTGAAAGAGTCTTGTATCACATATCACTGTGAAAAATTTCTAAGAAATATTTGTGAGTTTTTTTCTTTCCACCAAGAGAGAGACGAGAGATAGATTGAGTTGTCTGTAAACTCTTGTAACCTCCTCATTTTTCTCATATAGTGATTATCATCGGTTGTGCCCGTGGTTTTTTCCCGAAAGAGTTTTTCCACGTTAAATCCTTGTGTCCACATTTATTTTTTTTCTTTATCGTATTATTTTTATTTATTGTCGATATTATTATACATAACAAGTGGTATCAGAGCCACGTTGTTTTCTATACTCATTCTCAATTTATTGAGTATTATATCGACATGGCTACTTTGAAATACGATATTTTTTTACTGGTTCGAGACACAATATTTTCATTATGGCAAGTGAAAATGCGAGCCGTATTAGCCCAGTTGGATCTCGATGATGCTTTGTTGGGCCGAGACAAAATGCCTACGACTTGGTCAGAAGAGGAGAAGGATCGTAAAGATCGTAAGGCTCTATCTCATATTCATCTTCATTTATCTAACAATATTTTGCAGGAAGTTTTGAAAGAAACTACTGCAGCCTCTTTATGGCTAAAATTAGAACAAATTTGCATGACCAAAGATCTCACAAGTAAGATGCACCTTAAACAAAAATTATTTTCGCTTAAGATGCAAGAAGGTGGATCATTGCTGGATCATCTTTCGACGTTTAAAGAGATCATCACTGATCTTGAAGCTATGGAGGTAAAATATGATGAAGAGGATTTGGGTTTAATTCTTTTATGTTCTTTGCCTAGTTCTTATTCAAACTTTAGAGATACCATATTATATAGTCATGATACTTTAACACTTCAAGAAGTTTATGAAGCTTTGCATGCCAAAGAAAAGATGAAAGACATGGTATCTACTGAAGGTTCAAACTCTAAAGGAGAAAGTCTGATGGTTCGCGGCAGACCAACAGATAAGAACAACTCAAAAGGCAAGAACTCAAGAAATTCTCGAAGCAAATCTAGGTCCAGATATTACAAGTCCTGCAGATATTGCCAAAAGAATGGACATGATATCTCTGAATGTTACAAGTTAAAAAACAAGGAGAAAAGAGCTTCTAATCAAAATCACAAACCAAATCAAGATGATGAAGGAAAAGCTACTTATGCTGCTGAAAATAATTCTAACGGTGATGTTATTGTAGCTTTTGCAGGAATCCTAAAAACCAATGATGAATGGATTCTTGACTCAGCTTGTACTTTTCACATGAGTCCAAACAGAAGCTGGTTTACAAATTATCAACCTATAGAAGGTGGCTCCGTATTGATGGGTGATAATGCACCATATAAAGTCACTGGAATCGGTTCAATTCAAATCAAGATGTTTGATGGTGTTGTCAGAACTTTATCTGATGTTCGACACGTTCCAGGTTTGAAAAGAAACCTTATTTCTTTAAGTACTCTTGATCTTAAAAGGTACAAATATTCCGGTGAAGGTGGAGTTTTAAAGGTTTCAAAAGGCGCTATGATTGTCATGAAAGCCGATATCAAATCAGCAAACCTGTATCATCTTCGGGGTACAACAATAACAGGTAATTCAAATGTTACTTCAAATTCATCTTCTATTTCTGATACTACTAATCTATGGCATATGCGTCTTGGGCATATGAGTGAACTTGGTTTAACAACATTAAGCAAAAGAGGATTGCTTGATGGCCAATGCGTTGGCAAACTGGAATTCTGTGAACATTGTATTTTTGGCAAGCACAAGAGGGTAAAATTTAACACCTCAGTACATACTACAAAAGGCATTTTGGAGTATGTACATGCTGATTTATGGGGACCATCTCAAGAAGCATCACTAGGAGGTGCTCGTTATGTGTTGACAATTATTGATGATTATTCAAGAAGAGTTTGTCATATTTCTTGAAGCTTAAATCTGAAGCATTCTCTGCATTCAAAGAATGGAAAGTCATGGTGGAAAACCAGACCGGTAAGAAGGTCAAAAGCTTCGCACAGATAATGGTATGGAGTTTTGTTCAAATGAATTTAATTCATATTGTAAACTAGAAGGAATTGTTAGACACTACACCGTTTCTCGCACACCTCAACAAAATGGTGTAGCTGAATGTATGGACATAACCATTATTTCAAAGGCCCGTTGTATGTTATCTAACGCAGGATTATCTAAGCGTTTTTGGGCAGAAGCTGCTTCTACTGCATGTTATCTAATTAACATGTCACCTTCTATTCCACTTGATAAAAAGACTCCTATTGAGGTATGGTCTGGCTCCCCAGCAAACTATTCAGATTTAAGAATTTTTGGTTGCCCTGCTTATGCTCATGTTGATAATGGAAAATTAGAGCCCAAGGCAATTAAATGTATCTTTCTTGGTTACAAGTCTGGTGTGAAAGGATATAAGTTATGGTGTGTAACACCAAATACTTGTGAAAAGTATTTGAAAGTTAATTCTAGTAAAAAGGGGTAAATTGGTCATTTTACCATAAAAGGGTAATTTGGTCATTTGACCAAGTGAAGGACCAATTATGTAAAAATATTATTTACTTGTGGTAAAAATGTAAGAAATGTAGCTCTTATGTGATAAAATATGAGGAAAGTGCCAAAAGTTCAAGAAATGAGACTTAGGGACTAAAAATGTAAATCTGGAAAATATAAAAGAAAAATTATCCTCATAATTTTGAGAGCTGAACATTTTAGAAGCATCGGGAGGATTTCTTGGGTGCGATTTCTGCAGAATCTATGAAGACTGAAGCATGAAATTGGATTAATGGCTTGGAATTGGAAGTTTTCAAGCAATTAAGGTTAGTACTTTGAAATTCTAACCTAAGTAATTGATGTGTTCTTCACGGGATGGATTGGAAACTGAAATTCCAGTTATCATCCAAGAGGTTCACATGATTTTTAAGCTTCAACATGTTTATGTTGTAAGCATATGGGTAAAACATCAAAGTATGTTGTTATTGTTGGAAATTTGGAACTTTGCTCAAGAACCCTAGAATACATGTTTATATGATCCAGTGGATTCTAATGGGTTCTAATGAGTTCCAAATGTTGCTAGAGATGAGAATAATCAGTAGAAGTGATTAATTTTGAATAATTTCGGTTTTGGACCAAAAATGTGAAAAACGGGAAATGTTAGAAATGGATTGGAATTACCAATTCCATTGTTTAAAACTTGCTATTAGTTAAAGGTTTTGGTCCTAGAACAATCCCTAATCATTAAGTCGAGTATTAAGGGCTTAAAATGAGAAAATGGGAATTTGTAGCATAAAAATCGTGAGAAGAGTCTGTGCAGCAGTAGATCGCGACCCGATCTACATGGGGATCGCGACCCGATCTCGCGATAGAAGAGAACTTATTCTCTGTTAATATTTTGAGCAATTTCCAAGTTTGATTTTGATGCTAGGCTTATCCGATTGATCTGAAATTTTAAACATAGGTCTAATATCGTGTGAAACCTCATGGAAAATTGTCGGAATGCGTATACGCCCTCCCGAAAGTACTGTAGTAGAATACGCGTATTTCGGGAAGCGTATTAAATTTTTATAACAATGGTTATTGCTTGGAAATGCTTGGAATGAGTTTTATATTAGACTCTTGTGCACTAGAATCAACTGAAATGGTAAATTAACCTATGATCATTGTGAAATGAATGAAATTATAGGTACGGGACAAAATCTTGCGGAATCCATTTCAAGGCAAGAAACAACCGGAATTTAAATGCAGCTAGTCTCCAGGTGAGTAATCTCACTTATATCACATATGATATGTGTTGATTGGATTGTTACAGATTGAAACAACTTTGGGGGACGAAAATGATAATTTTCATGATATGGTGAAAAGGCAATATCGGATAAGCCGTGAGTCAATAAAATGACAAGAACGGAGCCGTGAGCCATCAATGATTATGAAATGAAATGAAATTAAATGGTGCGGCCACTTGTGGCTATGATATTGGATGTTAAATCCAACTGGTGCGGCCTAAATGGCTATGATATTTGGTGCGGCCTATATGGCTATGATATTTGGTGCGGCCTATATGGCTATGATATTTGGTGCGGCCTATATGGCTATGATATTAAACTTGAATCCAAATGGTGCGGCCTTATGGCTATGATATCGGGTTATAAAACCTGTTGGTGCGGCCTTAGGGCTATGATATAAATGTTGAAACTGTTTGGTGCGGCTTAAACGGCCATGAAATACGGTGCAGTCAATCGTGACTAAGAAATATGGGACAGAAATGGTAATTGAGAATTTATATGTTTATTTTCTCTTGTATACATGTGGATTTATGTGGCTAACAGCTTTGATTTGATCAATATGCAAATAACAGGTTAGATATGATAATTATCCTTGAAATTAAATGGTGCGGTCTTAGGACCATGATTTTGGGTTGTTGAACCTAAACTGGTGCGGCCTATGGGCTATGATCTAAACGAGGAAACTGTTGGTGCGGCCTTAGGGCTATGATCTGAGCAGGTTAAATGTTTTGGTGCGACCTATATGGCTATGACATATGGTGCGGTCAATGATGACTATGATTTGTGGGACAAAAACTGTTTTGAGAGTTTAATTGTTATTATTCTCTTATATATGTGTGACGTTATTTGCAGATATGATTACTCACTGAGCTTTATAGCTCACGTTATTTGTTAAATGTCCCTGCAGGTTAGCATGATCCTGATAAGGGAAAAGATAGAGTCCGTAACTAGAGAAGTGGGACTTGTAAATGCTGTCAGTAGCAGCCCGGCTTCAAAGGAGACTATGGTATTTTATACTCTCCTTGATACACTTGTACCCGTTTTTAATAAAATATACCCATCTTGTTATGGTTTTACGTATTGAAACCTTTGTTTTAAATGAAAAATTTTCAGGGGTGTTTTTGTTTTAAAAGCCGGGTGTTACATGGTGTCCTGAAACTAAAAAGGTCGTGATTAGTAGAAATGTAGTATTTAATGAATCAACTATGCTACATAAAGATTCTCCTACTAATATTCCTGTTGAGTGTCAACAAAAGACAAGTGTGCAGGTGGAGCAATCTGTTGACTTAGAACATACACCAGAAAAAGAAAACTCTATTGATCAAAATCAATCAGTTGAGCAAGAGTCTTCTACTCCTACTCCTACTCACCAACCACAACGTTCTATAGCAACTATTAGACCTAGGAGGGTCATTCATCCTCCCAAGAGACTGATAGAAGAAGCAAATATTGTTGCTTATGCTTTAAACGTTGCTGAAGAAATTGAAGGTATCAAAGAACCTTCAACTTACACGGAAGCCATTACTTCAGAACATTGCAACAAATGGATAACTGCCATGCATGATGAAATGGAATCTCTTGAAAAGAATGGCACTTGGGAGTTGGTGAAATTACCATAAGAAAAGAAGCCTATCTGCTGCAAATGGATTTTCAAAAGAAAAGAAGGTATTACTCCTAATGAGGAAGCAAGATTTAAAGCAAGGT